>CM062816.1:1504359176-1504806676 GCA_031772625.1 Pinus tabuliformis
CAAGCTATTTCCCTTGAGAATATTTGAGTTTTGTAATTCTGTTATGTGACCTGTGATCTAGGGTTGATTTATGAAAAAACTTGTGTTTCTTTCTCCTTCTCTAATCCACTACACCCTCAATTTTTGTCTCCATAAAATCTCCTCTTGCATGCACCGATCTTCCCATTCATTCTAAAGAGCATCAGCTTGATTTTTCCGTTCCTCAGTAAAACTATCTGTGATGATGATCTGATTAATCCCCTAGAGTTTCTACTCAACTTCTCTTTTGGCTTTAAAGATATTACCAAACTCCTTTTTTGTTCCAATCTTTAAGCCTAGATTTGATGTGTTTAAGTCTCTGTTGTAGCATGAACATTTTAGTGTCTTGAATGGGCATATCTTCCATCCACCATTTGTCAATATTGCTAGTGAAGTCAAGGTGAGAGAGCCAGACATTTTCAAACCTAAAAGGTCTGTTCCTCAGTGTGCCCATAAAAGTAGCTTCAAGTTGGACATGCCAGTGGTCCGAGCCTCTAAAGGGAAGGATTAAAGCTAACATGTCAAGGCCTGTGAGAAGGAGGTCCTCTAAGATTATGAATCTATCTAGTTTAGAGGCAACTTGAGTAGCCCCTCTTGTCTTATTGTTCCAAGTAAAAGTGCCATTTATTGTTTCAATGTCCATTAACCCCATGTTATTTATGAAGTTCTGGAACGCAATGGAGTCTCTGCCTAGTTTTTTGGTACTACACTTTTTCTCTGTAAGAGATCTGATCATATTGAAATCCCTTGCCAAAATCAGGGCACATCAGGATATCTCTCTCTTAGCTCCTCAAGGGAGGTGAGAAGCTTGAGTTTGTCTTCTTGTTTTTTAGGACCGTAGACGTTTGTGATCATGTATATCTCCTTATCACCCAAAGGTTGAATCACCAATGATAGATAGTTCCTGGACGCTTCAACATCTAGGATTCCAAGTTTATGGGCATCCCAAAGCGTAAGAATACCCCCCCGCTGAGTTGTCTGCTTTAACCTCTAGATACTCATACTTGATTAACCACTTGCTATGTATCTCTCTGATCTTGTGCATCGAACACTTTGTTTTCTGAATAAAAACCATATTTGGTTTTTCTTTTTTTATTCTAATGCTAAGATTTCTTTGTTTCCTTTTACTTCCTAGACACCTAATATTCCAGGTTGTAAGCTTCATTAAGAAAGGTTTGTAAAGGTAACTGGTAATATCTCTCATCTTACCTGAGTTGATCATGAGTTTCCCACATTCGGTCAACAATTCATTTTGTCTTTTTCTTCCTCTTTTCCTACCCGAGTTCTTGGAAGAGTGCATCGGTGTATCCTCCATCGTTTTCACCCCTTTATTCTCCTGGCTATCATGGTTTCTTTTGACTCCAGAGCCCTTCTATTGTGATCTCCAGAGGAAGAGTTGTTGAACCCTGTTAAACTTCTCTTTTGGCAGGGAGTCTACCCCTTTGGCGATTCCTTGCTCTAGAAACTTTTCTAGATCTAAATTCTCCCTTTCTAGAATCTCCTGTAGTTCATGGTCCTCCGTTCTAGCCTCACTTGGGGTCATCTCATGGTCCCTACTAAGCTCCATAATGCTTGGCAGATCATCCTTTTGTTGGATGTTCTATGGTATATCCTCCATGGTAGAATCCCTTTCCTTCTTAGTGGGATTATTCTCCGATTCCTAGTTTGTCCCGTTGTTTCCAACTTCTTCTTCTAAGATCTTGAAACTGTTGTGGCTCGATTGTCCATCCTCATTAATCTTCTTTTGGTATTGCTTTCCTCCTTTCACTTTGCCCCCAACCTTAGTAAAACCCTCGGGATCTTTGTCTGTGGTGTTTTTTGTGTTGTTCTCCATTTTGTTTAATGGGCAGTCTCTGTATAGGTGCCCGTGTTCATGGCACTTGCGTCACCTAAATGGGACATGTTCATAGTCCACCACCTGCACCCATTCTTCGTCATACACTTCTAAAATGATCGCATCCGGAAGTGCCCCAGATAAGTCCATTTCCACACATATCCGGGCAAAGGAAGTGTATTTTCCTTTTAGAGTCGCATCTGAGATCTTTATAAACTGCCCTGGCTTGTTTCCGATAACCTTTAGATACTCCGACAACCAATAATCTAAAGGAAGGGAGTAAAGTCTTATCCATTTCCGGTACTGATGTGAAAGTTTCTCGTTCAGGGAAAAAGTTCATCATCCATGGTTGCATGTAAAGGCCTGTAGCAACGTAAAAATAGGGTCCTCCCTTGAACACTCTGTCTTTATCCTCTAAGCTTGTGAACACCACTGTAAAGAAGCCCTTGGACCCAAGGTGAAGGTTTATTCCCCCCTTTGGTTTCTAGTGGTTCCTTATCCATGCTTGCAAAGCCTTCTCCGTCGGCCAAATCCCCATAAATTTGCATATAACCGTGTATTCCGCCATGTGATCTCTATGCACCTGTAGCGCTGGGTCACTTAAAACGACCCGAGGAATAATGGTCGACTTGGGTTTACAGACCCTTGTTGTACTCATAGGAGCAACTTTTTGACTGCTACCCCCTGTCCTCCTCTCCCTACTAGCTTCCTCATGATTCCCTTCCTATCCATGAGGTCTGATATTTTCCGATTTTCTGTGTTAATAGCCTCTGTTGCCACCTCCATTGGTTTCTTGAAGTGATGTGATCCAACTCCCTTGCTTCTATCCGTAGCTACTTGACTGTAGGAGGGAGCAGAACTCCCTCCTCCGCATCCCGCCATGGTGACCAGCAACAAAACCCTAACGCAAAACCCTAGTTCAGATTGTAGACTGCTTCCTTTAGCTTTCTGAGCACAATATCATCCCTAATTATTATTATTATATAATATTAACATTAATTCTATACCATTCTAACCAATTAAATATAACTTAACAATATACTAATTTTAATTAATTAAATATAATTTAACAATTTAATATATTATGGTTAAGTTTTGATTTAAAAAATAAAAAATTAACTATTTAATAATATAAATATTAATTCTATAATTAAAAAAATAATATATATATATATATATATAATTTTTTTTTGGTTTTGCATTTTAACCTTATCAAATCTTATTTTGACCATTTATTTTAATCATTTTCTTTTATTTTAACTATTTATTTTAATCATTTTCTTTTAACTTATGTTCTTTTATTACTTATAGGTCCAATGTGCTTTCATGGTTATCATTTGTTTGCTTTTTCTTTGATGATGGTTAAACACTTGATGATACATAAAATGTTCACCGAAAAAGTCAAATCTAAAAATTTCAAAGAATTAAAATAATATACCTAAATCCAAAAAACAATTTCATCTATAAATTAAACTATACTTTTTATAATATCTAAAAATCTTAATACCAACCTTTTATATATATAATTTTTTTTTATTATTATTATAAATATCTAAACTATTTTAAAATAACATCTTAGCATATAAGAACATTGCATTAGATATCAATAAATGTTGAACTTACTCAAAAACCATAAACATCATTATATATAAAACCTTATGTATAAAACCCTATCATCAACATTTAAGACAACCCCATAAGGTACTTACACACAAATATTAATTTATATAATATTCTACCTTCTGTAAAATGAATGTCACTTACCACTTACAAAGTTACCTCACCAATTGAAAACAAAACTTACTCATAAAAGGACCACCACTAAATTTTGACCAAACTAATGTATGGTGCCTAAAGCATTCTAGAAGCTGCTTTATATATTCTATCCACTTACTCACATGATATAAAATAAACACCACTCAACACTTGTGTGAAATAAACATAATTCAGGTTGGAAACCTCGAGATTGCCATACAGCGAATAACACATATAAAAAGGGGGACTGTACCTACACTCATCATTATTGTTCCCGAAAAAAATGATTATGCCTCTGTCCTTTGTGGCCATATTAGTCAAATGCCACAGAAGTCAAAGAGCTATTGTTTAGAGATTTCATTTTCATGGATTTCTTCTCACCGACCTTTAGGGCGAATATTATATTGTTTTGTATTTAGTTTGTGTAAAAAATGTTTATATTATAAAAATAATGGTAAATTTTATAATAATATAGTGATGGAAATTTCATTTTATATTAATTTATTATTAATTATATTTAATTGATATTTTTATTTTAAAATTTTAATAATTTATTAATTAGACTTAATGGAATATAAATATTATATTTTAATGAAATTTTAATTATATGTATAATATGGTAAATTAAAATTTTAAAATTTATAAAAAATCTAAATGATAAATTAAATATTATTAAAAATCAGTTTTTAAATATTTTTTTTTTTTTATAAATAAGTATAATTTCATTTTTTAATAATAAAAAATAAAATTAATTAATTATATATAATATTAGGATGATGATGATATATATATATAAAAGGAGAATAAAAACATTTTAAATTTTATAGATAAGTATGATTTCATTTTCTCATAATTAAAAAATAAAATTATATATATATATATATATATATATAAAAGGAGAATAAAAAGCAAAGAAATAACAAAATTAATCTCATGGAATCATAGTTTAATTTTAAATGTTTTGGTTTTTTCATGCATATTTTTTTTGGTTACTTCTATTAGATTTTAAAATAAATTATTAAAATCATAATTTAAGTTTAAGAGTTTTAAATTTATTTTTATATTTAAAAATTTATTTAAATAATGAAAAATCACAACTTTCTTTAAAATATCAAAATTATATTATTAAATTTCAATTAAAAATAATTAAAATATAAAAAACTAAACAATATCAATTATTAATATAATTAGCCCAACCATATAAAATAATTTCATGATTCATCTCATGTCACTAAAATAAAAGAAATTAATTAAATTATAAATTTAATTTAAATTATTATTATTCTTAACAATAAAAATAATTAATGTATAGTTAAATATATACATCTTTTTTTAAGGGTGGTTTACGAAACTTGTTGGAGAATATTTGACTCCTTGACCTCCCCATAAGCCAAGTACTTAGCAATAGGAACTCGATCAATTGAGCTATCTCAAGCTATTTCACATGACATTTATTCCCATAAAATTTCCTTTAATCAATCAATTTAATTAAAAAAATAAAAGAAGTATTACTAATTTAAAAATCAAATTCAATCTTTAATTTGCGAATATTATTAAATATATTCCAAAATATTTAGTACAAATTAACTTAATAATTTTAATAATTAATTTATATTTTAAAAAACTTAATTTTAATCAATCAATTTAATTAAAAAAATAAAGAAGTATTACTAATTTAAAAATCAAATTCAATCTTTAATTTGCGAATATTATTAAATATATTCCAAAATATTTAGTACAAATTAACTTAATAATTTTAATAATTAATTTATATTTTAAAAAACTTAATTTTAATCAATCAATTTAATTAAAAAAATAAAAGAAGTATTACTAATTTAAAAATCAAATTCAATCTTTAATTTGCGAATATTATTAAATATATTCCAAAATATTAATACAAATTAACTTAATAATTTTAATAATTAATTTATATTTTAAAAAACTTAATTCCAAAATAAACACACATATAAACATAAATACTAATAAAACTTATCAAACTTATCAGAAACAATTTTCCAAAAAATAAACTTTCACACCGTCAAAATTAACTATCTACTTAATTCTTTTTTAATTAAATAAAAAATTTAAAAATAAACCATTAATTTTTTTTTTTTAATTAAATAAAAAATTTCAAAATAAACACTCATCAAAATAAATAAATAAATACTAATAAAACTTACTAAAAATAATTTAAAATAAATAAATTTTGACAATGTTTATTGATTTTGACCATAAACATGTTTCAATAGTGTGAACTTACCATTAATAAGACACATTCATCTAAATAAATATTAGTAAAATTTAATAAAAATAATTTAAAATAAATAATTTTTCGATAAATATTAGTAAAACTTAATAAAAAAAAAATTTAAAATAAATAATTTTTCGAAATGTTTCTAGATTTTGACCATAAACATGTTTCAATAAACCGTTAACTAACCATTAATAAGTTATTGTTTATTAGGGAAAAATAAGCAGCCCAACATTTATTTATTCATGAGTTATCTTTTCAACGGAGACAATTTCTTAAACAAGTTCTGTTGTCCTTGCCACAGGCCATAAGTATTCACACAGCCTCTCACTGGAAAAGCAGGCATATCTGTCATTTACCGGAAAAGCAAGCATATCTGTCATTTATGAAAGCATACTTTGTCTGACCATGCCTCTATATAATTTATTTTTGATTGCTCCAAGGGGAGCAGTCAATCAATCTCCACTCCGCAAACCAGAACCTGGCTTCTATGACTCCAAATCAATGTTTCAGGTTCCAAGGATTTCTTCCGTTTTCTTACGCCTGAAACAAACCTCTCTGGCCTTTAGGCTTTTTGGTTACCATATATTCTATTTTTTGGAGTTGGAGTTCTTACACGAGTGAATATTGTTGCCTCCTATTGTCAGTCTCTTTGGGGAGCTGCAAGGATGGGACCAGAAGAAGAAGAAGAGATGGCTGTGGCTTCTTCTTCTTCTCAACAGCAGTGGCAAGAAAAGGTGTTAGAGTTGACCAAATTGTTGCAAGAACAAGGGGATCCTCCCTTTCTGTGGGCAGTTGAAGTTGGCAAGTGCCTTTTGGGAGCAGGCTTGCAGGCGCCCAGTGTGGAACTGGGGCAATTATTGATATCCCATTTGTGTTGGAGCAACAACGGACCTATGTTATGGAAATATCTAGAGCAGGCCATGGGAACCCGACTCCTGAATTCATTGCATATTTTGGCTTTGCTGACATTCAGGTACTTATTCGCTTCTGCACATTGTTTTTCCTATTATTACAATCCTGTGGATATTGTGAATTTTGAAAATGGGCTTTCTCATTTGCTCTTTTAAATATCTGACAAATAAGGTAAAGAATGTGCTCTGCAAGAAGTGCAGGGCTTGAAGAGAACCGTGTTGTTTTGGTAGTTATCCAATTTTTGGGTACATTGATCCTTCTGGAATTATGGGTAACGCTGTGCAGAGAAACATCGAAATTGCCCAGTAGCAGTTCATCACCACCCCCCATTTATGTGTCTTTAGAATCCACTTGATCAAGTGCTAACATCCGCCTTTGGCATTTGAGATTTATCACCACTGCCACACTCACCTATCTTTGGAACCCACGTGGTCAACTAGAGTTATCATCTGGAAATTCCTATTTCCTCAAAATCTGAAGGAGACTGGATAACATTAGAAATCAAGCCACTATCACTTCGCTTAACCTATCTCACTTTGAAGTTAGTTCTTGTTAACTTCAGAGGTTATTCCTAACCGATCCAAGGTCTTAACTGAAAGTCAAATAACGATAATAAGTACTTCAAATTTGACAAAAGGAATGTTGTTTTGCCCTAAATCTGTAATAAAATTAAAAAAAAAACACCATGTTGGAAATTGTTTGGAAATACTTAAAAACAAATACATGGAAAATGATGCAAAATTTTAGTATAATGTTGGGCGTGCAAACCAATGCATATATAAATTGTAAACATTCAATTATCATGTAGAAAATCAGCAGGTACCCATACAGCAGGATGTAAAGACAGTTAGGATGTAAAAATCACTGTAATTTTTAAGGATTCAAATATTATGCTTATATATAGTCTTTTAGGTAATTATTCTGGTTTGAAAAATCATACATATAGAATGTAGACAAATATTCAATGATAAATATGTAATTTACTATTAAAACTAGTAAATTTTTGGCAAATATTATCAATTTAATCATATCTAGTGAACAACCAAATAGGCAAATATTTTTTTCCAGAAAAAGCAATTGGCGAAATTTCACCCCTAAAATATTCCCTGGTTCTGATGGCTGTAAATGCATTTAAAACACTGTTTTTGTATTTTTAATATTTTATGGCTATCTAATTCACACAAATTGAGAAAAAAGTCTATATATATATATATATATATATATATATTTTATCTATTTCTGCACAAAAAATGAAAAAAACAACGTGCTAGTCTTGCTGTAATTTGATAGAAAGTGATCCAAAAGTTAACTAAGTATGCCCGATTTATATGCCTAGAATGTGCTAAAAGCGAGATAACTAAGTTGTATTTTTTTGAATGAGCAATTTAATTGCTTAAGTGAATTAACAAGTGCCTTAATTGAGTTGAAATGTGAATTAAGGAAAAACTCCTAGGATGAATGATAGTATTCAAATCCTATTGCTTAAGTTCCATGAAAAACGTAATCAAAAGCTAGCAAGAGGCTAAGGAAGATAGAAATTCCTACACGTATGAAACATAAGGGATAGTCGCTAAGAAATTGCTTTAGAATGTCTTTATTACCAAGGATTGTAGGATGATCAAAGTCCTTGACAGGTCCTAATAATTCTCCAGGATCCTGGGGAAGCCAAGATTTATGATTCCTTATCTACAAGATGGGATATTGTAGGATGATCAAAGTCCTTGACAGGTCCTAATAGTTCTCCAGGATCCTGGGGAAGCCAACATTTATGATTCCTTATCTACAAGATGGGATAGGTACAATCACAATGCTGCAAGGTAGAATCCAACTATCACAAGTACTTGATGCTATCGCTGAACTTTAGTCTCCCAAGAAAAGAATGATATAAGTAATTAAACCTATAAAGATTCAAGAAATAATCAACAAACTCTTGCTCGTAAGCAACTCAATCCAAAATCCCTTGCCCTCACATTGCTTGTACAATATATAGAAGAATGAGAGAATGAGGTAAGAGAGAGTAGATAAGAGTAGAGAACTTTGCCCATAATTGTCCCAAAGTCTCCCTTAGTGAAATACTCCCCCTTCATGATCAAAATGGAAAGGATGTATGCCAAATTTGTGTCCAATCAAGCGCCCTTCTTCTAAGATAGTAGCCTTATCCTCGTGAATCACAAAACTACCACAAAAACTCTTCTTCTAGAGTACACTCTCTTGGCTATTAGTGACCATCTTGTAGAATAGAAAGTTCCAAATTGAGCTCTCACAAATTAATAATATCTTATGCATGCTCAAAATTTCAAAGGACTAGAGCGCATGGCTCTAGGAGAGGCAACCTCCTAGAAATGAGCCAAAAAGGTGAGAATTTAGAACGAATTCCTAAGTTTCAAGATTAGTATGGTCGGCTAGGCTAATTTTAGGAGGAAAAAGGTGTTAAAATTAGTGATCACCCCTTTCAAGAAAGGTGCATTGCTTCCTAGGACAAAATAATAGGTTTAGGCTTCATCAAGTGTATGAAAGATTCCCTTTACTCCATGCACTTCCCTTTTCAAGAACACCACCCTAAAGTCAACACCAAAATAGGTACCACCTTTTGATGCTAAATAAAGCAAATTGAAAAATAGTAAGTGGCTTAAAGGCGTCGAGGAGGATTTAGGACAATAGTAATTGGAAGGGCTCAATGAAAGGGCATGGAAGTTCGTCAAGGAGGGCGCACTAGGTCAAATCACATGAAGACTTTCTAAGGCCAATATTTTTGAAAAATAACAAGTAAATCACATGTGGGTCCACCAAGTATCCTATTGACCATGCCAAATGTTAATTTCTAGCCCAAGCACATGGTTAATTACTTCCTAGTAGATCAAATCTACTGAATAATAACATAGTAGATCAAATCTACTGAATTTTAACAAATGTAACAACGAAAACAGATTAAATACACCAATCTCACAATCACATGCACATAGATTTCTGCCCTTCAAATCAATTCTTCATTCAAACAACTTAAGAACTTACAAGGGTTGTTGTTCTGGTATAATGGCCCACTCTAGAAAATACATTTAGTAAGAACTTGGATCTGATCTAGTTGATCAAACCCTAGATTTGTCCCTCGATCTGCTTGGTTGATTTGGATCTCCCTTGCTGCCCCTCACACCTTCCTTGAATCTGCCACACTTGAGTGGAAGTCCTTCTCCACCTAATCACTTAGATGTCCTCTCAATGACTTGTGCTCAAAGATGTATTGTTCTTTCTCCCTTAGCCTAGCCTTCCTTTTATAAGTTCGAGTTATGATCGAATCCACAACCCTAATCTCTAAAGTGATTGATGGTTCATATTAGATCTCACCTCACTTGAGATTGATGGTTGAGATTCATCTAATTCACTAATGCAAATAACCTTTGCATTTCAATAGATTAACTCACTTTATCTAATAAAAAGGAATTTCTTTAATACTTAAAGTAATTGCTAAGCTTAAGAGTCTATTACGTGAATTCTGCACGCCTAGACACTTAGGTTTGTGCATAAGTACCTGCCCAAGCTACAAACATCAACACTCCCTCTTAGTGAGAGTGGTACTTCCTAAAGAACCACTTGGAACCGGTTGTCCCTCTGGTCGTGGAACAATTTCCCATGCATCATTCTTTACCATGGCTTTCCCCAAACCTCCAGGTCTATTTCCTCTTCAAGGACTTTGCGTGTCATTGCCATGTAGTTTGGAAACTTCTTCAGATGCTTGCTCTCCTTGAATGTGCTCCTAGGAGGCTCCACATGCTCTTGAGCATCCCTCAATGTTTGCTCAAACCACTTGGGTCTCTTGATAGAATTGGAAGGAGCTACGAACTCCTCCCCACTTGAACGCTAACTCCCTAAACTAGAAGTCTTTGCATGCTTCTCTACCTTCGAAGCCTCTTGCTTGTTGTCCTTTGTCATTGTTGGTGGCAACTCATGAGACTTCTTGGATGCCAAACTCTCCTTGAACCTAACATCCCTGCTCACAATTGTCTTCCTTTGCATTGGTATGAAGATCCTACAAGCCTTTGAGGTCTCATTGTACCCAACAAATATGTCCTTCTATCTCGGGTCTCTAGATTCATCCTCTTCTTCGCAAGAACATGGATGTATACTAGACAACCAAAGATGCGCAAGTGCCCTATCTCTGACTTTACCTCTGTGAATGCCTTTTTAGGAGTCTTGTCCCCCAATATCTTTTGAGGACTCCTATTTTGCACATATACTACAGTGTTACTGGCCTTTGCTCGAAGGAACATAGGCAACTCTTAGTCATGTATCGTTGCCTTGACAAAACTGATGATGGACCGATTCTTTCTCTCTGTTGAGGGTTGTACGAGATTATCATCTCCTTCTTGATCCCTGCCTCCTTGCAGGAATCCTTGAAGTCATTGGAGGTGTACTCTCTCGCATTATTTGACCTCAAGACCTTGATCTTCTTGCCTATCTAGTTATCAACCTAAGCCTTGACTCCTAAAATCGACTGAAGACCTCATCCTTGGTCTTCATGAAGACGATCTAGGTTTCCTGGAATAGTCATCGATAAATGTGCATAACACTGTGCTCCTAGTACTGATGTCACTGACATAGACCAAATAAATCTTAGTGAATGAGATCCAAGATCCCCTTTGACCTACTCTCATTGCTCGAGAAAGCAACCTTGGCATTCTTGCCAAGTGCACACCCTCTGCACATTCCCTGATGCTTAATGTTGAACTTTGGAAGAACAGTGACAATCTCCCTAGGATTGACAATGCACTCTGCTCAATGTTGAACTCTGGAAGAACAGTGACAATCTCCCTTAGGATTGGCAATGCCTTGTAGTGTAGGTGTCCCAACCTTTTGTGCCATAGCTCAAACAGGTTGTGACTGTCATGTACCAATGCCTAAATAGGTTTATGTGTCAACTTGTACAAGTTCCCGTCTCTAACCTGGATGGCCACTGCTTTGTTTGGGCTAGACTCCTTTGGATGAATGAACACCTTCCCATTCCTGAACATGACTTCATAGCCTCTGCCCTCGATAACTAAGATTGAGAGCAAATTTTTCTTCAGTCCTAGTACAAATAACATGTCCTTGGCTTCCAAAGTCCATCCTGAATCTAGTTGGAACTTAATGGTTCCAACCCTCTTCACTACATAGTTGGCATCATTACTAAGCTCCACATGTAAATCTAAGTCTCTTTCTATTACTCTGCTAAATAGCTCTCGCGCCTTTCCCATGTGACATGATGAGCGCTATCCATGTACCAAGCACTCCTTGTGATGGTGTTGGCAAATATTGGGATACTAATGAGAAGTTCTTCTTGAACTTCGTTGCAAAGTCATTGAGTTGAACCTTTGTCGATGTTGCTATCTGTTGCGACTTCCCCTTCTCCTTCTTGTATGGCAACTGTGATGCATAATGCCAATTCTTGTGGAAGGTGAAGCACTTGAGCTTGCTCAAGTCCTTCTTCTTCCGTGGTTGAGAGCTTTCCCCATCACTGTTACCTTTGGAACCCTTCCCTTTGCCCTTCCTCTCCATCTCCTTGCTTGCTGGCCTTAGACTCTTCTCGAGTCCATTCTTGGATGCAATCATCACAAAGCCTCTCCCAATTTGAAAGGTTCTACCAGGCAGAGATCCCCTCGAGAAATGGTTCCAATGACTTGGGAAAACCATTCTATGCCATTTTTACAAGCTCCACGTCCTCCAATTTCTCCCTAATGGCTGCAACGCAAGTTGCTCCTATGTTTGGGTGATCCTTATGAATTAAAGAGTAATGTTATCAAACTTTGACATCTGGATGGTTCTAAGCTTTTTTCTAAAGATCATCTCCCTGTTCATGTTGTTACTCAGGAACAAGTCCACGAGAGCTTTGAACATCTCTCAGGCCAACTTCTTTTTTGCCAAGTGTGGGATCAAATGATCCTTCATGGCATCCATGATTCTCTAGGCTCTAATGTCCCTCTTCATATGAGCCTCCTTATTTGCTAGATTTGTTGGTTTTGGAAAAACCTTTTTAGCAAACTCGCAAAGGTCATGTTCCTTCAACAACGAGGTGACCCTTTCCTTCTAGGGCAGAAAGTTAGACACTCCATCGAACCTATCCTCAAACTTGAGACTGGCTGCGGCCATTTCTAGATCTAATAATTAGCCTTGTGCTAAGTCCTTCTAGCTCCCGTGAGAATATTAAGCTACTGCTGGTTCATAGATCCACTAGGATCTCCACATGGATCCGTGTTTTAGTCTTGTGAAAACACCCACAAAACTAATTTTTTGCCATGCCTTTGATTGGTATAATCTCCCTCTCTCACTCTGAAGGCTGACTTTTCCAATCATTCTAGCAAATCTGGTACAATACTTTGTACCTTACTTGCAAGTCGCTATGACATCTCTTGTAGTCATATGCACCATGAGTTGTACGACCTAACTCTTGTATGTAGCTTTTACTCTATTGTCCATATGACCGCGTACAATCTGACTCCTTAGCGACTGCCGTGAATTGTGTTGCAGCTACTTGCTCTAGGTTGTTGCGGTTGGGTAGAGTGTACCTTATAACTGCTAAGGTTTTGACACTGCTGGCGGCTGGATTTTCTTGGCTATCGGCCGACCTTTTTCCAATCTTTGCGGCACACTTTTGCAATGGCTACATTATGCGAGCCCACAACAACACCAACACTAGTTCCTATACCTTTGTGCCGGTTTTCTTGTTGACAACTAGACCCATGTCTGAAATACTTGCGCTTCTGTGATGGTTGTTGTGTGGTTGCTGATTGTGCTATCAACTCGATCTTTTCTCTACGGCTGCCCTGTTCACGCCTTGCGCGCTGACACATCTTGATGACACCCTACGACCTCTAAGACTGTTGGTGGCTATAGTGGCTGACGTGTGGCATTACCTGTGGTAGCCCCCTTTTTTGTGTCCTTATGTGGTGGGCTGTTGGCTGTGGCACTTCACGACTGGTTGGCAGTGGATAGCCTTGTCGACCACTCATGGACCCACCCCTTTTTCTTTTGCTTCTTTCTTTTTGTTTAACTTTTACTTTGCCACGACTATGCTGGTAGTATGACATACAACCTCGATTTCTTTAGACATTGGGCGAGTTTTGGTTTTTGCCTCGTACAGTCACTGGTCGAACTTGGCCCCTACGAGTCTTGTACAAATCGAGCTTGTGTGCAATACTTTGGAGATCAGTTTTAGAGGTTATGCTTTGATACCATGTTAATTTCTAATCCTACCATCTGGTTAATTACGTCCTAGCAGATCACATCCTCCTGAATATGACATGGCTAGAATTTTAACAAATATAACAACTAAAGCAAAATAAATAGACTAATCGCACAATTACATGCACACATATTTTTCCCTTCAAATCGGCTCTTTATTCAGATAATTTTAGTTACGAGGGCTGCTGTCTTGGGATAATGGCCCACTAAGGAAAATAGATACAACAAGAACTTGGATTTGATCTACCGGATCAAATCCCATCTCTCGATCTGCTTGGCTGATCTAGATATCCCTTCTTGTCCCCTTCACCTTCCTTTAACCCAACACACTTGAGTGGAAGTGCTTCTCCACCTAATCATTGAGATGTTGTTCTCTCAATGTCTTGTGCTTTCTCCCTTAGCCTAGCCTTCCTTTTATAAGTGTGAGTTATGAGTCATGATTGAATCCACAACCCTAATCTCCAACGTGATTTACGGTTGAGATTAGATCTCATCTCACTTGAGATCAACAGTTGAGATTAGATCTCACCTCACATGAGATCAACGGTTGAGATTAATCTAATTCACTAATGCAAATAACCTTTGCATTTCATTCGATTAACTCACTTTATCTTATAAAAAGGAATTACTTCAATACTTAAAGTAATTGCTAAGGTTAAGAGTCTATTAGGTGACTTCTACATGCCTAGGCACTTAGGTCTGTGCAGAAATACCTGCTTAAGTTACAAACGTCAACATCAAAATGCAACCAATCCTTGAAATCTCCAATTTTTTACAGTGGCTTTCAATTTTACACTGCCATTTCATGTCAAACCAAGTATCCAAAAGTCTAACATCCCTAAAAAAAATATATCTGCTAAAAATGGACCAAAATCCATGGTCTTGGAATTAACAATAACTTGGACCATAGGCAACACTCAACATTTCAAATTGATCACCACCACAAAATTCAACTGTACTAAGAATCCATTTGGATAAGTTAGACAGGTCACTTAAAATTTCCTAACTGTAGAGGGTTAGAACCGCCTCAAGATATGCCAGAGAAACCTTCCATAAAGTCCCCTTCTTTACAATGATAGACCACATATAATAAGGAATGATCATAGAGAAAAGGTTGCTCATACTTACTGAGATAGAGCGAATACGTCAACAGAGAAGGGGGGTGCTTTTGTCTCACTGAGATGGGCCACATTTAATCAGAGATAGGTCGCACAATTCCACTGAGAAAGGACGTAGAAGTCTCCAAAGGAACCAAGGAAGAAAGCCGCACATGATGCCTCAGATAGGCCTCTTAAGTTGCCATAGATAGTCACAATAGATGCCTCAGATAACCCATGTAAAACACATAAACAAAGCCGCAGAAGATGACTGCATAGTTAACTAGACTAGGCCGTAGATGGAGACTAGAATAGGCCGCATAGGTGGCGAGGAAAGAGTCACAGAGATGCCTCAGTAGCCGCAGATAAATACCATTCTAGGCCGCAGATAAATGCCAGACTAGGCCACAGAATCCACCACAGGGAAGACTCACACAATCTAGAAAGGATAGGCTCAGACTTGCTCGCATGCCTCAGAGAAGAAGCCTCAAAATGACTGAATTTGATATGCCAAAATGGGAGGCATTAGGTGCCCAATTTATAGTTGTTTCTTGAGCGAAAAGTCACAACCATTGGGTCAGGCCGACATGATGAGGCTGACTTGTAACCTGGAGGGAAAACACAAATTTAAATTTGCTTTAAATATATTTGACAAATGCCATGATGTTGCTTGCCCAAATAAATTTGTGCCACATTAAATAATGGAGAACAGTGCTAAATAATAATTTTCTTTTATCCAAATTAAATTATCTTTTGAGGCAAGATGGATTTTCCTTGGGGTAGTTGGGTTCCTATGGGGAAATTCGTCCCATAGCTGCCCCAATTTTCAACACCAAGCAGTAAGAAAACATAGTTGAAAATTGAGTTCCAACCCTGTTCATTTCTTGCAATGGATTTCCTTCACCAAATGGCAAAAATCTCCTGTAGTGTTGCCATTTCCGCAGGGAGGGTGCCAAAGATTGACAGGTTTTAACAATACTTGGGATTATTAAGACAAGATTGTTGAAGGCCTACTTTTATATTTTCAATGAGATTGTAATGCTTTAAAAACACCTGCAATGTATATGCAATTACATGAATTCTGTCATGTGGGAGTACTGAATGGATTGGGGGAAATTGGTTAATAATTTATTTTAAGTAAACCTCTTGTATTTGTTACAAAAAAGTATAAAACCTAAATCAGTTATCTCATTCTTGTTTTTGCAAAGACTAAAGTTGTTTTAACTTTTTGAATGCCACAAGTTGCTGGAAGAAACACATTTCTGAAAATGAATACTAACCCAAAATTACTGCTGAAGTAAACAATTGCTAGAAGGAAAATATTTTAAGTGCACATAACTGAAATCCAAATATGATATAACCGACATTTTGGTAGCACTTTACAAGAGAAGCAGCATAGGAAGCATGACACACAAATCAACCCTATCTTAATTAGGCATCACTAAGTTAAAAATGCAGAAGAAATAACGAGGAAAACTAATTTGTGAGTTCAAATTATAAGAAAACCAAAGGAATTAAAATAAATCCCATAGGCAATTGCAAGATGAAAGTAAACCTATAGGAAATTAGAACAACTGCTGGAGCGATTTGATCGAAAGCAGTATGGAACAAACTCCATGTAGAGTAATTGTGTGAAAAATCATTTCAAGTAATAAAATAGTGGAAATAGCATCTACAAGAAAGAAATAATATTTCAGGAGCGGGCCCTTGCTCTGCAACATTGCTAATTTACCTGCTACACAAACACAGAAAAAATCTTGTAAATTCAGAAATCTGTTTTATCTTCTTTCTTCCAAAATCTGAACCAATATTCTGAGGCTTTTCCCATATACATTTATATTATATAATAATATTTTCTTGTTCTTGGGCAAGCTCCACAAAATCTAGGAACTTAACTGAAATCTCCCCAAAATCAAGGAGTCAGCTTAATTGACTAATTAAAGATGTCTATCGTTTTTACAAACAGTTGACTTATTTGAAATCTCCCCAAAATTTAGGAACTAGCTAAATTGACTAATAAAAGAAACTATTCTTGTACCCTAATTGTCCAAGTTTTTACAAATATTTGTATCTTGTGCTTATGGTGGAACATAGGAGGTCTATGCTTGCCCTCATGGTTCCACAACCAAAATCACGCTGTAATCAAACCATATGCTATGAGAGGATGATGAACCTTGAAGTGAGTTGAATTGCTTTTGACCCATCTGTTGGAGAAAATAGCAGATCCCTTCTTTCTGTTGCACGCCAGAATGCCCTCTCTCTTCAGGATTTGACTTCCATAACACATGGGAGAATTTGGCAACACACCAAGAGAATTCAACATTGCACTAGGTAGGAGAATTCAACAAAACACTGAAACTGACCATTTTGAATTGGAGAACTTTTGGGAAGTTAAAATCTCTGCAGTGGGAATAGATAAGGACTAGGAATTGATTTGCATTGAAAGCATTAGCATCCCGCAAATTGTTGGGCTTATGTAAACCACTCAAATCCAACCAAAAACATCCATAAATGTGTGAAAACAAGAGGAACTGATTCATGATTCTAAACTAAGCACTATGTATTAGAAGGCAAATTAACACAAAAAGATGGCAAAGTGAAGTTGAAATATTCATGAAAAGAATTGTTGAATGATGAGCTAAATAAGGTAAGTCTAGGGCTCTTCAGATTGTGCCTTGGATTTTTTGCCATTTTAAAGCTCTTCAAATTGCACCATTATAAGGTCTTTTATTTGTGTAACCTAAAGGGGTACCTCCTTTATTAGGTTTCACATTACTTGGGTTATTGGTGGTGTATGAATGTTATAATCATCTATGTGGGGTGAATTGAACTTATCCACTGACATGGTGATAATATGTCTTATGCTAGAAAGAGTGACTTGTACTGCTGCAAGTGTGTATATGAAGTTTGAACACAACAAATAGGCTCGAGAGTTGATATGGCCTCCAAAATGAAAAAGTTGCCCTGTGCATGAAGGGACACTAAAGTAGTATTTATAAGGGGTTCTTGATGGAGGTTGGCCACTGGATTGGCAAGAGGTAGTGAGTCACAGACAGAGCACATGAAGGCACATGTACAAGTGTTACAGGCCCTAGAGTGTGAGTTGCAACCATTTGTTGTAGAGAGAGAAGGAATAATGTATAGGCTAGAGAGTTCAATCAGAGATGAATGCATAACTTGGGCTCGCATTTTGTAGAGTCAATGAGATATGAGGGCCATCAACAAAAATTCTAGTGTTGTAGGAGTTCAAAATGCTCTCAACCATGCACTTTCTCTTCAAATATTGATGGAGAGGGTCAAATGGTCTATTGTGGAATAGGAGGGGGGCTGGTGCAATCTCGAACATGGAGCACACAGATTGAGTAGGGGCCAACCTTTAATGCAATTCGAATGGGTTGATACTCAGGTGGATAACATTCTAACGCTTAGGTAGAAAACATTTTGAGACTTAGGCGAAGAATGGGTGGATGTCATCCGATGAGATCATTCCTAAAGCCCAAAAAGATGGTGTGCGATTACAAGAGTTGTTGTAGCTTTCCCTGTCCTTGATGGATCATAGAAAAGGAAATGCAGTAGATCATGGTCATGAGTGTATTAGTAAGAGAACTCACAACTTCTTTGTTGATGGCCTCGTTTACCTACTTCTGTCTACTGTAAAATCCCCACAATAGACAACTCTTTTGTATCGCAAAACTAAATGTCAGAAGCATAATTTGAATGCACCAATTGAAATTAGTTACTATTTCTCCACTGCCTCTGAGAATCATGGATTGGAGTGATCTTTCATTGCATTGAATGTATTACCCACCACCTGTAGGTGACACCCATGGGAGAAATCTTTCTCCTAGATGGTCCTCAGTCGACAGCCAGTAGCCCCTTGCAGCCACCAGATAGCTCGATGTGCCATCATCTCTGCCACTTGAGCTAGCCATTATGCTCCTTCGCCCATCTGTTATGATCGTATGTTTGAAGGTGGGCCTTCCAGTCCCGAAGGTATGACTTTCATTATGTAGTTAGATATTTCTGTTTAGTTATCATGAACACTTTTGGGCATGGATTAGTGGGGGTATCCGGTGGAAAGAATGGGCTTGGTTCGTATTCTTGTCCCCTCTGTTCAACTTGGTGGTTAGCCTTATATCCTAGTACCGTGGGATCTCCTTTATTGGTTACTGGCTTTATAAGCACTGCATGGGAAATCCCGATTTTTGTTGTGTGGTCCTACTTCCCAACAACACATACATCACTCCTCTCCTTTCATTATAACCCCTTTCCACATATTTCCCATCTAGGTCCACAAGGAGTTAACTTCCCCCTCCCCTTGTCCACACTTTGGGTTGGTCCTGGAATGATGCCCTAGGAGGTTGATGCAACTAAAATAAAAAGAAAAAGCATAATTTAGCCACTCTCAACAGGAATTGTACCATAAAATGCAAAAGATGAATGGGACATACAAATTTAGCACGTGGACAAAAACCAAACATGAGCTCTACCCCCATATTATGGACATCACCTTGGTTCATAAGGCCCTTTATATTGGCTCCGTGCATCATTAAGGAGCCTATAATTGTCCCAACTCCTGGTGGGCAATGAACTGACCAACCTTAAGGGGGTATTCACTGCTATATCATTCACATCATGCTCTCATTCCCTGGAGCCCCAAGCAGTTATAAAAAGAAAAATCAATAAAAGGCAAAAGGCATATGAAGAAGGGTGGAAAAACAAAGGCCTGGGTAACTCATGTACCACAATTGATCCCTCCTACATCTATACACCCAAGGGTGGGCTTCCATTATCATAGCTACCCTTGTACTGTGGCATGTGGCATGGAGCCTTCATGGAGCCTTCCTGTGATACTCCACTCCGTTCCATCATTAAATCACATGACACCTACCTCTTGGTGGATGTACCATGGACTTGTCACTTCCTTAGAGGTTGAAACGACCTAATAGGGTCCTTGGTTAACCTCCTTATTGAACTTGGAGACCCCTGTACACTATGTTGACCACTACGTGTCAACGACCCATAACAGTACACCCCCTTTTTTCGCAAAAGGATAATGCCTGATCGATGTGTCCGTGTTGTCCAACTATCATCATCAACCTGATCATCATGTTATAATGTAAACCCATTCTACATGTATATGATGTAAATAATCTCAACAGAACCATGTCATGTATGTAACGACCTAGGTAAACCTACCTTTTTAGTGACGATCTCCATTCTAGCAGGTTTTTCGTCTCACCGATTCGTTCTTGGATGGTCAGCAGAGTTTTCCCCTCCAGTCTTACCCCAAAGCTAGAATGGATTTTGTCACTAAAATCTTAGGCGAGTCCTAGTGTTCTAGATCGAGTCTATGTAAAAGTAATTTGGGAATAATCCTAACTATTTTGTTAGATTATTTTATTAGAGATTACTTGGTCTGCTGGATTATATTTGTGTTGCAGAAGTGGGTAATCTGTGAGGGTCTATTACAAATGGGTTTCCCCTTTATGATGTAAAAAAATGAGAATCGTGATGTAAAATATCTCGAGGGTTGGAAAAATAATTTATTACCTCATAAGTTAATTAATTAAATTTTCTGGCCAAAAATTAATTAAAATCCTAAGCCAGAAATTTAATTAATTCTAGGTCCTAGGTAAATTTAAATTTAAAGGCAAAATTCGTCGGTCCTAGAAAATTAAATTTTAAAAGGTCCCGGGACTAAGGTAAATTAATTATTTTGCTAAATTTTAAACCTTTGATCCCTGGGGTTAAGTCAAAGTCAAATTTTTGGGGAAATTAACTCAAAATTTTTATTTTTGAGTTAATTATAATTGAAAAATTCGAATTTCCTTAAGAATCAAATATTTCGACAGATGAAATTAAAAGAAATTTTAATCTTCATCAACAGTCGAGATTGTTTTGGCAAGGATCACTCGAACTCACCGTTGGAGGATTTATCTTTAAATAGGAAGTCATTTGTCAGTTGATCTATACGACCTTTGAATCGTGTGCTTAGCAAGAAGCTCGTGTAATCTTTTTTTGGATAATAAAGAAAGACTTTGGGCCCTGGGGTTAAGTTCTATGGGTGTTACTCTTCATGGGAATACTATAAGATGTGTTGTTTTCATGCATAATTTTTTTTAAAGCCATTGATGATAGCTTCTAAAGAGTGATTTGAGTACAGGTATCTTACTTAGTCGCTGGGGTTTGAATAATAATCTAAATTTTGAACGTAATAGCAGGTATCTCTATTTGTCTGAGTTTTATTATTATTTTCTCGCTCTATTTTTAATGGTTGGATCGAGTTTGCAGGGAAATCTTGATTTTAGATTCTCGGGCGTTAGGGGAAGTTTTTAGTTGGACCAACGAACTCCTGATCCATGTTCTCTGAAGAGCCCAACAAAATTAATCTCGGGCATATCATAAGATTTTTTTTTATTGATGCATGAGGTTTCAAGTTAGCACCTTTAAAATTTAAAAATCTTTTAATTTATCTGTAGCAGAATGATAGATCTGGTTGATTAGAGCCTGCAGTTTGTAAATTTTGTAATTATTTATTTAACATGGTTTTTTTCTGGGTTTTGGTTTTAGTTTTTATCATTATATATATCGTTTGGGTGTTTTCTTATTGTCGTGCAGCGATAGATCTGAGGAAGAAATTTGTGTAGAGTATAGATCTAGGCCCTGGAGGGTAAGATCTGGATCTCTAGGGTTTATCAACATAATTTTCCAGGGATATTATTCAATTTTTTTGCAGTCCAAGGTTTTAAAATTTCTTAGATCTAGAAATTTTCATAAGGGTTTCAGGGATAAATCTGAAACAAAAGGATTCAATGTTTTAATCAGAATCTCTGGAAATGTTTTAAAGGGTTTTCTGGCTACCATTTATCTGTTGACTAAGTTTTCCGAACTGCTGCATGTTTTTTTTTTTTTTTTTTTTTTTGCTGCAAAAAATTTTGAATTTTTTAAAGAGAACCCTCTATTCCCCCATCCTCTACCATTCTCCATCTGCTGCACCTGCAAATCGACCTCCAAAGCGCTGCTTGCAAAACCCATCACAGCTCCATTGCTGCCATCCTTGCTCTCGGCCCCCCTCTATTCCCCATTCTCTTTGCGACTCCATCACTGCAAACCCTCGCAGCCCCTCCCGCGGCCTTCCATTGCTGTCTTCCTCGACCTGCCTTCGAGCTCCTCTCTGCCGTCGTCTCGGCCTGCACAACAAAGCAAAGCATTCGATTTTTTTTTTCATTTGTATTATGCGGTTAGGGTTTAGTTAGTTTCTTTTTTTATTTTGTTTAATTTGATTTTTTTTTTTTCTAAACTTCTAGATTCGTTTTTATTTTAAATTTGATTTTTTGTTTTGGTCGTTCTACATTATTTTTTTTCTTTTTGATTTTTTTATGACTTTGGTTTTTACGTTTTTTGATTATTTTGATTTTGTTTTAAAAAATTAAAAAAATCTAAAAAATTTAAAAAAAAATTAAAAATTAAAATTTGGTGACTTTGAAATTGCGAATGAATTGTATCAAAAGAATTTGAGCTTTTACATACAAGATATATATATATATATATATATATATATATATATATATATATTTTGGTTTTAGTTATATGTGGCCTACGACCCATAAAAATTTAAATTTGACTAAGGTCTTTTGATTTGATTTTCAGTCACATTAAAAATTTAATTTCTTCATTTACCACATTAAATTAATTGTTTGAGGAATAATTAAATTGTTAATCTAAAGTTCCTTGGTGTTTTTTCGTGGTAGTGATTTCTCTATTGTTAGGTGCGATTAATGTTTTAAAATCATTGACTATTGGAGAATGATCAATTATTCTAGATCTGGGATATTAATGAAAATCATTTTAAATCTGGAATCATTGCTTAGCATTTAAATTTCATAATTCTTCACAGGATTTAATTGCTAGAAACTCTTGCATGATAAAATTTTGGGCGTTGACATTTAATTATTCATGATCATCACTTTGCTACATTTATAAATTGCTTTGGGTAACTTGTTCTCATTTAGTTTATGGTTAATTGAATATTAAGGCACTGGTCTAAAATCATTTCTTTCTTTGTGATTGTGTCTTATTTGTATTATTTGTTTAATCTATCCATCTTAGTTGACCAGGATTTGTTTTAAATTCATCAAGTTGTCCATCTTTAAGTCTCCTAGAGCTTGTGTTTCACAGGCTATTCTCATTCATTCACCTTAGGGACTACCCCCCTTGACTTGTCTAGGAGAGAGTCTAAATAGAGTGAGTAAGGATTAGAGTGACAACCCTTACTCTGAGCATTGTTGCGGTGCCTAGACACTTTGTGCGACAACATTTTTTGGCGTCGCTGCCGGGCATATTTTATTCTCGGCATTTCAAAGCCATTTCCTCATCATTCTTCTCATTTCTCATCTCCCTTTCGAGTTGGCAAAGCCAACACTTCTTGGCATTTCCACCAAGGACCAATTTATTGGACTTTGGCTTTACGACATTTCATCTTATTTTTCTGGCGTCTTTTCGTCTCTTCATTTCATCTTCATTTTCTGCACCTGGACATTCCAGTTGGTTTCCTGTTTGGGTGACGATTCCACTTATTCATTCATTTAATCCCAGACAATGAGCCCTCCCTGAATATCATCTGCCTCCATCCACTAACTTTTTGGTTTCGCCTTTGGAAACTTTGTGAAAGATTCATGCTCAAGTGGAAACTCCACTTCTTCCATTTCTTACAAGAATTTTTGCTAGAAGCTCGCTTATTGTAGATGTTTTGATTTTCTTGAGCAGGGATCTCTCTCTCTGATATCCATTTGGCCCATCTTTTTTCCATTAAACAAGTCATCATGGATTTTGACTCGTTTGCTCCTTGTGATTTTAGTATTTTACTAATATTCAAGGAGCTCTGCATAGTTATTCTTATGTTTTGGGTGAAGCCATCGATGAATTTCCTCCTTTTCAAGGTAACAATGCTTTTACTTCCGAAACTCACCTTCAGAATGTCAGCCTCTGTATAAGCAAGTGTCGCCTATATTCTAAATATGAAGATGTGAAGATGAAGATTTTCGTTCTCACCTTATTTGGAGATGCTTTAGATTGGTTTATTAAGTTCCCTGATAACACTTTTGATTATCTACAATCAATCATTGATGCCTTTGAAGATAGATATGGAGATAAAGAAAAGGTCAAAGCTAAAGCTGAAGTAAGGAAACTATAAAAGTTGAAAATAATTTGAAGGAGTTAATTCAAATGGTTAAAGACATTTGAAAATAATTTCAAGGAGTTAATTCAAATGGTTAAAGACATACAGTTAAATCATGCTCAAGTAATCAAGAATGCAGAAGTTAATCAAGCTCAACTTATTAAAGATATGGAACTTAATCAAGCAATATTAACAACTGATCATGCCAGGGAAATTAATTTTATGCAAAGCAAGTTATTAGCCCTAGAGGAAAAGACGACGATCATGGAATTCAATCATTCAAATCAAGTGACTGCCATGAAAGCAAGTTATCAAGAAGAAATAAGTTTGATTTAGAATAAATTGTCAACTATGGATGAAGAAATGACCATCATGAGATTCAATTATAATAATCACTTAGCTACCATGCAAGCAAATCATAAGAAAGATATAAGCTCTATGCAAAATTACTTGATGACCATAAAAGTAGATAATGACAAAGTAATAAAAGATATGGAGGTTGGTCAGATATGTCTTTAGAATAAGTTATTGACTGTGGAGGAAAACCATGCCAAGGAAGTTAATGCTATGAAGATTGAACACTCTAACCAGATGGATGCCATAACAATTGAAAATATCACTCTTCAGAATAAGTTGCAAGTAATGGAAAAGATCAAGTACAAAAATTTCAGCGTCGGTTAGAGGATGAAAGAAACAAGGAAATGTAGATCATAAGCCTCCCTGTCTATTGCAGCAAGCTCCATATTATTATGAGGAGGTTATTTATTCCATTGAAAAGTGGCTAATTGAAGGTGACCCAGATAAAATAGAAATTGATAAGAATCAGGTTGATGCATACATGGTTGATCCACCAGTCATAACAGATCAGAGGTTCATAAAGGAGCGCATGTCACAGAAGTCTTGAACATTCCAAATTTTTCATATGAGCGTTTTTTCAGATCAAGAAGGAAGTTATGTGCCGAACACATCATAATCAACATCAAAGCCTGCCACAAAGGAAAAACGCAAGAGAAAGAGAATGAGAAAGCGGTTTGATCCATCTGATGGCCGCGAACAGCTTGACTTTTGGATAGGAAAAAGTCCTACCGTATGCAAGATTGGACATGGCACGTCTTCGAAACAACCCACAAATTTGCCAGAAAGCAGCCAAATGCTCAACATGCACTACATTTGAACGTATCTGATGCCATGGGGCATCCTTTGTATTGTATTCCTAACCTTACACCCTTTTATTTCAGTGTTTCATTTTGTAGTTAGATTTGTGTTTTTCATGTTATTAGGATAGTTAATAAATGAAGAGCTTATATCTTTCTTGTGTGTAATGTTATATGATGATTTTTGGATGGACGCTACTTATGTTATATTGTGTGTTGCGTGGATGCAGATTCTGGATTCTCACATTCTTCCAGTGCAACAATGTGTCCCCAAGTAGAGCCAGATGTTGATCATTACGTGTCAATGACCCATAGCAGTACACCCCCTTTTTTCGCAAAAGGGATAACGCCTGATCGATGTGTCCGTGCTGTCCAACTATCATCATCAATCTAATCATCATGTTTTAATGTAAACCCATTTTGCATGTATATGATGTAAATAATCTCAGCAAAACCATGTCATGTATGTAACGACCTAGGTAAACCTACCTTTCTAGTGACGATCTCCATTATAGGAGGTTTTTCGTCTCACCAATTCATTCCCGGATGGTCGACAGAGTTTTCCCTCCAGTCTTACCCAAAAGATGGAATGGATTTTGTCACTAGAATCTTAGACGAGTCCTAGTGTTCTAGATCGAGTCTATGTAAAAGTAGTTTGGGAATAATCCTAACTATTTAGTTAAATTATTTTATTACAGATTACTTGGTCTGCTGGATTATATTTGTGTTGAAGAAGTGGGTAATCTGTGAGGGTCTATTACAAATGGGTTTCCCTCTTATGATGTAAAAAAGTGAAAATCATGATGTAAAGTGTCTTGAGGGTTGAAAAAATAATTTATTACCTCATAGATTAATTAATTAAATTTTCTGGCAAAAAATTAATTAAAATCCTAAGCCAAAAATTTAATTAATTCTAGGTCTTAGGTAAATTTAAATTCTCCAGAGGCAAAATTTGTCGGTCCTAGAAAATTAATTTTTAAAATGTCCCGGGACCAAGGTAAATTAATTATTTTGCTAAATTTTAAACCTTTGATCCTTGGGGTTAAGTCAAAGTCAATTTTTTTGGGAAATTAACTCAAAATTTTTATTTTTGAGTTAATTAAAATGCATTTAATTGAAAAATTCGAATTTCCTCAAGAATTAAATATTTCGACGGATGAGATTAAAAGAAATTTTAATCTTCATCAACGGTCGAGATTGCTTTGACAATAATCACTTGAACTAGCCGTTGGATGATTTATCTTTAAATAAGAAGTCATTTGTCAGTTGATCTATCTGACCTTTGAGTCGCGTGCTTAGGAAGAAGCTCTTGTGTAGTATTTTTCTGGATAATAAAGAAAGACTTTGGGGTTAAGTTCTGCTGGTGTTACTCTTCATTGGAATACTGTAAGATGTGTTGTTTTCATGCATAATTTTTTTTTAAAGCCATTGATGATAGTTTCTAAAAAGTGATTTTGAGTACAGGTATCTTGCTCAGTCGCAGGGGTTTGAATAATAATCTAAATTTTGAACGTAATAGCAGGGATCTCTATTTGTCTGAGTTTTATTATTATTTTCTCACTCTATTTTTAATGGTTGGATCGAGTTTTGCAGGGAAATCTTGATTTTAGATCCTCGGGCTTTAAAGGAAGTTTTTAGTTGGACCAACCAACTCCTCATCCATGTTTTCTGAAGAGCCCAGCGAAATTAATCCCGGGCTTATCATAAGATTTTTTTTTATTGATGCATGAGGGTTTCGAGTTAGCACCTTTAAAATTTAAAAATATTTAATTTATGTGCAACAAAATGATAGAGCTGGCTGATTAGAGCCTGCAGTTGGTAAATTTTGTAATTATTTTTCTAACATGGTTTTTTTTCTGAGTTTTAGTTTTTATCATTGTATAGATTGTTTGGGTGTTTCCTTATTGTCGTGTAACTATAGATTTGAGGAAGAAATTTGTGTAGAGTCCAGATTTAGGCCTTGGAGGGTAAGATCTAGATCTCTGGGGTTTATCAACATAATTTTCTAGGGATATTATTCATTTTTTTGCAGTTCAAGGGTTTAAAATTTCTTGGATCTGGAAATTTTCATAAGGGTTTTAGGGATAAATCTGAAACAAAAGGATTCGACGTTTTAATCAGAATTTCTAGAAATGTTTTAAAGGGTTTTCTGGCTAACATTTATCTGTTGACTCAGTTTTCCGAACTGTTGCCTAGTTTTTTTTTTTTGGCTGCAAAAAAATTCAAAATTTTTAAAGAGAACCCTCTATTACCCCATCCTCTGCCATTCTCCATCTGCTGCACCTGCAAATCGACCTCCAAAGTGCTGCTTGCAAAACCCATCATAGCTCCATTGCTGCCATCCCTACTCTCAACCCCCCTCTATTCCCCCGTTCTCCTTACGGCTCCATCACTGCAAACCCTTGCAGCGCCTCCCACGGCCTTCCATTGCTGTCTCCCTCGACCTGCCTCTGAGCTCCTCTCCGTCGCCGTCTCGACCTGCACAACAAAACAAAGCATTCAACTTTTTTTTTTCATTTGTATTATGCGGTTAGGGTTTAGTTAGTTTCTTTTTTGATTTTGTTTTAATTTGATTTTTTTTTTTTATTATAACTTCTAGATTCGTTTTTTTTTTAAATTTGATTTTTTGTTTTGGTCGTTCTCCATTTCTTTTTGTCTTTTTTTACTATTTTTGTTTTGATTCTTTTTATGATTTTGGTTATGTTTTTTGATTTTTGATTATTTTGATTTTGTTTTAAAAAATTAAAAAAATCTAAAAAATTAAAAAAAATTAAAAATTAAAATTTGGTGACTTTGAAATTGTGAATGAATTATATCAAAAGAATTTGAGCTTTTACATTTAAGAATTTTTTATTTTTTATGTGGCCTACGGCCCATAAAAATTTAAATTTGACTAAGGTCTTTTGATTTGATTTTTAGTCACATTAAAAATTTAATTTCTTCATTTACCACATTAAATTAATTGCCCAAGGAATAATTAAATTGTTAATCTAAAGTTTCTTGGTGTCTTTTCGTGGTAGTGATTTCTCTGTTGTTAGGTGCGATTAATATTTTAAAGTCATTGACTATTGGAGAATGATAAATTATTCTAGATTTAGGATATTAATGAAAATCATTTTAAATCTGGAATCATTGCTTAGCATTTAAATTTCATAATTCTTCATAGTGTTTAATTGCTAAAAACTCTTGCCTGATAAAATTTTGGGCGTTGACATTTAATTATTCATGATCGTCGCTTTGCTTCATTTATAAATTGCTCTGGGTAACTTGTTCTCATTTAGTTTATGGTTAATTGAATATTAAGGCACTGGTCTAAAATAATTTCTTTCTTGTGATTGTGTCTTATTTGTATTAATTGTTTAATCTATCCATCTTACTTGACCAAGATTTGTTCTAAATTCATCAAGTTGTCCTAGAGCTTGTGTTTCATAGGCTATTCTCATTCATTCACCTTAGGGACTACCCCCCTTGGCTTGTCTAGGAGAGAGTCTAAACGAATTGAGTAAGGATTAGAGTGACAACCCTTATTCTGAGCATTGTCGTGGTGCTTAGACACTTTGTGCGACAACACACTCTAAACTTCTAAAGCCCATTATGAAAAGGCATGTCACTATGGAGTGTCCATTTGGTTCCATCATTTGTAAGCTCATTTACTAAATTACACTGATGAGTTGTTGTACTGTAAGGTGAGGGGACGCATTGGATCTTATATAGGATTACAGGTGGTCTTCATCTTGGGGCTTGGTCTCCCTATAAGGGTTGCAAGCCCTCCAAAGGGTTGTATTGACACTTGTAGGGTGTGCGTTGAGAGCCATTGTCCTCCGTTGTAGCAAAGAGCAGATAGCCATTGCATGGGATCTTTTAGTACCATCCATTGCTTGTTTGTGTTCCACCTATTTGATGATGATGTAGCACCTGGACCACATTGCCCAATCGACTACACTCTTGCACCACACTTGGCAGTTGATCTAGGGCCCATATGAGGTTGTTTCTCACTATGGGAGACAAAGGGAGGGCTTGCATCATTATTTCGACTCTTACAAATGGGATACAGGCGTGTTCAATCCATTCAGAGGCCCATGGGGATGATTTTGTGCCCCCACAACCACTTGGGAGCACCACAGGTCATTTGCTTGGAGATCAAGGGGCCACCCGCTTTATCACTATATTTGGAGCCCTTTGGAGCCCTTCCACTCATTTTGGCACATGGTGGTCTCCATTAGGCCTTTCAACGACCCTCCTAGCTACTTGTCTATAATTTTGGCCCTCTTGAGAGGCTTATTTTTCATGTTATGGAGCTATCTTGGTGGGCTTGTCACCAAGTAATGTTATTTTGTACATTATTTTATTAGTAGGGGTATCATTAGGCCTAATTAGGCACATCGAACCCTTAGAGGATGATATATATTGATGAGAGGATCATTTGATTCTCATCATCACTTGGATTTGTATCTCTCTCTTCTTGAGAATTTTGCCATAGCTATTGATGGATGAATTGGATGATTATTGATGCATTTTGATGTTTGAATCTCTTTCGTGGTCTTGGAGCTTCGATTTTGTCTCTCTTTGATGATTGGATATACTCGCTATGCTTTTCTCTCTTGAATACATGTATAATGTATGGAATTTTTGCTCATGAAATCTGAAATTATGTCCTAGTTTAATGTGAATTAGTCAATTTTTGATCTTGTGAGGGTATTGCATATGTTACAGGCTTGGGTATAGCGAATGAATGTTCCTAGGGGTACATTATCTCCATAACTGCCTTGAGAAGTTATAAAATTGTTGCAACAAGAAGTATAAATTCCTTTGGTGACCTAGTAGCTGCTTCTAGGGCTATGCGAAGTTGCCATAGGACTCCTTGATTGGGTAAAAGCACTCCAAAACTCGAAAGCACATTGATTCCATTCTCCCAATAGGCTAGGCACTAATCCTATCCTTGGTGATCACCTTAACAAATATCTTTTTCACCTCCTTTTCTCCTTCTTAAGCCCTAACCCTAAAGGTCTCCTAAGGCATCAAGTGAAATCCATTATAGCCATCTATTTCAAGAGCAATTTGGCTTACAATTGCGTTGGGGTGTCCTCTAGGCCCTCACAAATTTTGAAGGACTTTCCATGGCTAGATTTGGAATTATCCTGAGCCCTAGCTCCAACTTTGTTCTTAACCCTAGTTTTCTTTGGTTAGTGGCTTCATTAAGGGTCATTACATCACAAATCAAACCAATCTAATTTCATTGATCCTTTTCTCCTCCCTTACTTGGTCTAGATCTTTTGTCTGAAGTTTCACTCGAAACCCTAGACCTTGCTTGGGTCCACTTGGGCTTCTTTGTGGCCCCACACCTCATCATTCTTATTTCACAAGACCACTTTAGAAACCCTTCTCCTTTAAGGATCTTAGGTCTAGGGCATCTCTTATCAAGTGATATCCCTAAACCCTAGGTCTAGGCTTCCTTTTAAGCCTTTCTTGGAGAGCCCTACACCTTGCTTCTTGAGAAAGTAAGCTCTATCATTTGAGTTCCCCCTATGAACAGGCTCTTGAAATCACTATCTTTCCATCATTGATATACCATTCATAGTGATTTCCCTTATATCGAGATTCCTCCCATTGGTGAAAGTCCATAAAGAGTAGGGGACATTGATTGAGGTGACAATGGGTTTTTGTCCCATTGTTGCCACTTGGTCTAGTAGTTGCCCCTTTGGAGCCCCTCCTAGGACACCTGCTAGATTGAGGGGTAACAAAATGCTCAGGGAATTAGTAGTTTTTTTTGTAAACAAGCAAAGTGTTTAATCTTTTTTCCATAAATAGTTTAAATAATACATGCTTTCTCCCATACAATGTTGCATGACTCGTACTCGTACAAGATTCATCTAGCTATTGACTCAGCGACCCGTATAAGACTCTACTCCATTTTCCCTCCATTTTCCCTTTCCCTCCACATGATCTCCAAAAAAAAAAAATCGAATTTTGAGGGTCTCCACAGGTCTTATGAGGGTCATGTGCAGTTCTTCACGGGTTCAATGCGGGTATCCGAGTTTTATGAGGGTTTTGCTGGGTATGGGTAGAAACCGCGGGTTCTATGCGAGTTACCCGTCTCGCTATAGAACCCGTCAAGACCCGCGGCTACTCACGGGTCTTATAAGAGTCGTGTTGCATTGCTCCCATATCGAGTTGGAAGAACCAACTGGATATGTGGGTTAAATTATTACGGCTAAAGGTTGATAATATTCTGTAGTCAATGGAAGTTGAGCACAAAATAGAGAGGGAATCTGCCTCCATTTCTATCTTAGCATTAGTGGAAAAACTTGCTAAAAGGCACTACCAAAATGTAACTACGTAGAGGGCGAACTTGGAAATCAAGCATCTTAGACCTCTTCTTCATATAGGTTGATTGGGTGTTGGGGGTTGGTTCCAATCTTCTGCTCCTTATCCTCTTGAAGAGGTGTCATCTGTTGCGTTCCTCTCATAGCCTTGGATAGCCTAGAGGAGGAATTGGTATTTCTCATTGAGCTTCCTTAACTCCACACAATAGTCTTTGAGAACTTCAGTGCTTCTCTCCTCGAGTTTCTCCTAGTGACATGCTACGAATTCCTTTGTTTGCTAATACAGGTTGAAGACTATGGAAAAAATTGTGATTTTTTTTGGAGAAACCACTGACCAGTGTCTAGCACAATTCAGGCAGTTCTGCATCAATTTTTGAACTACTGGTTATCCTTTTTGTCTGACATACCAGTTCCTCTAACTGCTCAATCCTCAACCCCTGAGGTATCCACCGAGTATTTGTTTGTTTTGGCCTGCACTGAGATGATTTGGTTGGCTTCATGGTTGCCTTTGTGTTCTGAAGTCAGCCTCTAAGAGCAGAGGGTTTTTCTGCTCCTACTTTTCTATGTTCGATGGAGTCTCATGAACCAGATCTTTGCCACTCACTTCCATTGGCTTTTCCATTTGCATACTCTATTTTTTTCTATATGAAGGTTACTGTTTGCTACAAAGGTGGGTGGCTACTGGGGCCTCTGTTTTAAACTCCATTTTGCTAATCATGGCAAGAACTGGATTCTCCGATCCTTGCACCATCCCCTCAATGATTATGTAGAGTGCTATCAGTGCTTCTCACATCATGTCGTGTGCTGCTGGAGGATGAAACATAACTTCCTCATGGCTCCCTTGGCATGTGAGAGCTTAATGAGGGGGGTGGCCTTATAGCCTCCCCTCTTAACTAGATTATTCTCCCTTGGGTCTCCTCCAAGCTGATTGATGGGATGGATGGTGGGTGTAGTTAGGGATGGCTGTCAGATCTCTGAGACCGGGAGGGCTGTCAAATATCTGAAACCCCATTCAGGTGAAGGGAATCAAGAGTAGTTAATTCCATTTTATCTAGAAGTTTCCTCAAAAACTTCTTACCCAGAATTAACTGTGCTGTAGAGAACAACTTGAGTCGTAATATATGAAGAGTAGTGAATGTAACAGATTATGAGAGAAGTCCAACAACAATTTCAAGAGGAAGATTTTAATGCTTTTGAAATTTGCATGATTAATTCAACACACTACTGCTACTAATATATTTTATTATGCTAAATGCTATAGGAATTGTGGATTCCACTTGTACTTCGATAATAGAACATTTCAAAATGTAATGGCATGTGATATGCCACAATTATAATAATTAAGAATAATTAAGAGATTAAGGTTAATGAGAGAAGGAAGGGTGTGGAATAATACATAAATAATAACATCAGCATTGTAATTTGTAACATAATCAAATGCCATTCATATACTATACTTATAATCCTCTTTCTTGGAATGAGATATCAATATAGACTAGCCATCTCAAATCGTTGTTATGAACCTGCCTGGTTCATAATAACTGACACCAGTGTTACTTTTTTGTAGGATAGCCTTGGAAATTTTATAACTTTAATTTGTTGTGGCAGGGTAATCTATTGGTTTATGACGTTTGTAAATAAATTCTTTCAGGTTCATTGGTTGGACCTGCAAGAAAATTCTAGTATGTATTTTCATAGATGGCTGGTGACTCTTTTGTTGCTTTCTTGATTTCTGAAGTCTATTATTTTTATAAAACTGTTGGGTTCATATATATCAGGTTCACTAATTTACTTTCTTTATCCTTTTTCTGGATAAATCTGTATACTACTAGTCATTTCCTTCCATAAGTTTGTTGATAAGGATATAAACTTTTATAATGTGTTTATTGATAATCTTATTGTTGATTTTGCTTTTTTGAAAATGATGTTGATCTGATTTTTTGCAGGGTAATTCCCTATCGTCAACTTCAGCCAGAAGCTTACAGATTATATCTTGAACTTCTTAACAGATATGCATTTTCGCCTGCTTTACTAGATGGGACATCATGCCAAGAGAAGTGAGTGTGCTTTTTATAATTTTTTCTCCTTTCGATGACAATAAGATATCTATTTTAACATTTGAATGTTTCCTAGAAATAGAAGATTCAAAATTAAGCTACATATAAACCATAATATGAGCTTCTCTGTTTTGCTATTATATATCTTGAACTTAACAAATATGCATTTTCACCTGCTTTACTAGATGTGGTATCATGACGAGAGAAGTGAGTGCTTTTTATAATTTTTGCTCCTTGTGATGACAATAAGATATGTATTTTAACATTAGAATGTTTCCTAGAAATAGAAGATTCGAAATTGAGTTACGTATAAACTATATTGTGATCTTTTCTGTTTTGATACTATACTTCCCAGAGTTTTCCTGTAATAGCTACTAGCAGGTATGATCCATTGCTTTAACTTAGTAGGTATGACCACTTGCTTTAATAATAGCAAGTCATCAACCAGAGAAAAAAACTTTCGATGCCAAGGATAGGGGATATAGTTTTAAAGAAAGACTATATGGGCAGCTAAAGCATGTCTGGCAAATGTCTTTAGAATGCTCATAGCAGAAAATTAGTTTTTGTCCTAGGACTTAATGTAAGAGTTGAAAATATTTTCCTTTATTTGGAACTATCTTCCACATTCTCTCCACCTCTAGGATCAGATGGTAATTTTGTGACTCTTAAAAGAACCATTTAGTTTGCCATTATTGTTGTTAATCTTCTTAGTGTTAAAATTTTAATACCATATCTGATTTAGTATTCTAGTAGATTATTAAAACCCAGAAAATTAAATCTGAATCTATTGAATAAGAAATACACTGGAATTTTAACTTGGAAATTTTTAGTGGAAGCAAACACGGGAAATAATTCTCTCACACAGAAATTTACCCTCAAATTGAACTTCACTTTATTAATCAGAACAGTGATGGCTCCATAACTGAGAAAATGGCCCTGAAGAAATTTACAACTGACAGCAGAATTTTACACAAGATAAAACCTGGAAATTCCCTGTATGTCTGCTGAGAAATCCTACTGTACGGCCGCAAGTGGGCTTGGCTGGCTGAGCCATATGGCTGCAGCTAACTCATCCTTCTTGCTGACTGGCAACTCCTCCACTGAACCTTCTTTTGATTTCCTCCCGTACAAGATTCCTCTCTGCTGAAATACTGTGGTATTGTCTTCCCTTGGCCTGATTCTGAATACTCAGGCAAAACTCCTTTTTCACTCAGTGTGCTCTCTCACTCGTTGATAAAATGCTTTTCTCAAATATGTGCCTTCTTCTCTCCTTTGGTTGCCTTTTATAATTCTTTATTGAACTAAACTCCTAACCCTAATCTTTAAAGTGGCCGATGACTGAGATTAGATCTCACCTCACTTGAGATCAATGGTTAAGATTAAGTAAGTCACAAATTTAATTAACTTACATTTCCTTAGAATTTCCTAGCTCAATAGCCAACATCAATTAATTGAATTTAAGTAACAAGCTTTCCCTATGTTAGACTTTGGAAAATTATAAAAAACCTCTTACTCAATTAATTGGGGTTAATTAAGCAAGTTTCCTAAGTGAGCCTTGGGACAACTCCTGCGTGCTTGATACCGCCTTTGCAGAAGCACCTGTTCTCTGTTAAACTTCAACACTTCCTCTTAGTGTGGAAGGTATTATGCACCATTATACTGCTCCTCTCTAGATCTTGTCTCTGATGAAGTGATACCTAATCTCAATATGCTTGGACCAGTCATGAAATACTGGATTCTCAAAATGTTTTATACAACTTTGATTATCATAGTAAATCAATGTAGTTTTCCAACTGCTGACAAAATAGCCTAGCAGTAGCAAGTAACTTGCGAAGCCAAACAGTCTTATAACTTGCTAAACTTGCAGCCATATACTTTGCCTTTGTTGAACTAAGTGCCACTTAATCCTGTTTTGTGTTGAACAATGAAATTGTTGCTGATCCCAAATTCAAGCAACACCTTGAGGTGCTTTTCCTATCCATTGCACTCCCAACCCAATCTGAGTTTGTATACCCTTGCAGCTTCACTGCATCACTCTCAACATATCTCATCCCATACTCTACTGTACCATAAAAGTACCTGAGTATATGCTTCACTACAATTCAATGAACCTGCTTTGGTTCCACCATGAACTTGTTCAGGGTGTTTACAACAAAGAAAATATTTGGCCTAGTGTTGACCAGATACATCAAGGAACTAATTAATTGCCTATACAATGTGGGATCCACAAATTCTCTGTATGAAGCACTTAATTCCTCTAGATTGGCGATTGTAGGTGTAGTAATAGGCTTACAGTCCACCATGCGTAAACTCCTCAAAATATCAATTGCATACTTCCATTGTCCAAGGTAGATCTCGCTTTGTTACTGCTACAGTGCGACACCTCCAACCGTAAGAAGTAATGCATGAAGTTGATGCCTTTCATCTCAAACTCCAAAGCCAAATCCTCTTTGCACACATCAATGAGCTTCTTTGCACCTGAGGAATAGGTCATCAACATACAATGCCAAAATAAATAGATCATCCTCAACAAGTATGAAATATAAGTTGGGATCCACTTTGCTCTTGGTGAAGCACATGCTCAATAAGTACCCATCAATCCTAGAGTACCACACCCTTGATGCCTGCTTGAGTCGATACAAGGCCTTCTTAAGCCTGCATACACGAGAATCCCTCTCATGTATCTCAAAACCCCGATGCTGCTCAATGTACACCTCCTCCTCAATAACTCCATTGAGGAATCCAGTTGATGTGTCCTCTACCCCATGACCATGACAATAGATATGATAGTCCAAATTGTAATATTCCTGGCAATTGGAGCAAAAGTCTCCTCATAGTCTACTCCCTCCTTTTAAGAGAACCCTCTCGCTACAAACCTCACTTTGTTTTTCTTGATGTTGCCATTTGCAATATGCTTGTTCTTGAATATCCACTTGGAGCTCACCGCTGGCATTCCCTCTAGTGTCGCAATTATATCCCACTCATCCTTATTCATAATGGAGTGATACCCCCATCATGGCATCCCTCCAAACTTGCTGGTTTTGTTGCTTCCTCAAAATTGGTAGGCTTGGAATCGGTGGTGCTACTCATTAGAGCCATATAGTTGGAAAACTTCCTCGATGGCTTACTCTTCCTTAATGTACTCCTAAGAGCCTCCACTTGCTCTTGAGCGTCCCTCAATGTCTGTTCTAGCTATCGAGGCCTCTTCTTGACAAAACTGAAAGGAGCCTCCAATTCCTCCACCTGACCTAAAGACCGAGTCCCTGAGTGGTTGGTGATGAACTTTCCTCAATTTTCAGATCCACTTGCTCCTTGTCTTCCGTCTCTGGAAGGGGCTCATGTGACTTCTTGAATAGGCCCTCCTCAAACTTGACATCCCGACTCACCACGATCTTCCTTTGTGCTATAATGAAGGCCCTATATGCCTTTGAGGTCTCACTATAGCCCACAAATATGCCCTTCTCCCTTGATTGCTTCAACTTTGTCCTCTTCTCTATTGGTATATGTTAAAATTGGCAACTAGGGCCAAACTCGATGTGGGTCATCTTATTTATGGCAGCTGATATTTTTGTTGGATCCCTCTTATTGAGAGGTGTAGGATTGATCTAAAGATCATCCGATTCCGATAAGTATTCATGGAGATATGAATTTATTAGTGTTATGGGACAATTCGTTAAGGTCGACCAGCAACCAAATAAACCCCACTTGTGCTCAACGTTTTAATATAAATAAAGGAGGACTTCAAGTCATTTAGACTCATCTCTTGTGATCTCACTCTCCACTTGTTTTGGGTTTTTGGTGGAAGAGGAGGTCTAGAGGAGATGTCTTCTACGCAACCCAAAGAAGGGTCATTTAGGAGAGCCCTAGCCGCAGACTTGTAGGAGATCTGGCCGTAGATCTAAGAGGTCCTAATCCGTAGCTAGAAGAGCCCTAATCCACAGCTAAAGGGAGCCCTAATCCGCAGCAAAGGGAAGGCCCTAATCCACCGCTAGATGAAGCCCTACGATGCCCTACCTAAAGGTGGTATGAAGATGCCCTAGCCACAACAAGAGAGGATCAAGAAGAGGACAGTTTGCTGGGTTGATTTGCGGACTGTCCTAGGACTGTTTGAGGGCTATCAAGACAAGGCTGAGTTGTTGTTCAAGGGCCGAGTTGCTGGGTAGTGAAGGCTGAAGAGCTAGAGGGACAAAACGCTGAAGAAGAAGGTGTGTTTCGGCATGCGTAGGGACTTTCTGATGACAGTGCTAGGCCATACGCCTTAGCACACAGAAAGAGCTGCGTAGAGGGCTGTTAAGGTGGACTAGCCCCTCAGAAGGCAGTGTGGACAAAGAGGAAGCTTCACTAGGAATGCTGCAAACCTTTGAGGGTTGGTTTGTGGACTGTCATAAGGGTTTAGGGCTGCAACACGTACCCTAACCAGGGCTGTCACAAACGTCGACAAATATCAGTTCAACAGTGTTTTGCAAGGGTGTTGGATCCTAGTTTAGGATCAATACTACAGTTGGTTGCTGTCCTGAAAGGTCACCTAGCTGCTGTTGCTATAGGTGACAATAGGGCAATGTTTGGTTATGATATGTTGGACATATTATGGGACAGAAGCAGTATGTACAAAAGCATGTATAGGTACAACTGTTGTAGTGGAAGCAGTATGTACAGCAACATGTATAGGTACAACTGTTGCATAGTGGAGGCAGTATGTACAACAACATGTATAGGTACAACTGTAATGATTGCAGCATAGTGGAGGCAATATGTACAGCAACATGTATGGGTACAACTGTGAGTGGTGCAGCATAGTGCACCGTGATGGGTACAACCATGACTGGTTGCATTTCCGTGACAAGAGCAGCTCAATGAATGGGTGCAGCATGATGACGAGATGCAACACGATGGAGAATCAGTTGAAGCAACTTGTCTTCAACTGATCTCATGTATCATCTTCTTAGAGATGATCTATGCTCTTATCTAGATAAGTCAAAGTGTTGACTTCTGTTGTAAATGTACTATCTCTCTCTCTCTCTCTGCTGAACTTATGAAGAACATATAAGAAGAATTGATGAAGGGTTCCCCACATTGGGGTTTGTCCTTGGCTAGCGCCACACCTTGTGTCCTCTTGTCTTGGCTTGTCTTCTGCGATTTATGTTTATGTTCTATCTGTAGTTTACTTTAATGCTGATGTGATTGCTAATCTGGAAAAGATATTGAGCTAACTATGAAAATTGAAATAAATTGCTCTAAGCATAGAACATACCTAAACTTAACATGGTATCAGAGCTGAGGTGAAGACAATGCCCAAGCAAGAGTGAAAGAGCAATCATCGAAGACAGTTAGGAAAGGACAAAAGGATCAATGGGTTCCTCATCCCTCTTCAAATTCACCGAGGGTGAAATCGAAGCAGAGAATATTATTAGAATGGCGCAACGGAATATGGCCTACCTAAAGATCACTTCATTGGAAGACCGGATCTCAGGGTGGAAGGAAAGGCAGATAACTAGTTCGGCCATTATGCGAAGGAGTGTCCGAATGGCAGGGACACATCACTTGATGATGATAACAATCATTCCAGGGACATCTTCAATGGTCAGAGGAATGACAGGTAATGCAGGTCATCAAGGAAACGACCGACTCTTCAGAGAAAGCAAGGAACCCTAGGTATGAAGAATCAAATGTTGTTTCTGATAAGATAAAGAAGCACTATCTTGTATTGGCCCTCTCCTTCAGATTCTTTGGGAATCTGGCTTATCGATTATAGTGCTTCAAGGCACTTCATCAGATAGAAGGGTGCTCTCTCTAATTTGGTAGAGATGGAAACAATCGTGGGATTATACTTGGAGCCAATGCCACCTATCCCAGAAAGGGTGTAGGGAATGTTACCCTTCAATTGAATGAGGGTAACTAGATTCATTTACAGAATCTCTTTTATGTACTTGATGACAAGAAGAACCTGGTGTCCATTTCGGTAATGGAAGTCAAAGGTTACAGGGTGGCATTCATCGATGGAAAGGTACGTGTTTGAAAATGAAATTTTCAAAGATGCTTTTACTCATGGGTTCAGGGTTGGCAATTTGTGTCAAGTTGTAGGATGGTCCATTGGGGATCATGACATATCTGATCTATAACACCTGAGATCTACTTTATGAGGCCCTAACCAATGTGAGTCAGATGGTGACTCAGATACCTGAATTCAAGAAGAGCATGAAGATACATGTCAAAGATGTACCGAAGGAAAATCTTACAAGGGGACTATTCCCCTCATGTAGCAGGTCCATAGGTTTGGAACAACCTGAGGGGTTTGAGATTCATGATTGGGAATCTCATGTATACAGGTGGAAGAAAGCCCTCTATGGCTTGAAGTAAAACACCCCGGGCCTAATATGAGAGGATTGATAGCTGTTTGATGACGCTGAGATTCAATAAAAGTGAAGCTGATCCAAACCATTGTTTGAAGGTTGTGGATGATAGACCTCTCATACCGGCACCTTCTGAGAAACGACCTATTTCTGACAGGTGCAGACCCTCTCACTTGCAGAAGTAAGAGGGAGTTGGATTCCAGATATGGAATGGTAAACTGCAAGCCCGTGACTACCTCGAGGATCTTAACTTTCAAAAGTTATATGGTGGTGATGCCGGACCAGATTTGGGAAATGCCTCTGAGTTTCATAAACTCATCTGCATTGATGTTCTTGGTGAACTTCCATCCGTATATATGCTTTGCAGTTAGCATGGTGAGCTCATATTTGGTTGAGCCTCACTAGATTGGTGCCAAGAATCTTATGAGATATCTTCAGGTCACAATCTCTCATGGATTGAAATACACTGCCGAAAATATGAAGCTGCATGATTATTCAAATGCTGACTGGGTAGACAATGTGGAGGATCGTTAGAGCACTTTTTAGTGTTGGTTCTCTCTGGATTCTGCTTCGATATCATGGATGAGAAAGAAGCAGAAGTCAGTTACTATAAGCATCGCCGAGACGAAATACATAGTTACGAGTATGATCTCGTGTAAAGCTGCTTGGTTGTGGAAGCTCATCAGTGAGCTGTTTGTACACACGATGAATAACACTGTGATTCTTTGTGACAGCCAGGGGGGATTCGATTATTGAGGAATCCTGTATTCGATGATTGCTCTAGTAGATTGACATCATATACTACCTTATATGGGATATGGTAAGTCGATGAGTGAGGAGGCTCCATCGCATTGAGACTGATGTACAGGTCGCAGACACTTTGTCAAAGCCCCGGGGAAAGGTCAAATCTGTGATTTTCCCGAACGACTTGGAGTCGTTGAGAGACCTTCGTATAAGGGTCCTACATGTTGCATGCACTGAGCTCTGGGAGCTCTGGGGGGCTTGGGGTACTTACTGGAGCGACATACGACCACAAGGCAACTCACCCTCCCTTGGTGGTGCATTATGTACAGGGTGACAGGTTCAACCTTTCCCTGTGATACCTCGTGGCGACTATGGAAAAGGATGATTAGTTCTCCTGTGGGCTGGGATGATTAGTTCTCCCGTGGCAACTATGGAACATGATGATTAGTTCTCCTGTGGGTCGGGATGATTAGTTCTCACGTGGCAACTATGGAATAGGATGATCAGTTCTCCTGTGGACCGGGATGATTAGTTCTCCCATGGCGACTATGGACAGGGTGGTTAGTTCTCCTATTGAGGCATCCTACCCATGCAGTCTGGGACTCATGGGAAGTACCTCTCATCTGATCAATGAGCAGGGAAATGGGGTTAGGGACCACAGTAGTACTATTGATGGACGCATCGTTGTATCTACCGTACTCCCTATGCTAGGATGACCTCCATTGATTTGGGATCAACAAAATTGATCTGGGATCAGTATGAGTGGTTTGAGACACTCTCTTGTGATATTGATCTGGGATCAATAAAACTAACTTCGGGTTAGTAAGATGAAACTGACTTCGGGTCAGTAGAGAATGGTATGAGACATTCTCGATCAATTATTCTTCTTCATGGTTCAGTAGAGCAGAGCAGAACTGAGCAGAGCAGAGCAGTGCAGGGCACTGATGGCAGAGATAGTACAGTCGGACATATGGATCAGCGGATGGAGTTCTCCCTAGTTGAGAGGGAGTGTTAAAATTGGCAACTAGGGCCAAACTCCATGTGGGTCATCTTATTTATGGCAGCTGATATTTTTCTTGGATCCCTCTCATCGAGAGGTGTAGGATTGATCTAAAGATCATCCGATTCCGATAAGTATTCGTGGAGATATGTTATGGGACAATTCGTCAAGGTCGGTCAGCAACCAAATAAACCCCACTTGTGCTCAACGTTTTAGTATAAATAAAGGAGGACTTCAAGTCATTTAGACTCATCTCTTGTGATCTCACTCTCCACTTGTTTTGGGTTTTTGGTGGAAGAGGAGGTCTAGAGGAGATGCCTTCTACGCAACCCAAAGAAGGGTCATCTAGGAGAGCCCTAGCTGCAGACTTGTAGGAGATCTGGCCGCAGATCTAAGAGGCCCTAATCCGCAGCTAGAAGAGCCCTAATCCGCAGCTAGAGGAAGCCCTACGCTGCCCTACCTAAGGGTGGTATGAAGATGCCCTAGCCGCAGCAAGAGAGGATCAAGAAGAGGACAATTTGCTGGGTTGATTTGCGGACTGTCCTAGGACTGTTTGAGGGCTATCAAGACAAGTCCGAGTTGTTGTTCAAGGGCCGAGTTGCTGGGTAGTGAAGGCCGAAGAGCTGGAGGGACAAAACGCTGAAGATGAAGGTGTGTTTGGGCATGCGTAGGGACCGTCTGATGACAGTGCTAGGCCGCAGGCCTTAGCACACAGAAAGAGCTGCGTAGAGGGCTGTTAAGGTGGACTAGCCCTTGAGAAGGCAACGTGGACAAAGAGGAGGCTTCACTAGGAATGCTGGAAACCTTTGAGGGTTGGTTTGTGGACTATCACAAGGGTTTAGGGCTGCAGCACGTGCCCTAACCAGGGCTGTCACAAACGTAGACAAATATCAGTTCAACAGTGTTTTGCAAGGGTGTTGGATCCTAGTTTAGGATCAATACTACAGTTGGTTGCTGTCCTGAAAGGTTACGTCGTTGTTGTTGCTATAGGTGACAGCGGGGCCATGTTTGGGTATGATATGCTGGACATATTATGGGACATAAGCAGTATGTACAACAACATGTATAGGTACAACTGTTGCAGTGGAAGCAGTATGTATAGCAACATGTATAGGTACAACTGTTGCATAGTGGAGGCAGTATGTACAACAACATGTATAGGTACAACTGTAATGATTGATGGAGGCAGTATGTACAGCAGCATGTATGGGTACAACTGTGAGTGGTGCAGCATAGTGCACCGTGATGGGTACAACCATGAATGGTTGCATTTCCGTGACAAGAGCAGCTCAGTGAATGGGTGCAGCATGATGACAAGATGTAGCACGATGGAGAATCAGTTGAAGCAACTTGTCTTCAACTGATCTAATGTATCATCTTCTTAGAGATGATCTATGCTCTTATCTAGATAAGTCAAAGCGTTGACTTCTGTTGTAAATGTACTATCTCTCTCTCTCTCTCTGGTGAACTATTGAAGAACATATAAGAAGAATTGATGAAGGGTTTCCCCACATTGGGGTTTGTCTCTGGCTAGCGCCACACCTTGTGTCCTCTTGTCTTGGCTTGTCTTTTGCGATTTATGTTTATGCTCTATCTGCAGTTTACTTTAATGTTGATGTGATTGCTAATCTGGAAAAGATATCGAGCTAACTATGAAAATCGAAATAAATTGCTCTAAGCATAGAACATACCTAAACTTAACAGTATAGGACATACATTGTACAACTGAAAATGCGAATGTGGCCAATCTCAAGCTTCACTCCCAAGAAAGCTTCTTTAGGAGTCTTGTCTCCCAAGGCTATTGGAAATGTAACTAGTTTCGGTCTTCATAATTGTTGTTGTACTTGTTCAATATGTATCTTATGTAACAAACAAAAGAAGAAAAGAAAAGGTTATTATTTTAAAGCATGGGTTTCATACTCTTTATTGATGATCATCTGTGTAAAAGCATGTTCTTCATGCTTGTAGGGTTTGTTAGGTCATAGGATTTATTGTCATGAGTCAAGAGAGTCAACATCATGCTTATAAGACCCTTCCGGGCAAAATATATCTTGTAAAATAATTTATTTTAAGTCCAGAAAGTCCTAGAAACCTCCAAAGTACAAGTCGGCCTAAAGGAGGGAATTCGACCCCCTGGAAAGGCTATATATAGAAGTAGTTTCGACCTCATTTGTCATGCACTCACTCACAATCTCGATCTCAAGAGAAGAAGTTTGATCTAAGGCTAGAAGAGACAAGAAATGTGGAGCGAAGGTCTAGAAGGCTAAGGAAGTCAAAGAAACATGTTTTTGGGCTCTATCTCTCTCACACGAGCAAAGTTCTAGGGTTTCTGCAGCTATAAAGGAGGTCGAAATTGCAAGTTCGAGTTGCAGTATCAAGTTGTTGGGAGAAGGAATACTCTGTCTTGACCTCGTTGACCTTGGGAGGATCTGTCTTGCTCAAGGAAGGATCTCTTGAAGAAGTTGGATTAGGGTTTCTGTAGCAGTTACAGGGCCGAAGTTGCAGGGTCGAAGTTGCAGCTAGAAGTTGGATGATGCAAGATTGAGCTATGGTAATATGATTTTCTTGGAAGGGCTGACTTGGTACTTGGAGGAGGACACAGTCTAGGGTTTGGGTCTTTGCTTTCTCATTTGAAGCAAATTCTATAAGAAGAGAAGAGTTTTCTGGGTTTTCCCCTTAGAGGGGTTTTCCCTGACTTGGAGCCTAACTTCTGTGTCCACTGTCTTTGTTATTTTTGCTCTTGATATTTGTTTGATGAAGAAGATTTAATAAAGAAACATAAGAAGAATAATAAAGTTCATAAGTAAGTATTTTTTTTTTTTGTAACCCAGAAGAACCCAACATCCCGCCCGACACGTAATTACTAGTAAACCTCTGGGGGATTTTCCATGATATCTTGGATGAGAAGAAAGCAAAAGTGTGTAGCCCTTAACACAACTGAAGTCGGGTACATTGCTGCTAGCATGGCTAGCTGTGAGGTAGTATGGCTAAGAAAGCTCTTTGGAGAGTTGTTTGAGCATGTATTGGATACGACAGTAATTCGCTGTGACAATAAGAGTGGGATTCAACTTGTTGAAAATCCAGTGTTCTATGACAGTCCAAGCACATTGAGATCAAATATCACTATATTCGGGATATGGTGCAGAGAGGAGCAGTGAGGCTCCATCATATTATCACTGATGATCAAATCGCTGACATTCTTACCAAGCCTTTGCCGAAAGGGAAGTTCTTGGTTTTCAGAGAGAAGCTTGGACTAACAAATGTGACCCTTCCTAAAGGGGGCAATAATGGATAACAGAGATGAGACTTGGTTGTGCATGATCCTTGTCAAGTGGTAAATTGGTAATCACCCCAAGTAGAGACTTGGTTGTGCGTGATCCTTGACAAGTGGTAATCCTCCCAAGCAAAGATGAGACTTGGTTGTGCGTGATCCTTGTCAAGTGGTAATCCCCCTAAGCAGAGACTTGGTTGTGCGTGATTCTTGAAGAGTGGTAATCCCCCCAAGCAGAGATGAGACTTGGTTGTGCGTGATCCTTGTCAAGTGTTAATCCCCCCAAGCAGAGACATGGTTGTGCATGATTTTGACAAGTGGTAATCCCCCCAAGCAGAGATCAGACTTGGTTGTGCGAGATTCTTGTCTTATGTTGGCAAGTGGTAATCCCCCGAAATGAATATAGGGTGATAGATGAATCTCGCCTATGATGATTCTGTATTAGATTGTAACATCATTGTTTCAAAGTACAGATCCTTGTTTTAGAAAGAAATTTCCCCTTGATTGAGAGGTAGTGTTGTAAATTGGTAGCTAAAGGATGAATTTCCTTGCATAAAATCTTATTTCTAACAATTCTAGAGTGACTTTCCAAAAATAGAAAGTCATGTCTATCATTTCAAGCATGACTTTCCAAAAATAGTAAATCATCTTGCATCAATTGGTAATCAGGTATAGTTGATGGAAAATCACTTAACTTATCATTAATCAATCCTAAATTCTAATTGTTCCATCTCAACTTAATCATCAATATTATTATTATTACTATTATCCTCTTTATGATATCATTATATTATTATTAAAAAGAAATTCAAGTCACTCAATCATGTCATATCTAACTCCCCTCAATTAATGCATATGTTACTTTCTCTCTCTCTCACTTAATGGATACGTTACACTCTCTCTTACACACTCATTAAAAGCATGACATATTCCTCTTGCACACTCATTAAAGCATGTCATAAAATATTCCTCTTACACACTCTTTAATGCATATGTTATATTCTCTCCTTTAATGGCATGAGTTACTCTTCCTAAAAGGGCATGAGTTACACTCCTCAAGGCATGCAAGATTCCTCCATTGAAGGCGGGCGTTGCTTCTCTCCATAATGGCTTAAGCTACTCTTCCCTTTTTGGCATACAAGTTACTCTAAGGCATGCTCCTCCTTTATGGCATAAATTTGTTTCTTCTCCTATATATATGTATCTCATATCATCTCATTCTCACTACTTGTGTATTGTGAAAGAAGGATTCGAACTTGAGAGAGAGAGTTGGAGAGACTTGAAGAAGATTGCAAGAGAGAGAGAGACTTGGAGAGTAAGAGCAGAGCTTGAAGGTTGATTTAGTGTTTGCATCAGCTGCTGCTACCAGTGGTTTTCATGCTACAATTTGTTCAGATTTGGGTGAACTTACTCATTGTCTTGATCTCTCATTTTCCTTTATATTTCTGTTGAACATTTGATATCTAATAGAAAAAGAATCTTGTTGAGTTTTCCCCTTGTGGGTTTTGCCGTGGTCATTGGACCTAAATTCTGTCTTATCTTGTTCTTAGCTGTCTTCAATTGTGCATTTGGTTTATGTTCTATCTACAATTGCTTAACTAATATTGCAATGTAAAGAAGTTTTGTCATAAGTAATTGTTACAACATAGAACATCTGATTTTCAACATGATCTGAAATTGATAAAAGGTATTACAGACTTATGTGTAGAGTTGCCTATGTTACTTAGTGCAATGGATCGATAAGATTGCGAATAACACAGACACTTAAACAATTATAAAAAGACAATCAGACACATCAACACAAGCAAAATTGATAAAGGAGTTCACCAAACTTCCTAGCTACGTCTCCTGGTCCTAGCTTCCAGCGTTGACCTCTTTATTATGTCTTCAAATGGTTGTTACAGGTGTGAGCTCAAAAACAGAGTCTCAACACAGAAATGGAACTCACCACTATGTTCCGCTCGAAACTTCAAGTCGAAATGAGCATACACACGATTGTACTGGTCACCCTGACCTCCAGACCCCCTAGAATGGTTCAAAATACACTCCTCTGAACACTTTCTGTCAACTTTTCTGTATTATGGTGTTTATATAACACGTATAGTTACAAATTATGCACTAAACGTGGAACTATACGTTTATAATAGAAATAGGCTATAAACGAAAGGACCAGCGGGCGCAGGTGGACTCCGACCATCCGGCCTTTTCTCGGCACTGATCTTGAGAACAAACCATCTAACCGTTGTTGCGTCCCTCTCTTCAACTGATCTGGACAACCTGCACCGTTGATTTGTCCTCTGCCATCTGACGGCTGTCGCACAGTTTCACGCTCCAACTAGCACGTTCGCTATTTCTCCGAAGGCACGTGATAAAGTGGTTTTTGGGAGGCTACGTGTCGAGCACTGAGTGGAATCACGTGCTCCCAGTCTAAAACCGCTTCCTGCCTTGAGGGCACGTGATAAACCATTTACCGCCCTCCTATCGGAACTCAAAGAGTTTAGCTCCTTTTTCATAGTTTTATCGCGTCCGTTTTCCCAGATAACTTGCTTGCATGTTTCGACGCGATATGCGTCGATCTCCTTTGATCGGATGATCTCCGCTCTTGACCGCTGTTCCTCATCACTTGAGGTCTGAACCAATCTCCGATTTCCACATCATCTTCTGCGCTGACATCATCAGGTACCTGCGACTCTTTCCCGGGTTGCCACATGTCTTGCTGACGTAGGCTTTGACTCTTTGACCTGAATCTTTGATTAGCTCTAATTTCCTTGTCCGAACTCGGATTTGCATGCGGTTTGCACCATTGGCTTCGTATTCACGAGCCCTTCAACATTTTTCCATTTCACTTGTATTTGAAGACTTTTGATCTGGAGGCTATGCTGAATCCATTTTGGATCACTCCTCCCCACTGGAAGCTTTTGGTCCACCAAAAGTTGGTTTTAGCTATCGAGTAAGTGAGGATAAAGTTCCTTCACTTGTCCAATTTCTATCCATCGTGCTTTACTTGGATTTGTACCTTTGAGTCCAACTCTTAGGTACTCAACATCCCCTCGTCGCGAAGTTCTTATCCTCCTGTCAAGAACTGTGTCCTCCTGTAACTCATTGAGATACTCAGGCAACAGATCCTCAATGGAAGGTAACTGACCTTGCTCTTCGGGATCTTCAATCATTGAAGGTTCATACAACCTCAAGTTTTCAACATTAACGACTGAATAGATTTGCATATAAGCTGGTAGATCAAGGCGGAAAGCATTTTCACCAATTTTATCAAGTATTTTGAAAGGACCATATCTAATTGGTTTTAACTTTTTACCTTCCCCTTGCAGTCTTTCTTTGCTGATGTACAACCAGACTTGATCACCAACTTGAAAACTATGCTCAACTCGATGCTTGTCATGTCGCGCCTTATACTTGGCTTGACTTCTTTCCAGCTGTTCTTGTATTGCCTGGTGAATTTTCTGGATTTGTTCAATGAACTTGGTTGCTTTGTCCACATCACTATGTCCATCAACTGCTATGTCTTTACCAAAGACAAAATCCAAGGGAGACTTTGGTATAAAACCAAAACAAGTCTCAAAAGGAGATCTCTGAGTAGAAGAATGTTTGGCACGGTTGTAAGCATGCTGCACATAACACAAATGCTCATCCCAAAGTTTGGGATGCTTGCTGCAATATCCTCGAAGCAACTGTATCACTGTTCTGTTGACCACTTCTGTTTGACCATCTGTTTGTGGATGAAACACTGTGCTTTTTTTTAACCTTTTGTCCATTAACTCCCATAGACTTGACCAAAATTTCCCAACAAATCGAGAATCTTGATTAGATACAATAGAAGTGGGTAACCCAAAATGAACCCATACATTTTGAAAGAACAACTTTGTAGTTTGTTCAGCTGTGACCTGTTTATTACAAGGTATCAAAATACGCATCTTACTGAACCTATCCACAACTACATACAAATAATCATGACCTTTTCTAGACTTTGGCAATCCCCCAACAAAATCCATAGAAACACTTTCCTAAGAACGAGAAGGAATTGGAAGTGGAGTATACAAGCCTAATTTTCTATCACTTGGCTTGTTTGTAGCACACATAGTACATCCTTTGACAGATCTAGAAACTGTTTCATGCATTCATGGCCAATAACAGAACCTTTGCAATTGTGCAACTGTTTTACTTACACCAAAATGACCTGATATGAGAGAAGTATGTGCTTTTCGAATTATGTTAACTCTTTCAGTTTGTGGAATGCATAACTTTCCCAAATGATATAAGAGGTTGTCCTTAATGTAGTAATCCAATTCTTCTACATGCTTTCCATGACTTAAAGTTGCATATACATTTAAAATCTGTATCTTGAGCATATTGTTCCATGTAACTTTCATGAATTACTGAATTATGCTTAAGTATAGTGGATGCATTTATAATTGGTCTCGATAACATGTCTGCAACCTTATTATGTATGCCCTTCTTATATTGATAACAAGATGAAATTGTTGTAGGAAACCCATCCACCTATAATGTCTTGATTGTTGCAATTTAGTTTGTGAGTGTAGATATTGAAGTGGTTGATGATCTGTGTGAATGATTGTTTCTTTACCCATTATATAATGTTTCCACTTTTTAACACTCTGTACTAATGCATACAATTCTTTATCATATGTAGGATAGTTAACTACTGTTGATGTAAATGTCTCAGAATGAAAGCATATAGGCTTCCTGTGCTGCATCAACACTGCCCCCATGGCATAGTCACTTGCATCTGTCTCGATCTCAAATGGATGCTGAAGATCTGGCAGTGCTAGTACTGGCGCTGTACTGATCCTTTCTTTCAAGGTGTCGAAGGCTTTCTGCTGTTTGCCTCCCCACTAAAACACATGTTTCACACTTGTCAAAGCATGTAAAGGAGCTGCAATCAACGAAAAGTTAGCAATAAACTTTCTCCAATATTGTGTTGCCCCTAAGAAACTTCTAACTTTTGTAGCAAATTTGGGTTTATGCTAGTTCACAATGATTTCAACTTTAGAGGGATCTATCTTCAATTCACCACCCCCTACAATATAACCCAAATAATTCAAAGATGTCCTGCCAAATTCACATTTTGACAACTTCACATAGAGATTTTCTCTTTTTAAAACATCTAAAACTTGCTTTACATGCTTTACATGTTCATCCCATGTCTTACTAAAAACAAGAATATCATCTAAATAGACTATTACAAAATCATCAATAAATGGTCTAAATACATCATTCATGACTCGCATAAATGTAGCAGGAGCATTAGTTAAGCCAAAAGGCATAACCAACCATTCATAGAGTCCTTGCTTCGTTTTGAAAGCAGTTTTCCATACATCCTATTCTGCAACTCTGATTTGATGGTAGCCGCTTCGCAAGTCTAATTTAGAAAAGTAAACTGCATCTTTTAATTGATCTAATAAATCATCAATACGAGGAAGAGGATAACGATTCTTGATCGTAATTTTATTTAGTGCTCTAAAATCAATGCACATTCTCCACGAACCGTCTTTCTTTCGCACCAACACAATTGGTGATCCGCATGGTGATGTGCTTGGTCGTATAAACCCTTTATCGAGCAACTCCTATACCTGCTTCTTTATCTATGCATTCTCTAAAGCTGATAACTTGTACATTCCAATGTTAGGTAGTGGAGCATCTTGCTGCAAATAAATATCATGTGCTATTTCTCGCTAGGGTGGAAGCCCCTTAGGCTCTTTAAACAGAATATCATAATCGGAAACAACTTTAACTAGATCTGCTTTCTGTTTAGGATTACATCCTTGGAATGCATCGGATTTATCAAGACCCTTTGCTTTTACAATCATTAGTAAAAATTGTTTACTTGAATTTACAATTCTTTTCATCTGTCATGAATTTATGAGAGAGAAGTTATCTTTGAGTTTATGAGCCCTTACAATATATTCAATTCCATCCTTAGTGAGTTGATACTTATTTTCAGCTCGATAGAAGATAGCCTTTTTATCGTACAAGTATGGACTCCCTAAAACAATTCCACATATGTCCAATGGGACTATATCTAACTCAACCTCATCTACAAATGTTGACCCAATAGCAAACCGAAGTTTACATTGTCTCGTAACTTGTAGCTTTGTTTTATCACACACCCAACCTAATGGATATGGCTTCTTATGAGGTTTTGTTTCTAGACCCAACTTCTTTACAATTGTTTCAAAAATCAAATTTACTTGTGACCCCCTATCAAATAAAGTATGAATTTTAGTGTGCTTGGAAATGACTCTAATATGAAATAGCTCATTTCTTTTTTCTCATTACTTTCATTATCAACAGAATGTGAAGAATTACTTGTAGATGCTTCAGAATCTTTACCTTTTATACCTGTGGCTGTAACTGTTGTTTCGTCACCTGAGTCTGATCCCAAGTCCTTTTGAATAGCAGCAACATTCTTTCGCTCTTTACCCTCGAACTTCTTAGGCTTCAGTTCTGGATGCAAAGACCAGCAGTGTGCCTCATCGTGTCCTTCTTTCTTACAATGAGTGCATGAAGGTTTATCCTTCTTTACAGTGTTTGTTTTCCTCTCCTTCCATTTCAGTTTCTTCTTTCCTTTATTCTTGTTCTCAATAGATTTGGATGATTTCCCAACATCTGGGTTTACATTTTTACCTCTAGCCTCTAGATGAGTTGCTTGAACTGACACATCATCTAAGCTAGTGGGATTAAACATAAGTATAGTATGCTTCAAATAACTATGAAGACCACCTATATATTTTAACAATGTCTCTGGTGAGTCCAATGATATTCCTAATGTTAAAGCTCTTTTACGAAATTCGTGAGTATAACTCTGTACAATTTGACCCTTCAATTGACGTAATGTCTACCAACTCATCATTGCTTGCTGCATATAAGCCAAAGGATAAAATTGCTTTTTAATGGCAGAAACAAATTCATTCCAAGTTGAAATGATTTTACCATGTTTTTGAAGATCTACTTGTGTCTTGCCTTCCCACCACACCAGTGCGGTTCCTCCAAGTCGAAGGCTAGCCAGCTGAATCTTCTTCCTTTCTGAATCAACTTTCTGCACCCTGCAATATACATCAATTTGCCTTATCCAATTATCTAGCTTTTCTGCATTAAGTTCTCCATCATAAATTGGCAAATCAAATTTTACATCTAATTTGATCAAAGAGGCTTTCTTTTTCTTCTTCTTAGAAGAACTAGTTTTATGAGAGGAAGACGATGATGATGACGATGATGGTGATGATGGAGGAGATGGTGGAGGCTGCATTCCTCCTTTTCCTTTATCTTCCTTCTCTTCTTTCTCTGGAGGGACAAAGAGAAAAGGTTCCTCTGCTCCTTTGTCTGGTCTAGGTGATGAAGTGCTTTCACCTCTACCCTTTTTAAACTCATGATACATTTCTTCCACCATGGCACGTATCGTCATGAAGCTATCCAAGAACTGGGATTCTGACCCAAGTGGAGCTTCATCTGCCATCCTTCTTCGTGAAAAGACCCTTCCAATCTCTGGATTCACCTCAACAAGTTCTCCTTCACCTCGTCCAAGCCTTAACCTAGTCAACATTCAAATCTCCACACAAACTTGTCAAACCTTAAAAACCTTAAGCTCTGATACCACTTGATCTGAAATTGTTAAAGGTATTACAGACTTATGTGTGGAGTTGCCTATGTTATTTAGTGCAATGGGTCGATAAGATTGCGAATAACACAAACACTTAAACAATTATAAAAACACAATCAGACATATCAACACAAGCAAAATTGATAAAGGAGTTCACCAAACTTCCTGGCTACGTCTCCTGGTCCTAGCTTCCAGCGTTGACCTCTTTATCATGTCTTCAAATGGTTGTTACAGGTGTGAGCTCAAAAACAGAGTTTCAACATAGAAATGGAACTCACCACTATGTTCCGCTCGAAAATTCAAGTCGAAATGAGCATACACACGACCATACTGGTCACCCTGACCTCCAGACCCCCTGGAATAGTTCACAATACACTCCTATAAACGCTTTCTGTCAACTTTTATGTGTTATGGTGTTTATATAAAACGTACAGTTACAAATTATGCACTAAACGTGGAACTATACATTTATAATAGAAACAAGCTATAAACGAAAGGACTGGCAGGCGCGGGTGGACCCCGACCGTCTGGCCTTTCCCCGACACTGATCTCGAGAACAAACCATCTGACGGCTGTCGCATCCCACTCTTCAACTGATCTGGACAACCTGCACCGTTGATCTGTCCTTTGCCATCTGATGGCTGTTGCGCGGTTTCGCACTCCAACTAGCATGTTCGCTATTTCTTCGAAGGCACGCGATAAAGTGGTTTTCGGGAGGCTACATGTCGAGTGCTGAGTGGAATCGCGTGCTCCCGGTCTAAAACCACTTCCTGCCTTGAGGGCACGCGATAAACCATTTACTGCCCTCCTGTCGGAACTCAAAGAGTTTAGCTCCTTTTTCATAGTTTTATTGTGTCCGTTTTCCCAGATAACTTGCCTGCATGTTTCGATGCGATATGCATCGATCTCCTTTGATCGGACGATCTCCGCTCTTGACCGTTGTTCCTCATCGCTTGAGGTCTGAACCAATCTCCGATTGCCACATCATCTTCTGCGCTGACATCATCAGGTACCTGCGACTCTTTCCCGGGTTGCCACATGTCTTGCTGACGTAGGCTTTGACTCTTTGACCTGAATCTTTGATTAGCTCTAATTTCCTTGTCCAAACTCGGATCTGCATGCGGTTTGCACCATTGGCTTCATATTCACGAGCCCTTCAACATTTTTCCATTTCACTTGTATTTAAAGACTTTTGATCTGGAGGCTATGCTGAATCCATTTTGGATCACAACATCATTGAAATTTTGAAATAAATGATAATTAATATTAATATATGGGCCTATATTGACAAATCTGTCCTGAATATAGTATGTAATTTCTGATTTTGAGTGATATCAGATTTTTTTCAATTTGTAGAAAGAGTAAATTCCCTCAAATGAAAATTTAGAATCTGATTTCAAATTAGATTTATATTAATGTCTGTTGAATGACAACAAAAGTAGTTCAGTGGAATTGAAGAATACAAGCAGTGTGAATACAATATGGGAGTGCAAGCACAGCTCCTAGAGAATGCCAAAAATATTATCAAAAACAAAACAGAAACTGCAGTAGTACGCCTCAAAACACATGTATATAATGTGACAAAGGTACGGTGATACAAAATACTAAGTGAGTTTGTTCAAGACTGGAAAAGTGGATAACTTAAGAGCCTGTTGAGAGAGAGATTGAGAGGGACATATCTGACAGTGAAGCCAATGATGCCAAAGGTCTCCTGGGTCTGATGGCTAAGGGCAAGGGGGGGAACTGGGAATGATAACTCTGAAATATAAATTTGATTTCAAACCAGAAAATCAAAGTTTACTATTTGACTGTTTGCTGTTTTTGTAATAGTGGACACTGAACAGAATTGAAACTAGAATTTGAAACTCGGAATTTTAAAATTTTTCTTTTGCTTCAAGTATAAGCATTGAATGATGAATCTTGATCCTGAAGATGAATAGGAAATCTGAAGAGTGAAGATTCAAACGATTTTTTAATGATCATTGATGTATATTGTATACCTAATTTTTTCCAAAATTTGTTTTTTCAATACAAAATTTAAATTTGAAGTTATATTTATAACATAAAATGGTTTGCGTGCCAGTTTTTGGGATGTCTACTGCATAACCACCCTAATCTTTTGCCAATTCATATCTGCAACTACGATTCTTGTAGTTTTGTTGATGATTGTTCATGTGATAAGCATAGCTATCTGAATTGATTGTTGCAGTTTAAGAACTTGGAAATATACATAATACATCAAGATTAAAATAGAGCAATGGGTCTGCAAGATTTTCAAGCTACATCACAGTGTCTTGCTCACACAAGTCCTGTTCCCTGCAATTGTTGTTTTCCTTTTTGAAACAGTTCCTACTTAATGGCAAGTGTTAGTTAATCTGTACCAAAATAATGTATCTGTTTATTGTGCTGATACTGCAATATATGCTTTTTTGAGCAATATCATTGTACGGGTGAGTGTTTCTAAACCTGAGGTGACTGCCATTTAAATTTAACTCCCTGGGTATTTTTCCTTGAGCATTGTAAACATGCTTATGTTAGTTATGTTCTTTTGACCCCTTAATTCATCTATCATCATATCCGATTGAGCCTATAATTGTAGGCATGCATCATTCCTGTAATCCTAATGAACGAGAATTTTTTAACTCCCTGGGTATTATTCCTTAAGCATTGTAAATATGCTTATGTTAGTTATGCTCTTTTGGCCCCTTCATTCTTCTATCATCATATCTGATTTAGCCTATAATTGTAGGGATGCACCATTCCTGTAATTCTCAATGAACAAGGATATATTTCTTCATTTTATCATTTCTTAAATGTTCATATTGCAAGAGACACTAATCTGATGGTTGTTGGCAGGACTGTCAAAGCTGTGGATGAGGCTCTTCAACTCTCCCAAGTATTTGGCACGCCGTTGACTGAACTTGGTCAAACTGTAGTGCTGTTTTTATTTACAGTCATTTCTAATCTGCTTGATGCAACGGCAGAAGATTGGGGCTTGCAAGTGGGTTGGTCAGAAAAACCGTGGATATTGACTGGGAATACAGGGCAACATGATATGGAAATAGACATTGATAATACCATAAATGAAAAAAGACAAAGGCATCGAGAGAACTTACGGAGAACAAATTCCTCAATGGCTATGGAGGTGATTGGAAAACTTATGGAACAGAAAAGAACAGCATCCCTTCTACGTCTAGTGCGTCGGAATATGTAAATTTTGTCTCTTCGAATCTCATCTTTTGAGTTGAATTTTCTTTCCTGTTGAAGTAAATTTTGTCTCTTTGAATCTCATCTTTTGAGTTGAATTTTCTTTCTTGTGCAAGTAATATATGAATGTTTAAAAACATGATGAGGAAAATGTAGTTATAACTGCATTCTCATATACATGAGTTTTACTTATTTTTGCTGCCAGTAGACATTTAGAATACCAAGACATATTTGAGGTATGAGGAATGTTTATATTTGGTTTCCACATGACCAATTGCGATTCATAATCAGTGCATATATTATTACTGACTGACCGTAGGCTTCTTCTTGTTGAGAGATTCATCATATACACTTTTCTTTCTGTTATCCATTCATGACGTGGTAAATGTTCTGTAGTTTAAATTACATACCCCCAAAAGGCAAAACCAAAATGCCTGAAACAAGCCCCAGAAGGGGCAGAAAACCCCCTTATAACCGCAGTTTGAAGGAGCAGTGGAGCAACAAGGCTCCATTTTTTACTGTCAAGTTTCCTTCATAACATTGAAAAAAGTGTAGATAGGTTGACCACTTTTTTGTAGATAGGTTAACACTTTTCTTATTACCATCAACTATTGAAGGATCGAAGATCAAAGTTCAGCGAAAAAAGGATCGAAGATGCATCCTAAAAAAGGAAAAAAAAAATTAAAAAAATTTTTGATGGTAAAAGGGTATGCAAAGTTTTACAGTAACATTTTCTTAACACAAGGATGAAGCAGAATTGCTGTACTTGTTAGTCAGTGGATCCTAACCAGTGACTGTTTTCTTTTAGAGTCACTTTTGTTACAGAACTGCATCTCCCATGTTTCTGCAAGCTAGGGTGTCTCATTAGTACTTTTTCTTTTTGGCAAGGGTAAAGGCTTTGGCCTTCTTTAGATCAGTGGGGAGCTATGAACCCCAACTCTGCATTATCATGATTAGCCCACTTTAATGTCCAGGCTGTCAGAAACCCGGCCAACTCTACACATGATTAGGGCTCTATTCCTTTTGATGTTTGAACCCGAGTCATTATTGTGGGATGCCTTGTCTCAACCACTAGACCACAATAGGGCAGATGTGTCTCATCATTACTTCTCCCAGGTTCCTTGCTTTTCCAAAAATGAACCCATGATAATTCAAACCAATTCAAAGCTCTCTTTTGAACATTCAAGTTGGCTTTCATTGATGACACTTTGAGCAAGCCCTAATCTGTATCTATTCTACAAAACATGTAGTACACTCATTATAACAATACCGTAATACAGATGGCATGAAACAGTCACTATTTATAGTACTTGTTTTATAAAACTGGTGGGATTATCATCTATTTGTCTATTTGTGATGAGACTTAATTTAGAGAAAATGTATTATATTTAAACTTTTCTATTTTTGTACTTATGCTTGTCTCTTTGGCATGATTTGATTTAAATTGATTGTTCATCCCTTTTCTTGTATTTTATTGGAGACATGGTCAACTTTGATCATTATGTTCACAAATTTATACCTAAATGTAGTAAAACAAATGAGTGTACACCATGTGTACAGTTTTGAAAATCTCCTCAAACTTGCACACTTGCTCTATATTGTGTGAGTATCTTTCTTCTATTTGCTAGTGTTGTGCATGTTGAAATATGTAACTAGGTTCGGTCTTCATAATGGCATATGTAATTGTGATTTTATGTATTTAATGAAAAGAGAAAAATAAATTTATTATTTGTGTTCTTGAGGCATGGGTTCCATGCTCAAGGGAAATTTATTTTTAGGTCAAACACCCATTGAGTGCTTCTAGGTTTGCCATAAAGTCAATCGAGTCATTGTCATGTATTGAAGACCCATTTGGGCATGTCACATATTGTAAAGGAATATTTATTGAGTCAAAATAGAGTCAAAAGACCCTCCAAGACCTTGTCATGGCACAAAGATCAAGTCGACCTACATGAAGGGACAAGTCGACCTCAAGATAGCAATTCGTACCCCCCACAAGCCTATAAATAAGAAGGAATTAGACCTCATTTGCACAGTCACTCAAGAAAGTTTGATCTCGTCAAGATAGAAGCTGGAAAAGGACGAAAAAGAAGAAGAAGATCAAGATCAAAGTTTTTGGGCCTCTCTCTCTCTCTCTCTCTCTTTCGTTAGGGTTTCTATAGTTTCCAAGCTAGACGAAATTCTGAAGCTACATCGTAGCTGTGAAGCTACAAGGTTGAAACTATGGAGCTGCAAGGTCGAAGCTGCCTCTAGATCGAAGCTGTGAAGCTGCTGAAACTGCATCAAGGTCGAAGTTGTGAAGCTGCTAGGTTGAAGTTGTTGAAGTTGCTAGGTCGAAGTTGCAGAACTTGTTGCTGGGTCGAAGTTATTGGAAGGTCGAAGTTTGTTGCTGGAAAGAAAGCTCATCAAAAAGGAAGGATGGCTTGGTCTTGGAGGGTCTTGGTCAAGGGTCATAGTTCTTCGAATTCGTCAATTGTTCTGTAAGAAGAGAAGGATTCTGGTGGGTTTTCCTCTCAGTTGGAGAGGTTTTGGCCCTGGTTGATCGCCTATATCTTGTGTCCTATTGTCTCATTATTCTTTATGATTTGGTAGTTGTTTGATGATAGAGAACACTAATAATAATAATAAAGGAAAGAAGTTAATCAAGTAAAGTAAAAATACATCACACGCAGTTATCAAAGTAAGAGAAATCACCTACTCTTGTTGCCCCCTACATTTCTCAACAATGCTCATATCAATTGGTATTAAAGCTTTAATATTAAGGTTTCTCAAGAGCTTTGCCATTTTGATCTCCTTATGGATTTTCTTCCTACCCAAAATCATTCTAGGCTGTGGGAGTACCACTGTAAGAAAAAATTACTACCTTCTTGGGAGCTAGGGGCCAAAGAGATCCTCAAATTTTGGTGAATGATAAACTTCATTTTTCAACCAATTTTCACCCATTTTATTTGAATTCCTTCATTTTTTTACTGTAACTCACAATCGTTATTGCTAGTGCAAAACCCCATTTGTTCTTGCATCTCGTAAGTTTCACGGCTCACCATAAAATATCTAGTGAATCAGGAGACCGCTAAGATTACTGACTCACCCAATTCTTGGTGAAACAAATGTAGGAACAACAACGCATATTGGTGGAAACCCTCCTTTCTCAACAACAATAGCAGGCCTGACAACAATAGGAGCTCTAGGCTAAAATAATGTATGCTATCTTGAGTATGATGCAACAACTTGTTAACCATCAACAACAGGTGCCTATTGTTCAATAGAGGTTCAAGCTCGACACTAGACTATTTGTGCCTAAATTTGCTAGTTTCGTCAACAATGACAAGATTTTTGGGCAGGAGTGTCATGAATTATTCTTGCACTTAAGCTACGAAGTCTTAAAGTGGTGAGAGCTTAATGATACCTTGAGAGAGTTATCACTGTCACCTAAATAACTCCTTTTCTCTTTTAAGGTTGGCTCTCCTTTGGCACAAGGGGATGTTGGAAACAATAATTAATACGGAGAGGGGGGGTGAATCAGTATTAAGGCTAATTTTAACTTTTATGTCAATTTATATTTTCATTTAATCTTGACAATCATTCATGTGAGCAACCACTAGCATATCATGTAAAGCAGCAAATGAAATCAACACGTAAGAATACACAACAACACCATGAGCAACATACTCGTATGAACACAAAAATTTAACCTGGAAACCCAAGAGGGAAAAGCCACCAATCATTGGTTATTATTATGCAAAATAAGAGCTCCTACTCTATTTACATCATATGGTTTTCACGAGCACCCACTCATAGGAAGCACCAACTCTTTCAGATTGTTTGTTAGCACTCACTAGTAGGAAGCTCTAACTCCCTCTTTTGCAGACACCTAATTAGCTTACAGGAAACACCAACTTCATGGATTTATGCAAGCACCCACTTGCAGGAGGCACCAACTCCCAAGCTCTTCTTCAGACATCCACATAGATAGAAGCCTCAACTCCGTGTTTTGTAGGCCTTGTTACCCACCATTTTGTGGGTGATATCCCTAGGAGAAATTTTTTCTCCAAGATGGTCCTCAGCGGGCAGCCAGTAGCCACTAACTAGCTCGTTGTGCCATTTCTCCGCCAGCCGGGCTAGCCATGTGGTCCCGCACCCATCTGTTATGATCGTATGTTTGACGGTGGGCCTCCTGAACCTAAAGGTATGCCTTGTCATTTGGTAATTGAGTGTTGTAGTTTGCTTATCATGGATACTTCTAGGCATGGATTAATGGGGAGATTCAACGGAAAGAGTGGGCCAGGTATGTGCTCTTGACCCCTATACCTCTTTTGGATGTTAACCTTGGAACCTAGTCTTGTGTGATCTCTTTTACTAACCTTTGGGCTTTAAGGATGGTACTACATGGGAAACCCTGATTTTGGTTGCGTGGTCCCGCTCCCTCATCCACATATATCACTCCTCTTCCTCATTATAACCCCATTTATCATTTCTCGCACCTGGGTACACATTCCTCCACAGGGTCCACATAGGGTTAGCCTTCCGCTTCCCCTTTCCCACACCTTGGGTCAGGCCTGGAATGATGCCCCAAAGGTTGATGCAACTAAAAAGATAAGTAAAAACATAATTGGCCACATTCAACAGGAGAATGTACCACAAAATGCAAAAGATGGCCGGGACAAACATATTTAGCACGCGGGGAAAAGGCAATACATGAGCTCTACCCCTTCATCATGGCTATCACCCTGGTTCCTATAGGCCCTAGATGAGCCTCCTTTATCATTCAGGAACCAATGATTGTCCCAACCCCTGGTAGGCAATGAACTGTCTTACCTTAAGGTGGTATCCATTGCTATATCTTACACATCATGCTCCTATCCATTAAGCCCCAAACAGTTAATCAAAGAAAAATCATAAAAGGCAAAAGGCATATAAAGAAGGGTGGAAAAATCAAGGCTGGGGCAACTCATGCACCACGATTGCTCCCTCTTATGCATTATATACCCAAGTGTGGGCTTCCCTTTTATTGGCTATCCTCGTACCCTAGCATGTGGCCTAGGGCCGCCCCTTTCATTTCCTACTCCATTCATCTCTTTATCACATGCCACCACCCTTTAAAGGATGTACCTTGGACATACCATCCCCTTTGAAAGTAGAAACAACCTAATAGGATACTTGGTTAACCCTATTTGCAACTAGAGACATTAGCACATGCCAAATCCCACTATGGAAGGGCATGCCATTATGAAGTGCCCACCTGTCATCGATGGTTTGTAAACTCTTTTACTCGATTTCCTTTGATGACTCGTTGTACTGGAAAGCTAGGGGACGCATTGGATTTTATGCAGGATTGCAGATGGTCTCCATTTTGGGTTTGGTCTCCCTATACGGGCTCCTAACCCTCCAGAGGGATGCATTGGCACATGTAGGGTGTGTGTTGAGAGCCATGGGCCTCCACAACAATAGACAACACTCTATGGATCCTCAAAGATGTTCAGAGATTGCTCAAGATTCACCTATTTGACAAGGCAGATGCACCTGGTTCACCATGCCCGCCCGGTTCCACAGTTGTACCATGCACTTGGCAGATGACCCAAGACTTGTATGCTGATGTGGCATCACTTACACCATCATCTGAGCCCTTACAGATGGTCTATAGGCATCTTCGACCTACTTGGAGACCCATGAAATTACTTGTGTGCCCTCACACCCATTCGGAGCGCCATAGGTACATTATTTGGAGAACAAGGTGCCAACCCCTTGTCCACTACTTTTGTGAGTTCTATTCATCTTTGAGGCCTCCTTGACCTAGAAAATTCAAAGTTCCTTAGTCATAATTCTACCTGAGTCCATTCTCCCGAAAGGATTAGGCACTGGTCCACCCAAGGGTGATCACCTTAAACCTATTTTCCTTCCCCCCTTTCCTCCTCTTTAGTTCTAGTCCTCTAGGTCACCTAGGGCATCAATTATCTCACAATTTAGCCATCCAAATACTTGGATTTTTGGTCCACAACTGCGTTGGCGTGTCCTCAAGAAGCCCTCCAAATTTCACGAGATTCTGACAGTGATCTTGAGATATCACAAGCCCTAGCTCGAAGACAAATTCTTGCCCTTGGTTTCCCTTTGGCTAGAAACCTCAGTGGGATCCTGGCATTGCCTTTCATTGAAAATTCATTCCTTGATCCTGTTCCCCTCCCTAATTAGGTCAAGCATATCATTGGTTGCTAAATCCTATCCCCTTGATCGATCCTCGGGTCCACTTGGTCCCGTGTGGTCCCATGCACTATCAAGGTTAATTCTTCAAAGATCACTTGGAACCCAAGTCTCCACAATAATTCTAGGGCTTTAGGGATCTCCTTTATAAGACACATACTTAAAACCTGTCCCTATAAATTCTCCCCAAGCCCTTCTTAGAGAGCCTTCCATCTTATCTTCCAAGAAATGCAAGCCACATATTTGAGCTTGTCTTGTGAATAGGCTTGCAAGATCACCCCTCGCCCTATCATTAGTCCATCCATTTCGTGATCCTTATCATAATGGGTCTCCTCCCATCGGTGAAAGTCCGTAAAGAGTAGGGAGCCTTAACCGAGATGACAGTGGGCTATCGCTCCATTGATGCCCTTAGCCTAGTAGTAACCCTTCAAGGATCCCCTTTTAGGACCCCTGCTAGTTTGAGCAGTAACATTTTGGCACTATTGCCGGGGAAACGAAATGTGTGTTTTGTTACCTATACAGCATATTGACATAACATTATTGGATCACCCCTCGCCCTATCATTGGTCCATCCATTTCATGATCCTTATCATAACAGGTCTCCTCCCATCGGTGAAAGTCCATAAAGAGTAGGGAGCCTTAACCGAGATGACAGTGGGCTATCGCTCCATTGATGCCCTTAGCCTAGTAGTAACCCTTCAAAGATCCCCTTTTAGGACCCCTGCTAGTTTGAGCAGTAACATTTTGGCACAATTGCCGGGGAAACGAAATGTGTGTTTTGTTACCCATACAACATATTGACATAACATTATTGGCGACTCTATTGGAAGAACGAAGCCCTAGTTCTTCATTGAACTTTAAGGTCGATGCTTGTAGGGGGAAGCAAGCATTTTTCTAGGCATCTTTAAATTGAATCTGGCGACTCCTACATATTTTTCATGTATATCTCAAATAGGTTGTCTTTATTTAATAAATTTCCCGCTTTGAACATTGCTAGCATCCTTGGGCATCCTAATCATGTCATGGGAAGGATGGTACATGGGGTGCTCGTGTTTGATGGTGATCTACTCTCCGCAATTGACCACGTAGAAAGATTTAATGCACATGCTTCAAGAGAGGAGGTTGTTCACCAAGATGTCCTTATGTTGTTGTTCATGGAATCTCTCGATGGTCATAACTCATCGCTGCATGATCATGAACTTAAGAGCATCTTATCTACTGAGGAGTTCATTGATGGCTTTCTTAGACATTTTTGAGTTTGCCCCACATTAAGCATCCAGGAGGAAGCCTTCATTGACCATCATCACGACATCGAGAATCTAAGTAATAAGCAAGAAGATGAGTCCTCCATGGGTCCACATGATGAAAAGGATTATTTTGAGAGCACATGTTTTGGGAAGGATGAAGTTGAGACTAACCTTACCTTTCTTGAGGATATTACTTCTGATGACTCTCCTTTTGAGAACCTTGAGGAAGGTGATCCCATTTGCCCCTTAGAAGATGATATTGAAGATTACTTCCATATTGAAAAGGAGAAATGGGGAATTGTTGGTCCTCAATTTGATGGTGCTCCCATTTATGACATCGACAAGGAGGATGAGGTTGAAATTGGTCCTCCCTTTCTCTCAAGTATTATTTATGATGACATATCCATTGATGTCCTTGGGAAGGAGGAATTTTATTTTCCTTGCATAAGGAGGGGCAATTGGAAGTGATCAATTTTCCTGTTAGGAGAGGCCCAATCTATGATAATAAGGAAATCGATAAGACTACTCCTTATGATTCTATATTCAAATTACCTTAGCCTTTAGATTATGATTTTGGGGAAGATAAACCTATTGGATATTGTTGAAATTTCTAAGTCTGACTCGTTAGAAATCCCTACTGCATTATCTGGTTAATTCTCCTACTTGTTTATTCAATTAACAAGTTATTTATAAATATAAATACTAAAATAAACACAAATGCAGCCTTAACTCATATATAGATCAACAACTGAAATAACTTAGACAAACACACAAGGGACACCTTTATTTTTGGACAATCGTCCTCGGAAAAACCCAATGAGGGAAAACCGGTGCAACAGATATGAGGGTTTTATTATTATGCAATTTCTAAATACATCTAGGGTGCCAGAAATGGCTCACCTAACAGAGAATGCCCTCGACAGTAGTACCTCTCCTCGGAGATAGATATTCTGGCTGATCAATCACCGGATGAACGATCCCACAGCAACAATTGCAGCTTTCACTGCTCTGTGTCACTTTGTAGGGACTGCGTCACCCTTCCCAGCTTACCAGCACTCAGTCTGCCCCATGAAATTTTTTCTGGCACTGCCTCTTGGCCTCGCGTTACCTCTGCTAGCCTCTGCGCAGCTACTGAAGCCTCTGTGTCAGCTCTCAGACCCTCTGCGTCACCCACGCTGGGCTCTTCAGCCTCTGCGTAGCTCCCAGCTGCCTCTGCATCAGCCTCTCCAGGATCTGCGCTGTATCTTTGGCACTATCTTTGCCTCTTTGCTATGTATTCTCGGCCTTGTGCTGAACTGCCCCTCGCCGCAATAGATCACTAGCTCGATTCTCTCAGCAAAACCCCGCTCCAGAAAATCGAGCTGATTGATCAATTTTTGGTGTATCTCCAACTGACCCTCAAGCCTCCTCTTATACTTTTCCTGTTGAGTCTTCAACGACCGAGATTAAGTCCCTAATCAACGACTACGATTAGAGTTGGCTTGATCCATGTCATTTAGAACATTCTCACCTAGTTTTATATTAATACCCATTAATATTTTAATTTTCCTAAGTTTAGACTTAGGAACCCCATTAAAAATATTATTTATTTTAATATCTCTCCAACTGGGTGGAATTTCCACAAACCATTTCTGGGCCTTGGAGATTTCATGTGCCTTAGCCTCTCCACCAATTTTCATGGCTAGAGCACAACCGATGCTGCCAAAAATCAACAAATATAATAGTCCACCCTCCCCTTACACTTCTTCTCTTGTTCATCATTTTGAGAGTGATTCTTGCGCTTGTTCTCATATGATCTCAAGTGACCTTGATCCCTTTCCCCTTTCTGAGTATAGTGTCAAGGAAGAACCCCTCATTGAATATTCTTTATCTCCATGGGCGCCTCCTCAGGATCATGATCAATCTATAACCTCCCCTTTAAAGTGTGATCATCATGGACAACCTACTTGTGTTTCTCCATCTCATCAGTCTCCCGTTCCTACTAATCATAACCCTGTAGAAGCCATAAAATATGACATAAATGATAAGGACCATCATATGTTCGAGGTTGCCATCCATCAAAAGTTTATGGGCCTAATCATTGACATCTCTATATTTTGGTTAGAAGAGATAATCTCATGGACTAGATTACATCCTTTTCTTACCTCATCTCACATGATCATCCACGAGTGGGAATTATATTTTCCTACCTCCCATCGACCTTATCATCCATATGATTATGTCCACATTCGCTTTGGCATTTTTCTTCATGAATAATCATATAGGCTAACATATTTATATTGATTTGATGATATGTTGGTTGCATTGGCTTTATGATTACCCTTAGTATTAGTTTTGTACCATATGCACGTTAGGGTAGGATGCATTACATACTAATTTTCACATTAGAACTAATGTCATATGATATTTCTCATGATAGATTAGCTACATTTAAATTTAAAACTACATTTGAAAGTTTACTTCTATGAGTCGATTTTATGGGTCTAATCCAAGCATGTGCGATCATGAGACGTCGCGAAAGCATGTTGCCCCATGTTTTTCATCTATTATATGTGCAGGTAACAGGTCTACGGTAACCAAGAGATTGTTGGAGTTCTCATGACCTCTCGTTCGAGTAGCTTCGTCCACTTTTCCGAGAGATCACGTCCCAGTTGGAGCAACCAACTAGCTCGTTGTGGGTGACATCCCTAGGAGAAATTTTTTCTCCAAGATGGTCCTTAGCTGGCAGCCAACATCCCCTTGCAGCCACCATTTTGTGGGTGATATCCCTAGGAGAAATTTTTTCTCCAAGATGGTCTTAGCTGGTAGCCAACAACCCCTTGCAACCACCAACTAACACGTTGTGCCATTTGTCTGCCCCCTGAGCTAGCCATGTGGTCCTTCACGCATCTGTCATGATCGTATGTTTGAAGGTGGGCCTCCGGAACCTAAAGGTATGCCTTGTCATTTGGTAATTGAGTGTTGTAGTTTGCTTATCATGGATACTTCTGGGCATGGATTAATGGGGGATTCGACAGAAAGAGTGGGCTAGGCCTGTGCTCTTGTCCCCTAGACCTCTTTTGGATGTTAACCTTGGACCCTAGTCCTGTGGGATCTCTTTTACTGACCTTTGGGCTTTAGGGATGGTACTACATGGGAAACCTTGATTTTGGTTGCGTGGTCCTGCTCCCTCATCCACATATATCACTCCCCTTCCACTCATTATAACCCCATTCATCATTTCTCCCACCTGGGTCCACATTCCTCCACTGGATCCACATAAGGTTAGCCTTCCCCCTCCCCTTTCCCACACCTTGGGTGGGCCTAGAATGATGCCCCAGAGGTTGATGCAGTTGAAAAGAAAAGCAAAAGCATAATTGGCCACATTCAACAAGAGGATGTACCATAAAATGCAAAAGATGGCCGGGACAAACATATTTAGCACGTGGGAAAAAGCGAATACATGAGCTCTCTCCCATCATCATGGCCATCACCCTGGTTAGGCCCTAGATGAACCTCCTTTATCATTCAGGAATCCATGATTGTCCCAACCCCTGGTAGGCAATGAACCGCCTTACCTTAAAGGGGCTGTCCACTGCTATATCTTACACATCATGATCTTATCCCTTGAGCCCCAAATAGTTAATTAAAGAAAACTCATAAAAGGCAAATGGCATATAAAGAAGGGTGGAAAAATCAAGGCTGGGGCACCTCATGCACTACGATTGCTCCCTCCTATACATTATATACCTAAGTGTGGGCTTCCCTTTTATTGGCTACCCTTGTACCCCTGTATGTGGCCTAGGGCCGCCCCTTTCATTCCCTACTCCATTCATCTCTTTATCACATGCCACCACCCTTTAAAGGATGTACCTTGGACATACCAACCCCTTTAAAAGTAGAAACCACCTAATATGATACTTGGTTAACCCCATTTGGAGCTTAGAGACATTAACACATGCCAAAGCCCATTATGGAAGTGCATACCATTATGAAGTGCCCACTTGTTGTCCATGGTTTGTAAGCTCTTTTACTCGGTTTCTGTTGATGACTTGTTGTACTGGAAGACTAGGGGACACATTGGATCTTATGTAGGATTGCAAATGGTCTTATTTTGGGTTTGGTCTCCCTATACGGGGTCCTAACCCTCCAAAGGGCTACTTTGGCACATGTAGGGTGTGTGTTGCGAGCCATGGGCCTCCTCAACAATAAAAAACACTCCATGGATCCCTAGAGATGTTCAGAGATTGCCCGAGATTCACCTATTAGACAAGGAAGATGCACTTGGTTCACCATGCCCAGTCGGTCCCACAGTTGTACCATGCACTTGGTTCACCATGCCCAGCCGGTCCCACAATTGTACCATGCACTTGGCAGATGACCCAGGACTTGTATGCTGATGTGGCATCACTTACACCATCATCTGAGCCCTTACAGATGGTTTACAGGCATCTTCGACCTACTTGGAGACCCATGAGGTTACTTGTGTGCCCTCACACCCATTGGGAGCACCACAAGTTTATTATTTAGAGAACAAGGGGCCAACCCCTTGTCCATTACTTTTGGGAGTCCTATTCATCATTGTGGCTCTTATGGAATTCATCAGGCTTCTTAGAAGGCCCAACAACATGTATTATTGGTCATTTGACCTTTTGAGAGGCTTATTCTTTTGTTTATGAGCTAGTTTGGTGGGCTTGTCACCAAAAGTTAGTTGTTTTGCACATTATTTTATTTTAGGGGCTAATGTAGGCCCAAGTAGCTAAATCAAACTCATTAGAAGTGTATAAATAGAAGTGATGAGGATTAATATTAGCATCATCACTTGGATTTGGAAGTATTATCTCTTTAGAGATTTTCGCTATCCTTCTTGGAGAACAAATTTTTAGTGCATGGAATGAATTTTGATGTTTGGATAATTTTCAAATGTCTTGGAGCTTCTTGATGGCAAGTTTTTGGATGGTTTGATATATTCTTAGACATGTAAGTACATTTTAATGCTATTCTTTCTTTCTAATTTTGTCACATACATTGTTGCTGGGATTTCGCTATACTAGGGCTTATTTGCTGCATCTCTTATGTGAAGTTGTGGAAATTTTGTTTTTAGATAGTGAATGCTTCATGTATGGGCTATGTATAATGAATGAATGTTCCTAGGGATGTTTCATTGCTGAAATTCATCTTGACAAGCCATTTATCTTCCAAAACGAAGTATAATGTCTTTGAAGCTACTTTTGCTGTTGCCCTAGTGCCAAGCAAAGTTTTCTTTGAGGCCTCCTTGACCTAGAAGATTCAAAGGTCCATAGTCATAATTCTATCCGACTCCAATCTCCCCAAAGGATTAGGCACTGGTCCACCCAAAAGTGATCACCTTAAACTTATTTTCCTTTGCCCCTTTCCTCTTCTCTAGTTCTAGTTCTCTAGGTCACCTAGGGCATCAATTATCTCACAATCTAGCTCTTGGTCTTCGACACTTCAACGACCCATTACAACACTTTGCCCTCATACTGTTAGCATCATTGCTCTTGGCCCTTGATATTCCACAGGAACTCTCGACCTCTCTTTGTAGCTCTCTCTCACAATGGTCCTCGCTCAACAGACTATTGCATAACCCCCACATTGTGCTACAACAATCTTGTATCTTGTTCTTCTGATACACAGGGATCAATGCTGGAAATTCTGCGCATCACACTACCCGAGTGTACTCTAGAATGTCTCACCATTTTGTTTGATTTGTCATGTTTCTAAGCCATTGTAGGTAAATTTAATCTCAGAATGGGATTTGGTGTATTTTCCATGCTGAGAATTGAATCTCATTCAACCTACACACTCAAGGAGTTCCTCCATTAAATTATGCCTGTTTAATCAACATGGCTCTCCATTATTGCTCTTTAAGACTCACAGAGCCCAAGATGTCCTTCAACATAGTTCACTGAGTAGTGGTCTGATCTCCATTATTACCAAAGCTGTTTTTCTCATTTAATTCTTCGTGGCGTGAGGGATACTTAGGTGTGGCTTGTTCTATTTGATCCAGACAATTCAATTCTGTGTCTGCTTGCTATTCTAGAGTCAATCACTACCTCTGCGAATCATGGTCCTTGTGTTGATTTTTCCAGTACAATAGATACAAGTACTTATTTACGAAACTTGATAATTACTTCCAATGATGTATATAATTATTTAGCTTTTCCATTGTACCATTAAGTAATTACACATTCAAAAATTCAATCATAGAGACATTAGAGCAATAGAGATCACAATGCATAAGGAGACAAGAAGATTTTTACCCTAGGAAAGCCCACTAAGGGTGAGAAACCCAACCAACCTTTTGTTAGAAAATCAAAAGGTAGAAATATTTTCTTATCTTGATAATTACTTGTGATATTTATTTATCTTCTTTTAGCTCTTCTTCAATTTCTTTAAGTCTTCTTTTATCTTCTTATCATCAAGTAACTACCAAAACATAAACATGAAGATCAAGGACACAAGATGTAGGCTCTCAGCCAGGGAAAAACCCCTCTTTGAGGGGAAAACCCAAAAATCTCTTCTCTTCTTCAAGAACCAAATCAAATGAGACAACCAAGACCTTTTGACCAAGACCAAAACCTCCTCCTATCCACAAAGTCATCCTCCCATGAACAAGTTAACCTTCCAAAAATCAAGTCAAGGAAAGCATCATGTCAACTAGGGTCTCAACCCTCTCTTCCTACTACAATTTTCGGTCTTCTAACTCAGACTTTCACCTTTTGGCCCTATAATATTTAAGTAAACTCGCTCATGTGGCAGAAGATAATGAACTTTAGACCTTCGCCAGGCTTCTAGTCTTCTTCGCTTGGCTTTCTTTACTTCTTGCAATAGGATAGATGGATCTTCTTCTCAATAGGTCGAATGCATAGGTATATATAGTAGTTTGAAGCTCCTTTATGAGGCCGACATAAGTAGAAGGGCATGTTGACTTGGTGGAGGAGGGACTAGACATAGTTTTTTATTTTCTTCTTTGATACAATAAGCCCAAGAAGGGTTTAGATCATGATGACAAGGACTATAACTCATGACATAAACCCTAGAAGCACTCAATGGGTGCTTTGACCTATAAATAAAATAAATAAGCATGAAACCCATGCTAATAAATAATTTCTTTTTTACAAATAATTTTCTTTTTCTTTCTTTTTGACAAATACATTATATCATGACTCAAATACACTTATGGAGACCGATACTAGTTACATTTCTCAACACTCCCTCTTAGCTGTGAAAATTCTTACACTGAAGGAACCCCTACTGCAACAAATCTGAATCTACTTCACCTACTTGATTTTAAATTACATTCATCAAGTTATTCTTTTGAATATTGAAGCAAATTACTTTTGCAACCTACACTAATTTAATATTTGATCTCATGAAATTGAAAACAGAGCAAAGAACAAGATACATAGGACACTTATTTTTGGGCACGATAGTCCCCGAAAAAACCCAATGCAAGAAAACCAGTGCAACAGTTCTAAGGGTTTATTATTATGTAGGAGAAATATCTGAATACAAATCTAGGATGCTCATCTAGCAATCCTTTACAGAGAAAATATTGGTGGAAAATCTGAGTGAGTTGCACCTCACTTCACCTGGCAGAATTCTAGCTGATCAGGCACAAGACTGGCTAACCCCGGCTACTTCTGCACTAGCCCTGCGTAGGCCTTGTGTCAGCCTTTCAGGGTTTGTGTCAGCCCTGCGTCAGCTCCTTTGCCCTCTGCGTTAGCTATCTCTGTTGTTCCGACAGTTCCTGACAGTTCCGGCTTCTACGTGACAGATAGTTTTCCCCTTTGCGCAATCCTTTCTGGCTCTGCGTCAAGACTGCGTGGGCCCAGACTGGCCCAATGTCAACGGTCTTGGCTACTGCCCTGCCTCTCTATAAGCTTTCTCCACCTCTCTGTCAGTATTCTCTGGAAAGTCCTTCTCCCGGATTCTCATTGCCCCTCTGCTGCAAGATCTCCCCAATCGATTTTCCTCCTTAGAACTTCTCACCTCAGGAAATCAAGTTCCTCAATCTCTCTGTGTGTATTTCCAAATGAACCCCGAGCCTCCATTTTATACTTTTCCTGTCGAGTCTTCAACGGCTGAATTTAAGTCTCTAATCAACAACTAAGATTAAAACATGACTTGATCCGCCTTCTAGATCATTCTCACCCATATTTTGATTAATACCCATTAATATTTTAATTTCCCTAAGTTTAGACTTAGGAACTCCATTAAAAATATTATTTATTTTAATAAGATACAATCCAGGTGGAATTTCACCAAAAAGTTTCTGGGTTCTTTAGAACTCATGTGCCTTAGCCTCTCCACCAATTTTCAAGACTAGAGCACTTCCGATGCTACCAAAAACTAACACTCCCTCTTAGCGAGGAAAGTGCTCTAACAACAAATTCCACCCGCATGCTGCTCTATTTCTGAAGCACCTCCTTTCTACACTACTGCTGCCACCAACACTGTGCTATTGCTACCCATGACACTGCCATTGCCACTGTTGCATCTGTACTACAACTCCCTCTCAAACGCTACATCTGCTATGCTGCTAACACTGCCACTGCTAACACTGCATCTGTACTGCAACTCAGTTGCTGAGAGAAGCAACTGAAAAACATCCAAAATTAACTTAACTTAACCGTGTTCAACATAATACAATGAATGCTGGAATCTGACTGCTACTAGTCTCTAACCCTCTGAATCTTCTGCGCTACTGCTGACTTTTGCACTATGCCAACTGCACTACTGCCAACCTTGCTCTGCGCTGATCAGTCTCTGGTCCCAAGCTACTGCATATGTCCTCCAAACAATCCACTGCATCATCTAACACTAAGTCCATCTTGCTACTGTTGAATCTTAGGCTCCCGTAGCAAGGAATTGATCCAAGAGGTGGACTCCTCAAGGATCTGCCCACATGTAGTCCTCCCTACTACAACTCACTATCGCCTTGTCTCCCTCCTGGAGATGAGTGGGCACTCATGGCATACTCTTCCTCGTTTGTCCTTGCAGCTGCAACCTTTGGATCATGCTTCTCGTCTGTATCCTTTTTCTTCAAAGGATACTAAGATGCAAAGTGACCCATCTCGCCACATCTGAAACATTTCACCTTCAAAATGTCCTTCTTCTGCTTCGACTTCTGTTGTCCCTTCGATGCTAGAGCTGCGTTTTCCTCCAACTCCTTCGTCTTTGTGCCACTCCCACTGTTGTCATTGAGGTTGACCTTCACTAGGTCCCTCCTTAACTCCTCTTATTTGAAGAGCTGCCCACATATCCTCCCATGAAGGTAGTTTTTCCTTTCCCAATATGCTTTCGCCGAAAACTTGCCATTCATCTGAGACTCCATTCAGTGCTATCCTCACCATCGAGGTTGGCTAAGGAGTGGACCCCACTGCAGCAAGCTGGTCTCTAGTGTCCTAAAGACGTTGAAGATAGAGGTTCACCCTTCTCCTTTATGCATCAAGGTCCGCTGCAACTTATGCTCTAAGTACATCTTCCGCTCTTTCGAAGAGCCTTACGACAAGGCTTCCCACATCTCTCGGGCTGTATCCTTGCCTTGCAAATGTGAGACCACATGATCTCGAACTCCATCGAGAATGAGCCTCTTTGCCTTCCCCCACTCGGCCTTGTACTTCTTTTGATTGTTGTGTTAATTTTAGACAACACTGGTATGTTCTATGCTTTAGAGCACTTTTACTTCAATTTCTTTATTAGCCCAATATCAATATTCAGATTAGCAATCACATCAACATGATAGTAAAATGCAAATAGAACATAAAAATAAATAGTAGAAGACAAGCCAAGACAAGAGGACACAAGATGTGGCACCAGCCAGGGACAAACCCCAATGTGGGGAAATCCTTGATCAAATCTTCTTTTAGTCTTCAATAGTTCAGCAGAGAGAGATAGTACAATTTACAAAATATGATAATTTATAACAACAACAAAAAAGCCCTAACAAAACAGTCAAATTCAGCCCAGTCAAAGTCTAGTCAAACAACCCACCTGTGGTCAGCCCTAGCTGCAGTCAACGCTGGTCAACAATCAACGTTTAGCCTCGATTTCTGTGCCCATAAATGTGGCCTGCCCAAACAGAGATAACCCTCACAAAAATGCAATCAAAGGAGGTCAACACATGCTGGTCAACACTTGGTCAAACTGTCCAGAAATTCGATCTTTTGAAATTTCGGCCTCCTGAAATTTCGGCCGTGTGGAGAGAGAGAGAAGCCCAGAAATCTGTACCCAATCAATGTGGAGAGAGAGAGAGAGAAGTGTGAACTTTGAAGATGAGTGTGTCCAAATGAGGCTAAGTCACCTTCTATTTATATGCAACGTTGAGGATGAATAAACGTGACTGTTGGGCTTCTGAGCCCACATAAATTTGCTGGCCGACCTTAACAATTTGACCATAATCAAAATAAATTCATAACTTCATTTGTACATGTCAGAATCGGATGATCTTTAGATCAATCCTACACCTCTCGGAGAGAGGAATCCAAGAAAAATATCAGCTGTCATAAATAAGATGACCCATGTGGAGTTTGGCCATAGTTGTGAATTTTAACACTCCCTCTCAACTAGGGAGAACTCCATATGCCGATCTGTACTATCTCTGCCATCAATGCATTGCTCTGTTCTACTCTGTTGAACTATGAAGAAGAAGATGTGATCGAGAATGTATCATACCATTCTCTATTGACCCGAAGTCAATCCCAATCAAAGGAGAGTGTGTCATACCACTCTTACGGACCCGAAGTCAGTTCCAATCAAAAGAGAGTGTCTCAGACCACTCTTACTGACCCGAAGTCAGTTCCAATTGATCCCAGGTCAATATCAGTCATCCTAGCATAGGGAGTACGGTAGTACACGATGCGTCCATCGGTAGTACTATGGTCCCTATCCTCATTTCCCTACTCATTGGCTAGATGAGAGGTACTTCCCATGAGTCCCAAACTGCATGGGTAGGATGTCTTAGTAGGAAAAGGATGAACCACTAATCCTGCCTACATGTTGCCAAGGGGTATCGTAGGGGAAGGTTGAACCACTCACCCCGTACACAACAAACCACTAGGGGAAGGCTGAACCACTCACCCTATGGTTGCTCATCGCTCCAAGAAGTACCCCAGGCCCCTCGAAGCTCCTAGAGCTGAATGTCTATCTCATACAGGACCCTCATAAGAGGGTCTCTCCATGACTCCAAGTCATTCTCGGAAGGCCAAGGACTTGACCTTCCCCAGGGGCTTTGTCAGAATATCGGCGACCTGCTCATCAGTCCCAATGTGATGGAGCCTTATTTCTCCTTGTTGTACCATATCCCGGATAAAGTGGTACCTGACATCTATATGCTTGGAGCGATCATGAAACACGAGATTCTCTAATAATCGGATCCCACTCTAGTTGTCGTAGAGGATCACGGTGGTATCCAATACATGTCCAAACAACTCACTGAAGAGCTTCCTCAACCATACAGCTTCACAGGAGGCCATACTAGCAGCTATGTATTCGGCCTTCGCGGTACTCAAGGCAACTGATTTCTGCTTCTTGCTCATCTAGGATATCGAAGCAGAACCCAAAGAAAAACAACATCCAAAAGTGCTCTTGCGATCCACCACACTGCCAGTCCAATCAGCATCAGAATAACCATGTAGCCTCACATCTCCAGCAGTGTATCTCAGTCCATGAGTGATTGTGCCCGAAGATATCTCAGAAGATTCTTGGCACCAATCCAATGTATATGATGAGGTTCAACCATATATTGGCTCAATGTGTTAACTGCAAAACATATGTCCGGACGGGAGTTCACGAAGAACATCGATGCTCCTATGAGTTGATGATACTCAAAATCATTTCCCAATTCAGGTTCAGCAACACTACCACATAACTTCTTAAAGTTAAGTTCCATCGGAGTAGTCACAGGCTTGCAGTTCACCATCCCAAATCTTTCCAATATCTTCACAACATATTTTCCTTGAGAGAGGAAAATTTCACCTGGTGTTTGCCAGACCTCCAACCCTAGGAAATAGTGCATCGGTCCTAGGTCCTTCATCTCAAATTCAAAAGCTAACTCCCTCTTACATTTGTGAATGAGAGGGTCTGCACTTCCATCAGCTCCATGCTTGATTTTGTAGAGCCACTTAGAGCTGACAACCGATTTGTCCTTGGGTCTAGGAACCACATCTCAGACATCATTCTTCATAATTGACTCGTATTCTTCATTCATAGCATCCTTCCATACTTGATGCTTCACGGATTCTTCAAATGATGAAGGCTCATTTTGAATGATAGTGCTCATGGCGGTCAAATATCCTTGATACCTATTCGGCTTCTTGCTTTCACAGAAAGTCCCCCTTAGTGCAATGTGTCTCTCGGCATCTTCGAGAGTCTCCCTAAGCCATGAGGGTCTCCTTTTGGAGGAGGACGGCTCATGAGGAGGAGGATCAATAGGATCCATAGGTTCATGAACATCAGGCATCGTTTCGTCTTCTTTTGCACCCTGATTTCCGGTGTCAGCTTCTTTGTCCTTCCTTAGAATAAGAAGGTTGTTGATCTTCTTGAGGGCCATATCTTCGTCAAAGGTGACATCATGACTTATCTCGACTTCTTTTTGACCAGCCACATAAATTCTATATCCTTGGAATTTTCACTATAGCCCACAAAGATTCCTTTCTTCCTAGATGCACCAAGTTTGCTTCTTTTCTCTTTTGGCACATGAAAATATACGAGACTTCCAAAAATTCTAAAATGAGAGACATCGGGTTTCTAACCAGTGAACATTTCTTCAGGAGCCTTGGAGTCCAATGCTTGATGAGGGCATCGGTTTTGAACATATACAACGGTATTTGCAGCTTCAGCCCATAGGAACTTCGGAAGGCCTTGATCATGAAGCATGGCACAAACTGCTTCTACAATAGAGCAATTCTTCCTTTCAGCCACACCAATCTGCTCAAGAGTGTATGGCATTGTGGTCTTCCTCTTAATGTCAGCTTCTCTACAATAATCTTGGAATTCTTTGGATTTGTACTCGGTCCCATTATCAATCCTCAATATCTTGATTTTCTTCCCGGATTGGTTTTCGATCAAGGCTTTGAAATGTCGGAACCAAGTGAACACTTCATCCTTCTTATTCAAGAAGTAGATCCAGGTCTTGCAAGAATAATAAGGTGAGATTATATAAGAATCCTCCCAAAGAGTTTACAGGCATCATACCAGATATGTCGGAGTGGATCAATTGCAATATATCTGTGGCCTTGCTATTACTTGAGGGGAATGGTCCCCTTGTAAGTTTTCCTTCAGCACATCCTGAACATACACCTTCATGCTCTGCTTTGAACTCGGGCATGCCTGTCACCATCTGTCTCACATCGGGTAGGGCCTTATAATGAAGATGGGCAAACCTCTGGTGTCATAGTTTAGATTGTAGAGATGTGTTGCAAGACATGGGTCCCAATGGACTTCCTCCAACTTGATCCAAAATGTCAACCCTGAACCCAAGAGTAAAAGCATCTTTAACATTTCTTTTCCAAACACGTTCCTTTCCATCGATGAATGCCACCTTGAATCCTTTGTCCTCCATGGCTGAAATGGACACCAAGTTCTTCTTGAGATCAGGTACATATAGTACTTCTTGCAAATGAGTAGTGTTACCTGGATTCAATTGAAGGGTAACATTCCCTACTCCCTTCACGAGATAGGTGGCATTGTCTCCAAGGATGATCTCCAAGTTTGTATCATTTTCTATCAGATTAGAGAGGGCTTCCTTGTATCTGGTGAAGTGCCTTGAGGCACCACTATCAATTAGCCAATTTCCCAGAGTGTCTGGAGGAGACGCAGTGGAGAGGGCCGATATAAGATAGTACCCTTTTTGCTAATTGTTAACAACATTTGATTCTTCATACCTGGAGTTCCTTGATTTCTTGGAGGGTCGTCCATTTCCTTGATGCCCCACATTCCTTTTTGCTTTGCCATTGGACCTGCCATTCCTTTGATCGTTGTTGTTGAAGTTGCCCATGGAATGATTGTGATCATCATCATGCGATATGTCCCTTCTATTTGGACACTCCCTTGCATAGTGGCCAAACTTATTGCAAACAAATTGCTTACCCTTCCTTCCTCCCTTCGATCCAAGCTTTCCATGGAAATGACCTTTAGACCCTGCATTATTTCTCCTTTTGGCATGAGCGGAGAATGCAGTGGGGTTGCTTCTATTAGAAGGCATTTCTTGCTCCACCATTCTTGTTTCTTCTTGAATGCATCTCGACATCAATTCTTCAAACCTTGGAATTCGATCATTGTTGAGGACGGTCATTCTAAATACATACCACTCAGGTGGGAGTCCTCCAAGGGTGGTGAGAGTAAGTTCCCTGTTAGGAATGACTTCTCCAATCGAGAGTAGATCATTCTTGATCTCAATAATCCTCAAGAAATAGGATTGAATATCCTCGTCCTTGCCCTTCTTAATATCCTTCAACTTATTCTTTAGAAATAGAATTTGATTAGCATTACTAACCCTGAACATGCCGACCAACCTGTCGTAGATATCCTTGGAGGTCTTCAATTCGGATATGTGGGCCACCAGATGTTTGTCAATGGATCCCTAATGATCTTCTTTGCTTTGACTTCAACCCTATTGTACTTGGTCTTCGCAGCAACCGGTGCATTTGAAGGAGGTTCAGGGATTTTACCCTGCACATAGTCCATCACTTCTTTTTCTTCCAAGGTCAAATCAAGAGACATCTTCCATCCATGATAGTCAGATTTATCATGGAGCTTGTCTTCAGCCGGGAAGTAGGATGAGGAGCCCGTTGAACCTTTTGTCCTTGTCCAACTATCTTTGGTGATTTCTCTTTCACTCTTGCTTGGGCTTTGTCTTCACCTCAGCTCTGATACCATGTTAATCTTAGGCAACAATGGTATGTTCTATGCTTTAGAGCAATTTTGCTTCAATTTCTTTATTAGCCTAGCATCAATATTCAGATTAGCAATCACATCAACATGATAGTAAAATGCAGATAGAACATAAACATAAACAGTAGAAGACAAGCCAAGACAAGAGGACACAAGTGTGGCACCAGCGAAGGACAAATCCCAATGTGGGGAAACCCTTGATCAAATCTTCTTTTAGTATTCAATAGTTTAGCATAGAGCGATAGTACAATTTACAAATCTGATAACTTATAACAACAGCAAAAGAGCCCTAACAAAATAGTCAAATTCAGCCCAGTCAAAGTCTGGTCAAACAACCCACTTGCGGTCAATCCTAGCTACAACCAACGCTGGTCAACAATCAACGTTTGCCTCGATTTCTGTGCCCAAAAATGCGGCCTACCCAAACAGAGATAGCCCTCACAAAAACATAGTGAAAGGAGGTCAATGCATGGTCAAACTATCCAGAAATCCAGTCTCCTGAAATTTTGGCCTCCTGAAATTTCGCTCTCCTGAAATTTCAGCCTCCTGAAATTTCTCTCCTGAAATTTCGGACGTGTGGAGAGAGAGGCGCCGAAAAATCTGTACCCAATCAATGAGGAGAGAGAGAGAAGTGTGAAGATGAGTGTGTCCAAATGAGGCTAAGTCACCTTCTATTTATATGCAACGTTGAGGATGAATAGACGTGACTGGTGGGCTTCTGAGCCTACATAAGCTTGTTGGCCGACCTTGACAATTTGACCATAATCAAAATAAATTCATAACTTCATTTGTACATGTCAAGGTTGAATGATCTTTAGATCAATCCTACACCTCTCGGAGAGAGGAATCCAAGAAAAATATCAGCTGTCATAAATAATATGACCCATGTGGAGTTTGGCTCTAGTTGCCAATTTTAACACGTTAGCAGGAACAACTACAACACTTTTGACATAGGCCTCGAGATCATATTCCTCTAGAACAACTAAGATTTTGGTCTTCCATATGACATAGTTGGAGGCTTCGTCCAACCTGTCATGATCTCTGAGCCCATGTGATGCCATCTCACCCAACTGCTCAGCTACTCAGCAAGTGAGAAATTCGAACTTTCTGGCATAAATTTCTCTAAGGAGAAAATTTCCCTTCTACGTGTCTTCGTTCTTTTCCAGCAGATTTCTGCCTCGGCAGAAACTGCACCTTTCAAGCATTGCGCTGAGGATCTGCGTCACTCCCTCTGCCTTTACAAACTCACGAACTGGAAATCGTACCTTTCTGTCGTCTCACTCAGAGAGAGATTTCCTTGGATCTACTTCCCGACAAGGACTACGCAATCCCTTCTAGGGGATTTGAATTGCTATCAAGCGCAGCCTTCGGACTCACTGCTCAGCACTGGATCTGCTCTTTTCCTGTTTCAAAATCAATTCTTTGATACCATGTGAAAATTCCTACACTGAAGGAACCCCTACTGCAACAAATCTGAATCTACTTCACCTACTTGATTTTAAATTACATTCATCAAGTTATTATTTTGAATACTAAAGCAAATTACTTTTGTAGCCTACACTAATTTAATATTTGATCTCATGAAACAGAAAATAGAGCAAAGAACAAGATACATAGGACACACTTATTTTTGGACACAATAGTCCCCAGAAAAACCCAATGCGGGAAAACCGGTGCAACAGTTCTAAGGGTTTATTATTATGCAGGAGAAATATTTGAATACAAATCTAGGATGCTCATCTAGCAATCCTTTACAGAGAAAATACTGGCGGAAAATCTGAGTGAGTTTTACCTCACTTCACTCGACAGAATTCTAGCTGATCCGGCACAAGACTAGCTAACCCCGACTACTTCTGCGCTGGCCCTGCGTAGGCCTTGCATCAGCCTTTCAGGCTTTGCGTCAGCTCCTCTGCGCTCTGCGTTAGCTATCCCGGCTGTTTCAGCAGTTCCAGGCAGTTCCGACTTCTGTGTGACAGGTAGTTTTCCCCTTTGCGCAGTCCTTTCTGGCTCTGCGTCAAGACTGCGTGGGCCCAGACTGGCCCAACGTCAGCTCTCCCGGCTGCTGCATTGCCTCTCTGCAAGCTTTCTTCGCCTCTTTGTTAGTATTCTCCGAAAAGTCTTTCACTCGGATTCTCATTGCCCCTATGCTACAAGATCTCCCCAGTCGATTTTCCTCCTGAGAACTTCTCACCTCAGAAAATCGATTTCCTCAATCAGAAAGACACAAGATGTAGGTACTTTGCCAGGGCAAAACCCCTATCTAGGGGAAAACCCAGTCAAAATTTCTTCCTTCAATAGTTTTCTTGTGACTCTTCAACCTAGACAAAGACCTTCTTCGACCACCAAGTCAACCTCTTCTTCTAGCAACTTCGACCTAGAACTTCGACCTTGAAGCAACAAACACTTTGACCCAACAAATCCAGAATTTTGGCCTTCCAGTAGTAGAATCTTTGACCTAGCACTTTCAGAATTTCGACCCTTTCAGCAGTAAAACTTCAATCCAACAATTTGCCCAATAACTTCACATAAGAGAGAGAGAGGTACCCGAAAACTTCGACCTTGATCCTTCCAACGCTTCTTCTTCTCTTTTTGGAATTTTGCACTTTTCCGCCTCCTTCTCTTGGATATCGAACTTGTGAGAGAGATGTTCCAAATGAATTCGAATTGCTTGTATATATGGGCTTTAAGTGAGGTTGAATTGCCCTGTTTGAGGCCGACTTGATCTCTTTGAGGCCGACTTGGTGTGGAGGTGTCAAATACCTAATTTGATTCAATAATAAATCTTTTTACATGATTCAAAAGCCCAAGAAGGGTTTCATAAAATGTACAATGACTCTAATGACTCAATATAAATCCTAGGAGTCCATAATGGGGACTTTGACTATTAAAAGATGACACAAGCATGAAAACCATGCTTTAACAAGTCATTGTAATAATAATAAAATTTTTCTTTTTCATTCCTTTGACAAGTGCATTACATAATGACTCAAATACATTTATGAAGACAGAACCTAGTTACATTCTTCAACAGTTGTAACCGAAACAAGAAGATCTACAAGATGAGATGTTGAGAAGTGACTTCCAGTGGCTAGAGAAAATATGGTGGGTGATTTACCATTTTCCTAGTTTGAATTTTACTTTAATTAGTCACTTAATTAAAAAGGGAAAAATTAATTAAGGGGAAAAGGCCAAAAGTGACTTACATAAATTAAAAAGTCACTTACAATGAAGTTAAGGAGTTTCTAGAATAATAATAAAATAAAATACTTATAGAAGATTGCAGATCTATCTATTGGGCCTTTAAAATGTTGAAATATGTAACTAGGTTCGATCTTCATAATGACATATGTAATCATGATTTTATATATTTGATGTAAAGAGAAAAATAAATTTATTATTGTCATTCTCGAGGCATGGGTTTCATGCCCAAGGGAAATTTATTTTTAGGTCAAGCACCCATTAAGTGCTTCTAGGGCTTGTTATTTAGTCTACAAGTCAATTGAGTCATTGCCATGTATTGAAGACCCATTTGGGCATGTTACATATTGTAAAAGAAATTTTTTGAGTCAAAATAGAGTCAAAAGACCCTCCAAGACCTCGTCATGGTGCAAAGATCAAGTCAGCCTAAAAGGAGCAATTGGACCTAATGGAAGACCTATATATAAAGGAGACTTCGACCTCACTTAAGGCACTCACTTCGCTCACACAAGTTCGATCAAGAAAGAGGAAAAGGTGCGAAAAAAAGGAGGACGAAGATAAGGAAAGAAAAGCGAGATTTTTGGACTGTTTTTGGGCTATTATTCTCCACACGTACGAAGGAGTTAGGGCATCTATTGCAGTAGAAAAATGTTGAGTTGCAGAAGTCAAGTTAGGGCATCAAGAAGGACACTTTGCAAGCTGAGTTCTGTAGGAGAGAGAATCAACTCAAGCGAAGAGGAAAGGAAGAATATACCATAATCTTCCACATGTGTAAAGGCTAGGGTTTATGTAGAAGAATTTGCTGGAGGATCGAAGTTGCAAAAGAATTTGCTGGAGGGTCGAAGTTGCAAAAGAATCTGTTGGGGGGGTCGAAATTGCAGAAGAATCTGCTGGAGGGTCGAAGTTGTAGAAGAATCTGTTGGGGGGGTGAAATTGCAAAAGAATTTGCTGGAGGTCGAAATTGCAGAAATTGCTGGAAGGAAAGCTCATCAAGAAGAAAAGATTTGACTTGGTCTTGGAGGGTCTTTGTCAAGGGTCATAGGTTTTGGAATTCATCAATTGAAGTTTTATCAGAAGAGAAGAATTCTGGTGGGTTTTCCTCTCAATTGGAGAGGTTTTGGCCCTGGCTGATTGCTTATATCTTGTGTCCTCTTGTCTCATTGTTCTTTATGGTTTGGTAGCTGTTTGGTGATAATAACACAATAATAATCAAGTTGAAGAATAATCTAATCAAGATAAGTAAAGCGACATCACAAATAGTTACCAAAGTAAGAGAAATCACCTAATCTAGCTGCCCTAGTTTTCTCAACATAAAAGGAGGAGGAGATCATTTGGGGATATCTTGGTTTTGAGTAATTGTCTTTAGTGTGGATTGGAGAATTCAGTTCTTTGCCTTAGTAGCCCCAAGACGAAAACACTCAGATGATTTAGTGAGAGTGGGTTAGAACCCATCTCTTCCCTTAGTGAATTCATCCTTAATTCATACACTGTACTCATCAGTTCAGTTATTTTGGAGGTCGGGTATAGCTTGTAGTAGATATTTGTGGAAGGTCGTCCTCTCAGCCATTTCCAGTATTTGCATATACTATTCATATTAATAAAATAAGGCTGAGTTCTTTTGCTTGTTTATCGTGTTTATTCTTCAGTTGCAAAATATATTTCCGGTTTTTTTGTCATTTTTATGGTTCAATTTGTGCAAATTTTTTATTAAAATTGATGACATAAATTTCTGAAGCAATATTCCATGAAATTTGCATCCGAGATATTACATCATTGGGGGTCTTGTGACCTATTCACTCTTGTATCATGGATATTTTGTGTTCTTGCCTTATCTCTAGGGTTTGTAGGAGATAAAGGTATTGTTTTATGTTCTTAGGGCTTTTATGAGGAGGTGCTAGATCTCTCATATAAATGAGGAACACACTCCTCACTTGTAATCATTGCTACTTGTGGATACATATTACTATTTGTCCAATTTTCTTCCCTTTCATCTAAAAAGCTACTAAAGGATGACTAGAGTGACTTCTTGTGGAGATAATATTATGGATGATCTTGCAACTTTCATGGATTTTCATGGCCAAGGTTTATGGATGCAAACTGTGAAGCAGGGGTACCTGAACCCATGAGTAGGGTTCTCGTACCCACCCGATTCACGCACCTAAGCACTGGAAACTAGTTTGTGTTCTTCTCAAACACACCCTTTCGAACCCAATTCAGGTATGGAGAACCCGATAACTCTGAAAATTAAAAATGGTTTCTTTCTTTGTGACGGGTACTCGGTACCCCGTAAAAGGGTTTGTGGTTCCCCAAAAACGGGTATGCAGATGGTATGCCTACTTAATGGTTTTCCATATATTTACTTGGGTAGGTAGCTAGTTCCTCAGCTTGTGAGAGGAATTGGAACACATATGCTTTCATCCATTCAATCAAGAGAAATAGGTTGGGATAGAAGAAGGATGATAATTTAGTCTACATTCATAGCACACTTTGTCTCATATCTTGGAAAGACCTAGGTTATAAGGAGGGTCCTTTCAAGAGATGGGACCAATACACAGATGATGTTGCATGTGTGGATGAGGAGATACAACCAGATGGTCTTATTGAGCTACCTCCAGTTGCTATGGATGAGCAGGAGCCTCCAAATGAGAGTGATCCTTCCCTAGAGAGCTTGTTGACTGATGAACTTAGTGATGTTGATCATGATGACATGGATGCTGATGAGTGATGACATGGCTTGAGGAAGCCAAATCAGTTATCTTGAGACTTGTTCATTGTTCAGTTTCACTTTTTTTCTTGGAATTTTCTATTTCATGTGTGGAAATGCCTTAACGAAAATTTTGGATGTAGTATGACAATTGAGTCCTAGACATATAATATATATCTATTATCATGATTCATATATCTCGTGCTTGATATTAAATTTGAAATTTCAATGAGAATGTTCAATGTTCTATTTTTCTTGTAAATTAGAAGATTTTAAAATTGAAAATTCATAATTTGAATTTCATAATTCAAATATATATATATATATATATATATATATATATATATATAGATACCCTCGACAAACCCACATACCCTGTTTCAAAAAGTGACGTACCTATCCCCGTACCCGAACTCGCATTTCTTGGCAACTTAGGATGCAAATAATTTCTTGAATAAGTGGTCTCTATAAATTTTGTTGGACATGTTTATGAATGATTATTGAGTGTAATTGTGCTTTTGTAGTGGAGAGGGTGCATTCTCTTAGTTTCTATTTGGATAAATCCCTTCTTAAAAACCTTATGATGATTTCTAGTGGAGTGTCTTCCCTTGAATTTCCTCTATTTTTTTAGAGACTAAGTGGATCTTCTAGTGTTAGTGGTGGAAAGCCCTAGATTCACTTACTTTCTCCCAAGGGAGTCCTTAGTTGACCCCATATGCCCCAAAAAATAAATAGGCACTAATCTTATCTCAATAGGCAATCATAAAATCCACAATTTAACTTTTGCTTTATTGTTCTAGGGTTAAATTAGGGTTTATAACAGCTTTATATAATTTTTCAGCCAGAGATAAGGTAGAATTTTTGAATCGTTGTGCACTTGACTAAAAGTTGATCTTGTTATCATATTTTAATTTTACCTTGTTGATTTATTTTACGACCCTTCTAGGGCTAGACATCTTGTTTCCTGGGGCTGTTACATGCATTTTAATCTTCAGACTTAGTTAGTTAACTAAACTCTTGTTTAATTCATTATTTCATCCCTAATTTCATTTGCTAATCATTTGTTAAAGGGATGATTTTATTGCTACTGTCACTATTACTATAATACATCATCTTTTATGCAAGTTTTATAACAGCCAAGCATTTTTTTTCTGTCATAGTGTTTAGATATCTTCCTTTGATTAATATTGACTTGTTAAACCTTCTAAATTAGCCTAATTCCTCATCCATTCAAATCTGAAAATTGCTGTAGTTAACAACCTTGTCTTTACCTTGAATATTATATCTTATTGGTGGTATTTTGAATAGATAGATAGGTAACCTTAGACTTGATCCCATCTTGCCTTAGAAGCTATTAGGGAAGCCTCCCTTGTGTATGATCCATCCTTCACCAAAGAGAAAGAAGTTGTTGCCTAGGTGGTAGTGGTAACACTCCATGTGACACTAGTTTTGGTTTCTTGTAGAGAATTTTTCACTAAGGTGCTAGATTTCGTGATAGCAGGCATCACAAAAGACACCTTTGTGACTCCATCTTCTTGGTATAAGGTATTATTTTGTATTTTCAGATTGCATATCAAATTGTATGAAAAAATATGGCATCATGGAATTTTCATGTATTGTATACCCCTTTAGATATTTTGAATGTTCCTTGGCATCCAAATCAGTGCCCTCCAGAGTGAACCAAGTATACTCCACAAGTTTATAGAGATCCTATTTATGGCAGTGATTTAGCAGCACAACATCTTTCATTGCTTGAAGACTATATTTCAAGTTTGAATATTGTGCATGAAGATGTTCGAATGAGAATGTTTGAAGGTCCTTGAATTGAGATGCAAAGGATTGGTTCAAATCTTTTGGACAAAAGGGAGATATCGGCTTTTGTAGGTTTTATTCAAACATTCCTCAGGCATTGGGATCCTACCTATAAGAAAGATGAAAAGGATGAGATAATTGAAAGCATTGAAGAGACACCTTGTGGCGCCATTGAAGACCAAGAGCATGAAGATGAAGGAAGTCACATTCTTGAAGAAGATTCCAATGGTGTGAGGGAAACAAAACAACTCCTCTTGAAGACCAAGGTTTGAGAAGCCATAATTCAGAAAATTTTCATGATCAATTCCAGCCATATGCATGCACTGATAATGCAGATTTGGGGTAGCAAGTAAAGTAGTTATTGTGTCATGACCATTCAAATCTTTTAGTCAGGTGTCGAGTATGAATTAGTGCCAAATGCAGACATTTTTTTGCTTTATTTACCATCATATACTCCAGATTTATCTCAGTACTTTGTTCATGATTGTGACATCTAAAATTCTTAATTTTTTCAAGTGTTTTCTACCATAACTAACTTAGAAAATTTCCATATTTGGGATATAAAAAGTGCATAAATTTTTCAGCCCTTATTATGTTCAGAATTTTGTATACTTTCATATAAGGATATCGCTGGGAATTTATTTTTAGGTGCTGGAAGTTACTTTAAAAGTAGATTTTACTTTTTTTGTAAATGACTTCATCTGGGTGCTTCTCCTTGGCATTTATAACCACCCTTATCTTCTCTATCATGGAGTCAATGCCTTCATACACCTCTCCCAAATTAGACATATCTATGTCAAATATGCATAGCAAATCCACAATTGGCTTAGTAAATGCCAAGAGCCACTCCACCCTATCCCACCATTCATCATCAACAACCAACCTTTTCACTACTTGTGCTTTTTCAGTATGGGATTGCCTCCATTGATTTCGAAGGGAACTCCATATCATTGATTGCAATACTTCTTTCACCTACATAACCCTTGTTAAGACTATGATGTGAGAAACAAAACGAGTCTCAACAACTTGAAAGTGCTAATGTTTCAATAAACTAAAAATCATAATTGGTTGAATACCTATTATAATTCACGAATCATGACTTATTTGAGAATCCGATGTACATATTTGAATTTAGAGTTATAGAAATTAGAATTTATGAAATAAACTTTAAAGTTTAGGTACTTTAAGGAGCTCCAACTTCGCAAATTCCCTGTAGATGCCTTGGGACATGTGGTTGTTTATGTTGAAGGCTTGAATTTCTTTTGCCTCTTAACAATTAAGTCGAATCCACTCAATTTTCTTCCCCACCTTGCTCAACACGAGGACCAATTAATGTAAAACACAAGGGGTGTTGAATTTTGTAGCTATGGCCAATCTTCATAATATCTCATCTATATTTGTAATTATGAATTATATTTGTAAAAGGAAAATTTATTTGAAGCATGTTCTTCATGTTTGCAAGAAAAAGGAAAATATTTATTTTGTATTCAAAAGAAAAAATATTATAAGGCTCATCAAGAGTAGGAAAAATGAAATTTTGAATTTGTATTTTACCTCCACAAGTGACCAAGTTGGCCCCTCCAAGATAAATTTGGCTTGCACAAGAGACACATCCCTTCACAGGGACGAATCACTATAAATAGAGCCTATTTGCTCTCCTCCAAGACACACTTCATATCACACTTCCATCTCTATTCAAGTGAAGTAGCAAGGAGTATTTGAAGGATGAAAATAGAAGGAGAAAGATGATTCTCTAGCCCTCACTCTACTAACTAAGGGAGGTCGAGTTCTGGACGATTTCTTGAGGTATGTCTATGTTGAACAATGCGAACGTTTTGTGGCATATTGCGCAAGAATGAGGCACAACATTTGTGGCATCATTCTGTGATATAATGCGAAGGATCCTTGGTTTAATTGCGCAGATCTGAGGTATATATTCGTTGGTATTTCAGCCCCTTTGGAGAACTCGTCTCTAAAGTATATCTCTATGGATAAGTGTGTATGCTGAGGTAAAATTGTAGGACTCATTTCGTCCCTCTTGAAGACCCTATCTTTGTGATATATCTCTTGGATATAGTGTGCATTCAAAGGTTTATCTCAGTTGCATAGTGCAAGTTTTGACGTAGGCTTGGAGGATGTTTTACGACCTTGTTACAGAGCTACTTTGATCATATTTGTGGAGGGTTGACTTGGTCCTTGGTGGTGGTCATCTTGTTGGTTAGTTGACTTTGATGTTTCTCTTGTTGCATTGATTCTCTAAGAAAAAGGTTGGTTGGGTTTTCTCCCTTAGTGGATTTTCCCAGGGTACAATATTGTGTTCTTTGTGTGGCCGTCTCTTTATGATCCTACTGTCTTAATTGTTGATGTGTTTTATGTAATTTGCTTAATGATGAAACCATGGATAAGAATGTGTAAATAAATTAAATCATCAAAAGAAATTATTAGTATAGAAGACTCTTCAAAAATCAACATGGTATCAGAGCTAGATTATGGTGAATGAGTAGCCTTGAAGTCAAATTCATTTGTCTTAGTTCAAGAACACTTTCCAAATGAAGGATAAAATCGTCTACTATTACAGTAGGTCGAAAATCTGAAGGTTCCCTATTTTGAGTTCCACTGTGAATCTGTACTTGAAAGATTGAGTAACCTTAGATCAACCTCTATCCAAATCTTAGGGCATGTTACGAGGTTTGAGTAATCTTAGGAGATTGAACAAACCAATCTTTATTTTCTTTTGCTACATCATTTGACTTGAAGCCGGGAAGCCCCAATCATGGCATATCTCTGTGGCACAGTGTGAATTTTGAGATAGATTTGCTGGATGTTTTCCTGTTCTCTTGGAGACCTTATTGCATGAGATCTATATCTTTAATATTTAGGAAAGGCAATGTACTCAACGTAGAGTTTGATCTAATGTCATATGTGAAAATATGAGTTGCAGAGTTGAAGTATAATCACACTTCAATGATGAATATAAGGAGTGCAATGATGAAGCTTGACACTCGAAGTATGAGTCATGGGATTGCAAACCTCATGAAGTTCAATAAAATTAACAAAGAGATCCTTAAGGAATCTCTTAAGGACAATTTCTTGATATGTAGCATATGAAGAACCTGTGTGAGTATAAAAGGTAATATGCTACAGTGACATGTCTTGCATCTATAACTTGATAACTATGTGAGAGCTGTTCCACACTTTAGTTACCGAACCGACCGAGTCCCCGTAGGGGCATGAGCACAGCAGGTTCAAGATTGGATCCGAGACGATCCATTGCGAGAAAAGATGAAGTGACATACATATATTTCAAAGTTCTGCAAGAAGCAAGATATTGACATCTTGCAAGATGCATCATATATATTGATAATAAGAAAGACTTACCTTGATAAAAGAAGTACAACTCCCAATAAGGAAGACGTTGAGTTCTCAATGCAGGTAGATTTCATATTGCAAAATTTGTGGACATAAAATGGAGTTGTAGAAGTCTAGGGTTTGAAGCTAGACATTTGCAAACCCTAGCAAGCAAAAAGGGTTTGAGTTTATAGTGAATTCAAGTATGATTGTTGTTTGATCGAGTTTAGGGTTTTTGGATAACTGGGGTTTGTAAACTCTAACAGGCTAAAAGGACTTGAATAAGAAAAACTCCAAGGTTTATGAACAAAACCCAAGAGTTGGACATTTCCGTTGGAAATTGAAACCTTGGTCCTTACAAGAAAGGAATGACATCATGATGATGGTGAACCTGATAAAGTTGCTGATGGATGCAAGAGGAATAAAGATCAAGAGGGAGTTGATATCCTCTCAAAATATAAGTATTTCATATCTCTCTTACTTCATTATTACTACTATTGTTGATTTTATTAGTAGTAGTCTCTTGCCCTTGAATTCTTTGCTTGGTTGTCATTTTTCTTCATTGTCCTCCTAGTGAGGACTGCAGGTACATAATAAAGGCTACCAAGGCTTTGGCAGTAGATGGACGAACAAAGAAATTTTGTGACAAAGAGACTTTTGATGATGAGAGATATTGTACCAGATGAGATCTGAACTCAGAAGGAGCGATTTGATCATGATGTCTATAAGGTCTAGCAATAGAAGGTTCTCCCAGTAAGAGGGAGAGGATCATGACAAGAAATTTGTGCCTACTGTGAGGTGCACTTCTATTATCATTGTCTTTGAAAATTGCACTAGGTTGATGTTAGACTACTTTCCTCAATAGTTGAGGAAGAAGTGTACATAAGAGCCCATTGAAGACTTCAGCAAGAGATGATCTCTGAGTACGAGATGATGGATTGTGATTGATAGATGATATACTGAAAGACTACAGTGGTAGAGGGGGCAACCTAAACTACCACAAAAGGATATGTCTCAGTCTGAGAGGAAGCACTCAGTTTGGGTATCTAGAAAGCATTTGTGATCTAGAACAAAATATTTTATGGTTGACCCAAGATGTGTTGCCCAACATGTGTGACAACATGGTACAATTGGTCATGGATGAGAAGTACAACTACATACCTAGTTTGGGCAGAGAGTGCTGAAGACAAAAATAATTTGTTGCTTTAGTTTGGGCTTTGTTATAATTTTCTTGGATAAGCATGAAGCAGTGATTTGTTGCACTACGTATGGTAGAAGTTAAGTATATTGTGGCTGGATTGGCAAGTTGAGAAGTTGTATGAATTTTGAGGCTACCTGTTAGATTATTTTTGATCAGGTGTTGGTGGTGACCATGATGACAGGTCGAAGCATGTATCACTTCATTCAAGACATGGTGCTGAAGGGAGTTGTGAAGCTCCAGTACATCTCCATTGATAAACAAATAACTGATATTCTTACGATGCCTCTTTCTAGAGGGAAGTTTATGTACTTCTGAGACAAACTTGGGCCTGTGGAGATTGCCTCTCTCATTGAGAGGGAGAGCCGATGAGACTTCTTGGACATTCTCCCTATGTCTTCATGACCTTGGTTGGAGAATGGTTCGATATTCTCCCTGTGTCATCATGACCTTGGTTGGAGAATGGTTCGATATTCTCCCTATGTCATCATGACCTTGGTTGGAGAAGCTCTCCTTGTGTCATTATGACCTTGGTTAGAGAATGGTTTGACAGATTAGATAACATCATGGACTAACATTCTTCCTATGTTATGTACTTTGACTTGATTAGGGAGGTTTACTTGTGTCAAGTACATATACCTTGGTTGAAGAATGGTCCGACAGACTAACATTCTTCCTATGTCACTTTGACCTTGGTTAGAGAATGAATTTGCCCTGTGTCACTTTGACCTTGGTTTGAAGAATGGTTCTGCTGGGGATGTTCTCCCTGTGTTAGTTAGACCTTGATTAGAGAATAGTCCTAGAGGGTGCTCGAAACTCTTTCTAGAGTGAGCAAGAGCCTCCCAACATCATGCTTAAATCTCTTTCTAGAGTGATCTTATTTGTCATTGATGAGGCCTCTGGTGTTTCACCTCAAACTATATCTATAATTGTTTGATGGTGAACCATGATTATGTTGACGCTGGTGATTTGGATATTGATGATGGTGCTTATCTTAATCTTGATCTTTCCTTAATCCCTCTATCAGTGAGAGGGAGCATTGATGTGATAGCATGAGGGATGGACATTCTAGAGAGAATGGTCCTTGAGGCCTAGACACTCAAGGAGTGGGAACCTCGTCAGCATCATGGCCTAGAGTGAGGCCTTTGGATTTGGGACACGAGTTTCCCTAGGGTTTGACCATGGGAGATGGCAACCCTAAACTAGTTGGAGTACCATGAGGTGAGGCGCCCACTGGATCATGGTGACCAATGAGTATCATTGGTTAGGAGAGCTAACTTGGGTTGTGGTACATATTGATGATGATGTAGATGTAGGTCAAGGGTGTTTGACCTAGATGATGATGCTATCAATAAGTTGAACGTTTCCTTAAAGAGATCATGCATACAAAGAACATTTGGATAGTCATTATGAATACCTCCCTAACTAAGAGGGAGTGCTGAATTTTGTAGCTATGGTCAATCTTCATAATCAATGTGGAAAAAGTCGAAGTCGGGATTAATTCGGCAAGGGTCCAAAAGTTGAAAAACTCGTCAAAGTCGGGAGTTTTTTGAAAAAGTCGCCAAAAAGTCGGCAAAATTAAAAAAAACACAAAATTATTCATTTTTATTTTATTTTTTTTAACATCTAGAGTATCCACAACATCAAATAAATGCATTTCCACATAAACATGTAAAGAAAGCTAATATATAATATGTATATGAAGTCTAATGCTACATCACATATCAAAATAGTGAATCAACTCCTGAATTTTGGGTCCTGTCTGAGTCTCAACTCTCAAGAGTCAAAATATCAACAAAAAATATAATAAATGTATATCATGAGTCATCTAAAAGTCATCAAGTAATCAGTCACTGAGATCCTCTTCCCCTTTTAATTTTTGTTTCCGCTAATGGTATTAAGAAATAAGTCATGCATTTATTCAGTAGATTGTAATCTGCTTGGGTAATAAGGTGTCAGGTGGTAGGTCCACTGAAAATTAACAGTGAGTATCACAATAGATGTGAAAATTAACGCTTGGTGACTCCAAGCTGCTTATTTTCTGAGAAAACAGTAGATGTCAGATTACTAACCTAGCCTTGGCATCTATTATTCAAAAACTCTTGGAGGCATAGTTGCGGGGGAGCGCCCCCCCCCCCGCTCCCGCTCCCAATCCGCGCTCCGGGCGGGAGCGACTCGGGAGCGCGCTCCCTAAAAAAAATTTCGCTCCCTGCCTTTTCGGGAGCGTTTTGCCTTTTTTGCATTTTTTTTTGTAGTAATGTTCGAAATGCAATTTTTTTTGAAAGAAACAAATAGTTTTTGAGTGGGGCAGCTTAATGATCAAGTCTACGCCCTAGTATTGATATGTTATTCATGGTAATGTTAAATTCTTAAAGTAAAAGTGACATTTTCTTTAATTTTCATTTTCATCCTTTTACTTAAATTTTTAACATTACCATGAAATGACTCAGGATGTTTGAGAGTGGTTTCGTCCTCATTGGATTTCATATGGAGAAAGTAGAATTTTAGATTTCATTCAAAATCCAGCAGACTTATCAATTTTTCAGGATTTCAGGATTGGGGGATTGCAATGTTTCCATTGAATTTTATCATGTATTAGGGTATGGAACTCGTATTTAATCAAGAGTACCAATCCCTCTATGTACCTTGATGTTAGTGACATTGGTTGTCGAACTCCTCTATCATGACCCTTCTAAAAATGTACGCATCACTCAAACAAAATCTTGACTTGACATGCTATGCTTTTTCTATCTTATGTTAATGCTTAGAGGGTGATATTAATGACAAATATCCTTATACAAATACAAAGGTAATGACCAAGATACCTCTGGATATTAATGCTTGGAGGGTGATATTAATGACAAAGATCCTGATTTTGCAACAAGACTAAAAAAATAGACATTTCTTGTGGTGGCAAGAGTCCCAAGCATAAGAAATAGATAATAGATTTACTTCTCTTTTCTAGTTTCTAGTAGCTTTTATAACTATTGACTCTTTCATATTTATTATGATATTTTTTTAAACAATACATGACAATTTAAGTTTGAAGTTGGCAATTATAACTCATTAGTAATGAATTATGAATATGATGCTTCATGAAAGTTGAAAGTTGTTTCATTTCATTTCATTTCATTTTATAACATTTCATTTCATGTTAGATATTATTTGTTGTAATGGTTACACTTGGCTTACAAGTACAACTTTGGTGATCAATGATGATAAATGTTATATATTGAATTTTGAAAGCTTGAAACTTTAAGATTGATGAATCATGAGACTCAATATGTTGTATGTTACTATGTTACTAACTTGCGGATGTGGTTGATGAAGATTATAACTTCTAGATGATTGTTGTTATATGGGTCAATCTATGCTTTTTTATGTTTTTTATATCTAATTCATCATTCTACATGTTTTTGTTGACATGTATGTATCAAAAATAAAAAAATATAAAATATATATATATTTTTAAAAAATCGCTCCGGGATTCGCTCCCAAACCGGGAGCTTCTGAAAATGGTCGCTCGCTCCCGCTCCCGCTCCCGCTCCCAAGTAACATGGCTTGGAGGTAAAATCCACTTCTGATACATAACCTTTGCCCACATTTACAGGGAGTTCACCACTAAAGAAGATTCCCTTTCAAAACGTGCTCTCATTGTAGGAAGGATCTTTGTTGTCACAAGATTTCACAGGTACTTTGTTCCTGTCTGAAAAATGGGTTCTTTTTTGAGGCACTGGTTTTGTTTTTTTTGGACAGGTTGTTGCTATTTGATCTTCATGACCTCCTCTTTGTTGTTTCTTCTAGAAGCATTCAACAACTATAACAATGTTTTTGATGGTGTCGGGTTCTTTCTACAGAAGACTATTGTATGCTTGTCCTTTTGGTACTTTTGTAATCTTTTGAAGGGGCAGTCGCTGTTAGAGTGTGGATCACTAAAAGCCTGGAGGCTTAGCCAATGTATACTTTGCTTTCTAACTAGAAATATGAAGTATAAAGATTTGTTTTTCCTTGGAAAACAAAAACATATCTTAACCTCAAAACTAACAGATTACAAATGAGACTGCTATGCTCGCAAGAAGTATGACAAACAATACAATGCAATAACTTGAAAATGCATGGATGGAAGCTTCAATTTACAGTTTTTTCACCTTTGTGGCCTCTTTATCCACGGCCTGGGAAGGGAGGCAGACTTTTTGGGTCAACTCCCGATTAAATCAGGAGTATAAGGAAAAAATCGGGATTTTTTCCTTTGTGAAAAAGTCGCCAAAAAGTCGGGGGATTAAATCGTTTAGATAAAAAAATCGCGTTTTTAGGATTAAATCGGGATTTTTTCCAGACTTTTTCCACACTGTTCATAATATCTCATTTGTATTTGTAATTATGAATTATATTTGTAAAAAGAAAATTTATTTGAGGCATGTTCTTCATGCTTGCGAGAAAAGGGAAAATGTTTATTTTGTATTCAAAAGAAAAAATATTACAAGGTTCATTAAGAGTGAGAAAACGAAAATTTGAATTTGTATTTTACCTCCACAAGTGACCAAGTCGACCTGCCTGAGAGATACACCCCTTCGCATGGACGAATCATTGTAAATAGAGCCTATTCGCTCTCCTCCACGACACACTTCGGATGACACTTCTATCTCTGTTCAAGTGAAGTAGCAAGGAGTATTTGAAGGATAAAAACAGAGGGAGAAAGATCATTCTATTGCCCTCACTCTAGTGACTAAGCAAGGTCAAGTTTTAGACAATTTCTTGAGGTATATCTTTGTTGAACAGTGCGAAAGTTCTATGGCATATTGTGCAATTTTGAGACACAACATTTGTGGCATCATGTCGTGATATAGTGCGAAGGATCCTTGGTTTAAGTGCATAGATCTTAGGCATATATTCTGTGGTATTTCGGCACCTTTGGAGACCTCATCTCTAAGGTATATCTCTGTGCATAAGTGCGTATGCTGAGGCAGAATTGGAGGACTCTTTTCGTCCCTCTTGAAGACCCTATCTCTGTGATATATCTCTTGGATATAGTGTGCATTCAAAGTCTAAGCTTAGTGGCATGGTGCAAGTTCTGAGGCAGGCTTGGAGGACGTTTCGTGACCTTGTTACAGAGCTACTTTGACAAGATTTGTGGAGGGTTGGCTTGGTCCTTGGTGATCAGTCATGTTGCTGGTTAGTTGACTTTGATGTATTTCTTGTTGCATTGATTCTCTAAGGAAAAAGTTGGATGGGTTTTATGGTTTTACCCCTCAATGGGTTTTCCCAAGGTAAAATATTGTGTTCTTTGTGTGGTTGTCTCTTTATGATCCTACTGTCTTAATTGTTGATGTCTTCTATGTAATTTTCTTGATGAAATCATGGATAAGAATGTATAAATGGATTAAATCATCCAAATAAATTATCAGTATAGAAGAATCTTCAAAAATCAACAAGGGGTCCAATTACCTGGACAACATTTTTTGGCCCCACCAATTCAATTGATTCAAAAAAGATGTTAGCAATGAATTGAGAATCTTTCAATTGCCTCTCACAATCCATTGCCTTCAAAACATTGCCCCCTTTGGGCTTTGACCAATCACATTGATCAAAGGCCTATTCCTTTGATTTTTCCATCCATCAGAAATGGACACCCCTGAAATGTGCCATGAATTACAGAAGGGGTTTAATTTTGCCTCCAAATCTAACTTCTTAGCAGTCAACAATGTAGTGTGAACCTTATCATATCTAGTGGTCTTGTACCCTTTTGGGGCTTCATTCATTGCTTTGGTCATCTTTGCCCTGTAAGGAGATCACACAAGGTTAAAGGGAAGGCCATTCACATAAATGCATTGACCTATGGCTGCATCTACCTTCTCTCGAGCATCATTATTAAAACTTTTTTCAAGCGGGTTCCCAAATTAGATCACTTTGAACCAGCGATGCGAATTCCACAAGAGGGAAGTGGAGGCTTTGATGAAAATGCTCCCAACCTTGTTGTTTGTTTGAATTGAAAATTTGCCTCATCTTGTTTTTTCTGATATTTTGCATTTTTTCCTTGCTTAAACCTTTTCCTCTGCTTTAGGTGGGCCAATGCATATTTAAATCTCATTGTTTCTTAATGCAAGTAAATGTCCTTTAACCAAGGTGTATGATCCCTTAAACTCCTTTTAAGAATAACTGCAAACCTTTGTTGCACGAAACACTGAAACGTTTCGGAGTTTCCGAAACGGGTACGTTTAGAAACGTCACCTACAAAAAATGGAAACGTCAGTCGAAACGTCATATATATATATATATATATATATATATATATATATAAGTGAATAACACATTATCTTTGCAAGAAAAAATGGAATAAGACTCGGATGACAATTTAAAAGGAAAAACAAGACTATATTAAATCTCATAGATGATTACATGATGGTCGAGTTTCGTCCAAGTTTTAGAGTTTTGGGTACGGGGATGGCTCGAAACACCAGGTTCCTAGAAGTTTTGTGCAACATAGCTGCAAACCCATACCAATGACCTCCCTCCTTGGATCTTCCCTACAACTGTTACATATTTTCAAAGTGGTGATTTTGGATCAACTTTAGGGGCTGATTCAATTTCTTGTTCCTCATTGCGAATGGATGAACTTGAAGATGCCATGAATGGGATGTTTCCAGTAACTTGGCAGCGGATGGAATGTATCATGGCAAGAACACCTCCAACAATATAAAGAGATGGAAATTTAACATCCATTGATGTTCAATGAATAAATTATAGGTCATATTCAATCCCCACTTCATTCCCAAGTCTAGCAGCAACATTAAGCATTCACTAAAGGAAGTCAGGCATAACCAAATAATATCAGAGAAGATAAGATCAGATAATTGTATTAATGTCCAATGAATGACCACAAAAGTAGGTCAGCATTCAACAAAAGTACAATGTGGGAATGCAAAAGAATCTCATAGAACAAAAGCAACAAGAAAGGAACTGGGAAAATACAAGAAGCAGCCTAAATGCTCAAGTACAAGATAAAGTAATGAGCTGAGAGCAAAGCCCCAACCCATATCCAAATGATATCTCCTAGGGAATGACCTTGGCTAATGGAAATTGGCTGTATGAAAAGGGTTTCATCCATGAAGGAAACCTGATCCAAAGGATAATGCAAGAGTTCCCAGAATCAAGAAAAGGATGCTATGCAGAAAAGTAGGATGAAGCAATAAAATACCAGATTTAAAAGTCCTGTGTCTTTTCTTGCAAATCTAGAGGTTGCAGACTGTCCAAGGGTCTCAAATCACATCTGGGTTATACTATCCCAAGTAGTTTATCTACACACTCGTGTCAATCTAGCATTTAAGCTTTTGTCCTCCCTCCAGCCCGGGCAAACACAACCAAATTTTATAAGCTCAGCTAATATGTAAGCCTCTAGTTAGGACCCCCTTTTGTAAGGATAGAAAAGTAGATGATATGAAGCTATATCTGGCCTCCAATAGCTAATGATAAATGACATCATGCTGCAGGGGCTCAGATTTTGAAATATATGTAAATGGTTTTAGCCTATAATTATTCAAATGAACCATTGTTGATAGAGAACCATGAGGATGGCAGAATTGTGACACAGGACAACAGAATTATACCATTCAATGTGAGAAGAGTTATGTCATTCAACAATGATCCTTAGTATATTGTCTTAACCATGAGATTCTGAGAACAGTAATGCGTTTAGAGTGTGACATTAGATCATGCGAATAGTGATTGGATCGACATACTTGGAGCATTCCACAGTTACAATTATATCAGGTAAGCGATGATTAACATCATGCCTCAATAGCACTTAGGAGACACCAGCATCGAGGCACCTCTTACCTCTTCCCTGACTATAACATCGAGTCCAATCCAAGCTGAATCTTGAGACAGCCTCTTCCAACTCCAAGCAGCAATGACCTCCTCTAACTTCAAGCTGGGAAATGAATTATGACGGCCTCCTCCAACAACGAAATGGCATGAAAATAGGGTTTATGGGGTGATTTAGGTTAAGAGGGGGGTAGGCGGCAGGCCCCTCAACTCGGTGACTTTTCTCCACACAAAAACGACCAAAATCTCAGATCAGTTCCCAGTTTTGATGTTTTATGGGTGGATCTGTTTCTGTAAATCCAGAAAATGATCACGATTTTCAGTGATACCTTTCCGGATTTTCGGAAATGAATCCAAAAAAAATAAAAAATGTCCAAAACGTTTTGGACTGGGATCCTCCGTTTCTCAAAAAGTGAAATGGCTTGGAAACGTTTTAGTGGCATTTCACCAGCGAATCGTGCAAGTTTCAGTTTCCAAAATGCTGAATGGCGTTTTTTGGGGTTGGGAGGGATGTTTCCTGTAACTTAGAGTGCGAGTGGATTGGGGTGAATCTAGGAGGCCGAGGAGGAGATTGCAGGGCGAAGTTGCTGAAGGGAGATTGGTTTTTTTTGGAGGCTCAGTTGCTAGAGGGCCTAGTTTTCCTGAGTGTGCATCAGTGACACACAAGGAGGGTGGCTGTCAAGTTTCTGGCTGAGTATTTGGGTCGAGTACTCCAGGCTGATTTTATATGGAGGCTGATTTCCTAGAGGCTGAATTCCTTGGGCTGAATTTATTTTGAGGGAATTGTTACAGGTTCTGGTTTGATATTCTTCCTTGTATCTCTGTGGGTCAGAAAAAAAAACCCATATTTTCCAGATAAATAAATGATGCAGAATTGTTGTGGGTGATTTTATTTTGCAATATGTGATTAATCTCTCTGGTTTATTTCCGCTGCATATATTTAATTCTAGAAGTTAAAAATACCAGTGATTTTATTTTTTGGTGATTTAGTATTTATTTGGGTAAATAAATAAATTGCTGGGGATAAAATAAGTTGCTGTGAGAAAATAAATCTGGCCAGTATTAGAAATTTAACACTGTTCCCAAGGACTTTTGGAAAATGCTTCGGCAAATTTGACTGGGTCTCCAAAACAGTCATTTGCTGCTGAAAATGATCAAGTTGCTAAAATAGAAACTGTTAAAAATATATCTCTGGAAGCTTGAACTGTAAAGTTACTAAAAATATATTGCACATGTGATGCCCTCATGGAACAGTGTTCTCTGGATAATCTCCAAACACTCATACATTGCAACTCTATAACATGCTTGGGATAGGATAGAGCTCTGCAACAATCTACCCATATGGCTACGGTGCTCATGAATGGTTGGTGCTGAATGGTGAACTCTGTAATATTGAGCTCACCCCATATAATATCCACAAATATATGCTGGAACACAACACCAAAGTTTGTGTAGGAAAATCTGCTGTTGACAAGAGCACCCCTCAAACGAGTTTGTGGCAATTGTGATGAAATAATAATCAAGTTTGAATCTTTGGAGATGGGTGATAAAAACTTTCCCTATTGTGGGACTTGATGTAGGTTTGCTTCAGTCATACCGCTATCTGCTTGAGTTTGTAGGAATTCATTGAAGAATTTATATATGTTTAACTTGTCACTAGAATTTGAGGCAATGATTTTTGATATGGAACATAATACTGATATTCTTCTTCAAACCCCATAGGCCTGAACAATGGACTGGCTTATTTCAACGTCTGCAATTATATGAAAGTCACTCATCATTGTCAAATTCAAAGATGGCTACAGAAATGTTTGCACAATTGACTGGATGTATCCAACGGGGTCTAAGTCAAGAATTTCGGCCCAATCAACACCGTGCAATCAAAGCACTTATGGATGCAGGATCTAGTATCTCTTTATTTGAACATAATCATGGAGTAGGGCGTGCTGCCTCATGGCTTCCCTTTGATTTGTTTATGGAAGATGCAATGGAAGGAAAACAACTCCTGACCACATCTGCTATTGAGACGCTGGCTGGTATGTGCAAGTTTAAACAGGATGATCCTTAAATGTTTATCGGGCATGTCTGAAACTTGTTACTTTGATTTATTTCAGTTGACTTTCTGAGGTTTATATAAAATCAGAGCAACACAAATTTTTTGATGCTCTAAATTAAGCCAGGAATGTGGTCTCTAATGTCTTTTGATATGTTGTGCTGACTTGGGCAACTGGTGCACAGAATTGGTGAAATCTCTGCAGGCTGTAAATGGTGCCAGTTGGCAGGAAACTTTCTTAGGTCTCTGGATTGCATCCCTTCGGCTTGTTCAAAGGGTAGAGATATATACTCCACAGCTATCAGCCATATTTTTTGTAACAAATATTAGTTTATTGGAATACCTGAAATAGTTAGTCCATTGTAATTGAAAGGGAGATGTAAGTGTAATAATTTATTGCTTTGAAATTGCATTCTGTAAAACCATATGTAATTTTGGTCATATTCTATAAGCAGGAACGGGATCCCCTTGAGGGTCCTGTACCCCACCTTGATGCACGGCTGTCCATATTGCTTTCTATTACACCATTAGTGGTTATGAAGATTATTGAGGAAGAAGAGAGATCTCTTCAAACTGCGGGGAGTAATGCAGCAGGCGATTTTGTGAGCACAAATGAGCGTGATAGAGAGAGGAAAGGATTATGTACTAGGCGAGCAGCCTTAGTATCAAGCCTTAAAATTTTGGGACAGTTTGAGAGTCTGTTGACACCCCCTCAATCTGCAGTTTCTGCAGCTAATCAGGCTGCTGCCAAAGCAGCAAACTTTGTTTCTAGCCTCAATGGTGGGATTGTAAGATATGATGGTATGAGCAGCAATGATAGTTCGAGCAGAACAGGTGATCTTACTTGGATATTCTTATTTCTTCCATGTTTTTTTAAACTAGTGATGTGTTCGGTTATGTACAATTCATATTTTTGCTTTAGTGTTATTGTTGAATTTACAATATAGACTTCTGTTTGGTTTTATAGGTTATTAAGTGTTTTGCTCACTATATCTTACCATATCTGATGTGCTCAATTTATAGACACCCAGGTAACAAATTTTGAAAATGATTGATAACTTTCATCTTAATTTCAGGTGGAAACATGTGGCACCTGATTGTTGAGGCATGCATTGCTAGAAGATTGATTGATTCATCAGCATATTTTTGGCCAGGCTATGCAGGAGAACTAGTAAATCCATTACCACAGTCAACACCAGTCCAGGTATCTCCTTGGGCTGCATTTATGGAAGGAGCCGCACTCTCTGTTTCACTTAGAAATGCTCTTATTGCAACACCTGCTTCAAGGTATTTTCAAGTCTTTTGGTGCAAACTTTATTTTTGGCAGGCATATAAACTTCGGGAGTCTAAAATCTGAATTCCAATACAATAACTTAGTAGTGCTAAATGATGCAGATAATCTGGTTTCATGTTTGTACGTTAAGGTTTTTGCTTGGAATCTTCAGTTTTTTCAGAGAATGTCACTGAACTCTTCACTGCTTTGATGGAAGTTTAGCAGAGCTTGAGAAAGTTTATCAAATTGTGATCAATGGACCAGAGGAGGAAAGAACTGCTGCTGCCAGGATTTTGTGTGGTGCATCTCTTACCTGTGGATGGAATGTTCAGGTGAACAAAGAATTACGAAAACTTGAAATAATAGACTAATATAGTCATTATTTCAATATTAAGACATTGGAACCTTGATTCCCTGGCCATTCACTATAGCATAGATGACATAATATAAATAATTCAAAGATATGTGTCTGTGTACAAGATTGAGAAATCTATGTCAGATTGCCAATCTCCTGAAAATGATCTTTAGTGTTTGAATTTGAAAAAGTTCTGAGAAAAAGTCTCTCTATGTTTAAAAATGTTCTTGTTAAATTTCTCATCATTCAGCATTCCTCACAGGAACATGCAGTACGCTTGGTATTAAAATTGCTTTCACCTCCTGCTCCTCCAGACTGTCGTGGGTCTGTGAGTCATTTGGTAGCTAATGCACCATTATTATATGCTGTTCTCCTAGCGGTCACCTCTGCTGATATTGTTCATGTTTTTTCTTTGTATGGTATGGTATGTTTATTTCACTTGAATTCATTCCAATTATCTTTGGCTTATCATATTTCTGTTATGCATGTTTAATCTAATTTGCCGATTTAAAGTTGGACAGTCCTTGTTTCATCTGCTTCTTCAGCCTAATTTTATAGTTTCCCATCAAATCTACTTGGCAGTTTCCTGAAGTTGCAGTTGCATTGATGCCTATCTGTGAGGTTTTTGGATCCATCTCTCCAACAGTTCCACAGACATCAAATACAGGAGAGGATATTTCAGTTTACATGGTATTTTCATGTGCTTTTCTTCTGCTGTTAAAATTGTGGAAATTTTATCGACCTCCTCATGAGCATTGCATGTTAGGAAAGGGAGCTCCTGTTGGTTCAGAACTTACTCTTGAATACCTTCTTCTGTTGCGTAATAATCGTCTGGCTTCATCTTTTAATACACCTGCCGAAAATAGTGCCAAGGAAAATGAACAGTATCTGGGTGAAAGGTCATCTGTTTTAGGCTCCAGTTTAACTCAACCATTGATTCCAGTGAAAGGCCAAAGTCCTGGAGCACTTTCATCAATTGCCCAACCAGTGTTTATTGACTCATTTCCAAAATTTAATGCTTGGTACCGCCAACACAAAGCTTGCATAGCATCAACTCTTTCGGGCATTGTTCGTTGTAATCCTCTGCATCAAATTGCAGATAGACTTCTAAATATGATGTATCGGAAATTTAGTAAGGGGGGCACTGTGTCTTCGACAACTGGGACATCTGCCAGCAGCACTTTAAGCAACTCTTCAGGAAGTGTAGGAGAGGAGGCATCTCTAAGACCTATGCTACCTGCATGGGATCTTTTGGGAGCTATCCCATTTGTGGTGGATGCTGTATTGACTGCTTGTGCACATGGACGACTTTCACCTCGAGACCTTACAACAGGTTGGTAATGAGCAATTCATTTATGATTTAAAAATGCTTCACATAAATCTTTCTACCCCTATTTTCTGAATATTGGGGAGTCAAAATGATTAATTATTAGATTTTGGTTCCTGTTATTACTCTTTTTTCTACATCCCAGTATGGGGGAGATGTTGTCGCGTAATATTACATGATAAAAAAAAATGAATAAGAACAAAAAAATAAATAATGACATATGTATATGACAACATCTAAAAGAAGTAAACTAGCATAGGTCCATCTTAAATCCAGATCTATCAAGCACCAAGAGGGATCAAATTTCTCAAGTTATAACTTCTTTCTCATTAAATATGAAGGAACTAATAACATGGAATGAGATGATTAAAAAAATTACACTTCAAGAAATTTGATCGCTCTCAGTGCTTGATACATATAGGTTTAAGATGGATCTACACTGATTTATTACTAATTAGGAAGTGTCTTCCACTTTCAAGCAAATAGACATGTAATTTTATATCTTTGTCGAGCTAGAGATTGGAGTTCTATTTTTTTGCCACTTTTTTAACGGTCAACTTGCTTCTGTTGATGTTTGGTTTTGGCCTTTTTAAATTTTTGGAAGCATCTTCCTGAGGATGCTGTTACCCACCACTTCTCTAGGGAATATAGTTTTAAGCCTCAAGCTAGGCAGGAGAAAACAAGAAATGTCCTCGAGAACTTAAGCATGTACTTGTACATGCCTTGAAAGTCCACATTGCTAAGATTAGGTAAATAAAAATAATTTCTTTCATCTCTGTTGTATCTCATGTAATACAAGGAAGGACATTCAATGCTACTTGTGGTAGGGATTCCACAGCGGAGCTATCCTTCTGGTGCACCTTAAATTACAATTTAACTTCAATATGTTTCAGCATTTTGAGATTAGATTTTGGATTTTGGATTTTCAATCTTGATCAGTTGGCTTAGGCACTTAGTAAGAAGAGAGGTGGTCCTTTATTTTATTTATTGGCCAAGACATAAGGTAGAGTGCTACTGTAAGGATTAGTTGGCATTAGTTAAAATTGATGAAAAAGTGTTCACTGAACTTGTTGAATTTCCCAATCAAGATTTTCTCTTAATTCCAGGCCTATGGTGTAGGTATTTGGATTATTGTGCTATAAGTTTTCTTCCTAGATGGCCTAAAAAGCCTCTGCTTCGTTGATTATTCTCGTTCCATGGGTTAAATTGCTGTTATGCCGAAGCTCCGAAGTTGTTGAATGTGATGACTGAGACTGTAGAGCACTTTTGCATTTAAGATGTCATCATCTGGACTCGAGTTCCATACCCATCCTTCAGTTATGTTGGAACATGTTTCTGCTTTGTGCATTGATATGTGTTTCTAGTTTTTCTGTTGGGATCAAACACACCTTTTGGACTTTGGCATATGCCTTGTGAATGCTAAACTGGAATGCGACATGCCCTTCATTGACTGTAGTATTCTGCTTTTCCATCAAGGAACCTCTATGTATGAAAGGAGACATCAAATCTTTTACATGTTATGATAACATTGTCATCCAACTTGTGTTCATAGGTTTGTCAATGGTAATCAACAATAAATGTGAACTCATTTTCTTTTGCATTTTCACTGCATATAAAAATGAATGTAAGATGAAAGATGATGTTGCACGACAAAAAATTATGAAGGGAATAGGCCTTTTGCAAAGCACTAAAAGACATTGTTGATACATTTGATTGTGCAGGACTCAGAGACCTTGTGGATTTTCTTCCCGCTTCCCTTGCAATCATTGTCAGCTACTTCACTGCAGAAGTCACTCGTGGTGTTTGGAAACCTGCATCAATGAATGGAACGGACTGGCCAAGTCCTGCAGCAAATCTTCACAATATTGAAAATCAGATAAAAGAGGTCCTGGCTGCTACTGGTGTTCATATACCAAGTCTCACAGGTATGCCATTTCCATTTTTGACTTTGTGAGATCATTACCTTTAACTGTGTTTTGGTTGTATGAAGTTATAAACTATAGCCTGGTTTAGTCTGTTATAAATTGTGTTTTGAATTTTCCTGAATGGCATTTTTCAGTAGGTGGAAATGCACCAGCAACTCTTCCTTTACCTTTAGCAGCACTAGTGAGCCTCACAATAACATTCAAGCTGGACAAATCAGCAGAGTATCTTCATGGCGTTGCTGGACCAGCATTGGAAAGTACTGCAGGTGGAAGTCCATGGCCCAGTACACCCATTGTTGCAGCACTTTGGGCTCAAAAAGTACGCAGGTGGCATGATTATATTGTCTTTTTTAGCTCACGCACTGTGTTCAAGCAAGATAGACATGCTGTTGTTCAGCTTCTGAAGAGTTGTTTTGCCGCTGCTCTTGGTTCTTCAAACTCTTTGATGTCAAAGCTGACAGTTCATGGTGGGGTGGGAGCACTACTTGGTCATGGTTTCCGTTCACATTTGGCTCCTGGTGGTATGTCGCCTGTGGCGCCAGGCTTCCTTTACCTGCGCACTTACAGAGCAATCTATGACATAATGTTTTTACCTGAAGAAATTCTATCTCTTGTGGTTGGAGTGGCAAGAGACTTGTCTACCATGGAAACAGATGAACATTGTGGTCAAACAGGGAAATCTGCACATCGTTTGAAATCTCGTCAATTGTCACTGGCAGTTGTCATGGCTAAAGTTAAACAGGCATCTACTTTGGGAGCATCCTTACTGTGTGTCACAGGTGGATCAGGGTTGGTTCAAATCCTATATCAAGAAACTTTACCAACTTGGTTTCTATCTGGAAGTGGAACCAAGCCCAAAAGTGAGAGGACTGTTTCTATTCTTGAAGGCTATGCAATAGCACATTTTTCCATTCTTTGTGGAGCTTGTGCTTGGGGCATGAATGCCTCGTCTCTTTCTAAGAAACGAGCACAAATGATTAATTATCATATGGGGTTTCTGGCAAGTGCATTACAGCAAAAGTTTTCTCTTGGATGTGAACATGCGACATGGAAAGCATATGTAATAGGCTTTCTCTCAATGATGATTACTTGTGCCCCCAACTGGATTTCTGATGTTAATTTAGAGACTCTGAGAAAACTGGCGATAGGTTTGAGATGGTGGCATGAGCCTGAACTTGCTCTCGCTCTACTTGAGAGGGGAGGTTGTAGAGCCATGAGTGCAGCTGCTGAACTTGTGATGAGTTAGTATACCAAACACATGTTCGAGTCAGCTATTCTGTTACGTGCACGTATAAATTATGTTCTAATATGTATTCATGTACTCCTTGGTGTTCTGCGCTTCTCTAATTTCAAAATATTTATCTTGAAACGCAATCAATGGAATTTAATCATAGGTTCCATGATCAATCATAGAACACAAGTAAACGAGAGAAAGACACACAACATATTCAATAATTGGTGAGCGGTGTTAATTCTAAATGTTTTTCCCTCAGTTTACACACATATTCATCATTTAGACATGACCTTTTATAAAGGGCAGACTTTTCCTAATGATTTTTTATTTGGGAAACTATTCATTATATAAGTCGGATTTATACATAACCTAATATTTGCACATACTCTAACATTCTCACTTATACATGATTTTACACATGATTTATAGATATTGGGGAGGTGGCATTACCACTAGACGGCCTCTTAATGACAACTCCTTGTAGTCGCAGCATACACTAGAGTTTGACAAGCTAGGCCCATTTTAGTAGTTTTGTGAAGGTAAGCACCTTGATCATGTATCCTTGTATATTTGAGGGATACACAACTTACTATACTAACAACCTAAGGTAGTATACATGATCTTAAATATCCTTTGGTGCTGCCATGTTAGAGTATTATCTAGGAGTTGGACAAGCTAGGCCCATTTTAGTAGTTTAATGAAGGTATCAACACCTTGATCATTTATCCTTGTATATTTGAGGGATATACACCTTACTATACTAACAACCTAAGGTAGTATACATGATCTTAAATATCCTTTGGTGCTGCCATGTTAGAGTATGATCTAGGTGGCTCATCCATCAAGCTGTGGATTCAAACTACTTTTGTCACTGTATTCATTGCTCTTTTATACTCACCCTTAGTGGTGGATAGTGTTTTGAAATCCGTTAGAGAGGCAACTTAGTGTTCTACTTTAATTGATTTATCTTATTATGACATTATCTTGTGATATTTAATTATTAGTTCTTCCAATTATCTTGTTCTTATCATCAAGACTAATGCCAATCAATAAACAAAAGAGGACACAAGATGTAGGCACACTGCTAGGGCAAAACCCTTAGGTAGGGGAAAATCTAATCAAGAACTCTTCCTTTAGTAGATTCAAATCAAGTTGAGATGACCAAGACCCTTATTACCTAGACCAAGGAAACCTTCCATCCATCAAGTCAACCTTGTTTATAAGTGACACATCATGCTTTAGTTCTGCAGTCATATCATACTTCAGTCCTGTAGTCATACCTCATTCTCTTCTCGGTCATAACACTTTGTAGTCATACCTTATTTCAGTTCTGTGATCATAATAGTCCTGTAGTCATATCTCGGTCTGCAATAACTTCTGGCCCTGCAATCACCCATTACTTCGATCTTGTGAATCATCCTTACTTCGCTGTCCTATAATCTGAACTTCTTTACTTCATTGCTCTGAAATATATCTGAACTTTTTTGCTTCAGTTGGGGTTGAGTTCATCTGGGTATTTATAGTTGTTTATGACTATAAATGAGTCGACATGAATAATTTATGGAAGCTTACTTGTAGAGGATCAATTTGGAGGCTGACTTGCAAGGTGACTTGATGGAGGAGGTTTGACATGACAAAATAGATTTTTATCTTTGACACCATGAACCCAAGAAGAGATTCTTACATAGTAAATTTGACTTTGACTTAAACAAAAATCCTAGAAGCTTGTAATGGAGGCTTGACCTATGAGCGTTAACCTAAGCATGAAATCTGCTTTAATAAGTCAATTTAATAATAATAAAAAATTCTTTTGACAAATATATTACATCGTGATTTAAGTACAATTATGAATACCGACACTAGTTACATTATTCAACGCTCCCTCTTGACTAGGGAGGTATTCATAATTACATAGAGATACATGGAAGATCTCAAAATGATATGAACTACGAAGAGTTCTAGCACACTAAGTGCTACAGACTAGATACCTGACCAGGGTATTCTATCTGGGTGGGACTAAAGATGGACTCAAGCTTTCAACCACTTTAGGTACCATTAAGCTTACTTGCTAACCATCAACCTAGGGATCTAGGTGCGTATCCAAGGTCAGATCACCATGATAAATGCCACCCTCCCTCTTCGAGATCTAGACATCAACATGTATGTCGACCAAATGTCCTCCCAAGCATCTTGCCATTAGATGTTTCATCTCTCCCTATAAACTAAACCACATATATATTTCCATTTGTCCAAGCGTGCTTCCAAGGTGTTCATCCTTTTCGTGGAGAGATTTACTTGTATAAACACAACCCCAATCAGTAATAAACTTTCAAATATATACACGTAAACGCAAACCTTCGAGGTCAATCACCCTGATGCCACTTATATTTTTCATATTCAACTATTCATAAGCTTTTCTCTTTTATTTCTTCAGCAACACCAAGACATCCATAATACATTGCAAATCTATTTGTAGTACTTTTATTCATTTTCTAATTTCATTCTTTCTTTAAGGTGTTTATCATGACTATCATAGTATGCCCTCCCTCTCAACTGGGGAGATATACTCTCTCTTTTATCCAGGGTCCCTCTCAACTTAGGGAGATCAACCACTTACTCTTTTTATAACATCGGAGAATCTTTCATGGCTTCATTCCTCCTTATGAAATCAAGTTCATCTTGATCATCATAACTTCCTACATCATGCTTACCAATATAATTTATCAAGTCATCTTTAGTTACAAACATCTTCAACATCTTTGAAGATTATGTACCTGCAAGACTTTAATAGCAAGTACAACCAAAAACAAATATACAAAAGCATGAAGTTAACTATATCATATCATTACAATGGAAGCATCAAAACTATTAAATACCTAAACCTAGTGAGGTTCATAATCGACAAGACATCTTTTTCATATTAGACTTCCACTTCTTGCTAGGGTTTTTTCATAAGCCCTAGACTTCATCTTCTTAACTATCAGTAACCATATCAAGTCAATCAATCATAGTACTATACACCTAGGGTTTCAACAATATACTTTTTCATGTTAGACTTTACTAGGGTTTGGTGCAAACCCTAGATTTTATCAACAAAACAATATCATCATGCTCTAGAGTATCAATTTCTACTAGGGTTTTGTTCTATACCCTAGACCTAACTCAAAACATCAATAATCAAGGTTAGATATACAATACTTTTAATAAAGCTAGGGTTTCGATTATGCAGAAGAATACACACCTAGGGATTCATTATTAGGACCTCATATTAGTTAATACAAGAGTTTTGTTGATAATCCCTAATTCACCAAACCCTAAAAATCTAGGGTTTTGACTCATTAGCAACAAACCCTGACTTATCAAAAAGATCTAAGGTTTCAATTTATTATTAGGACAATAACAACAAACTTAGACCCCTGTAGGGTAAAACCCCTTCTTATATTAAAGACTCCTCTTCTTTTGTTCAGTGGATTAATAACATAGAAATGAAGGAGAAGGATCTCATGGTTAGCTTTGATATTGTATCTTTTTATATTATGATTCCTGTTGATGAAGCTATTAATATCATGAGTAACATTACTAATAAAGAAACTATGGATCTTCTGGAGCTTTGCTTAAAATCCTCTTACTTCAATTTCAAAGGTAAAATTTATGAGCAAACCCATGGTGTGGCTATGGGCTCTCCTCTATCCCCCATAGTTGCTAACATCTTTATGGAGGACTTTGAATAGAAAGCTCTTAAGTCATTCCCATACACGCCGGAAGAATGGAAAAGGTATGTCGATGACATATTTTCCAAGTGGAGTCATGGTAAAGAAAAACTTGACCTATTCCTCAATCACTTAAATAGCCTCTCTGACCATATAAAATTCACCATTGAAATTGAAAATAACAACCAACTTCCCTTTCTGGATATCCTTTTAACTAAAAAAGAAGGGTCACTTGGTTTCCAAGTCTATAGAAAGAAAACCCATATAGAACGATATCTACATGCAAATTTTCATCACCACCCGAAACAGAAGATTGGCATCATAAGGACCTTAACCACTAGGGCGGCCAAAATATCTGATCCTAACCATTTAAAGGATGAACTTAACCATCTTCACAAAGTGTTTGAATTAAATGGTTATAATAGGAATACCATTAAGAAAGCCATGCACCTATCTATAAACAAGAATAAAAATGATATCAAGGGGCAAAATTTATCATCTCCTAAGGTCTCCCTTCCGTACATAAAAGGCATCACTGATAAAATTACTAAAATTCTTAATAAACACAACATTAATGTAGCCTTCACCCCTACCAACAACATCAGACAATTATTCAACTCAGTGAAAGATCCCATAAACCCTAACCTTCAAAAAGGGGTTTATGTTATTCCTTGCTCATGCGGAAAGGAATACATAGGTGAAACGGGTAGGTCTCTCAACATCAGAATTAAAGAACACACTGCCGACTTAAGAAGAAAGAGGACCTCAAAATCAGCCTTAGCAGAACATGTTCACTCTTCCTTTCATTACATCTGCATGGAAGAAGTCAAACTAGTTAGTAAAGAAGACCACTATCTTAAAAGGAAAATCAAAGAAGCCATTGAAAAATAAAATAAATAATAAATAAATAATTAATTAATTAAACAAAATTAAATTAATTAATTAAATAGTAAATAATTAAAAAAATAAACAAATAAATAAACAAACAAATATAAATAATTAACAAACTGATCAAATAATGGCTGACTAAATTTCTTCTATTATTTCTTTCACAACCAATATATACTCTTTAAGTACAACTCATGGATACATCATTAATATCTTCAGAATATCTATTGAAGTATCCCCTGATGATGGACTCACTTGGTAGTCCGAAATGTTGGGTTCATAAAACTCTATAACAGGGCATTCTTCCTCTATCTAAAATAATAACAAACCCTAAAAGACTAGGATTTTGCCATAATAATTCCAAAACCCTAAATATTACAAGAATAGATCATTGGATCTTTATTGACAACCCTAAGAGGACTAGGATTTTAACATGATTTTTAACATACTCTAAGTAGGGAGAATTTTATTGTACAAACCCTAAGGTTTTATGTCATACCCTTGGCATCAAGAGACTAGGGTTTTACAATGAACTCTAAAGGTTAGGGTTTCATAAGAAAGATGACAATGATAATATAATGAAGGTAGATTCAATCTAATGATTAATCACCCTAACAAGAATTTGTAAGATTCAAAATCCTAGACATGAAAGAGTTAGTAATATAGAATAAATTTCAAAATGACTACTTGTAATATGACTACTCAACGGATAGACTCACATTTACAGTCATTTGTTGAACTTCCAAACCAAAATTGAGAGCAGGAGAGAACTATCCAATTAGAATTCATTTTGGTCTCCACAGAAAATGTTTCAATGTAGTTGATATCTTCCTATTATGCGAATGCCATTATTATCAAGCAAGCCTTGTATCTCTTATAACACCCCCTTTGAAATGAACTTGGTGGTGTAGACCTGTTTGCATTTTACCCATACTTCCATTTTAGACAATGGAGCAACTCATAAGTAATGTTCATCAAAGCGTTGTATTTATTCAACCACAATGTTCTCCCATTCTACCTTACCATGAGCATCCTCATATGCTTGAGGATCTAATGCATCCATCACCTTAATCATTAGTGCAAAATTTGCATGTTGTTTTTCACTATGGGTGCCATTGGATTTATTGATGCCACCCACATCTACATTAACAACCTCAACAATTTTTGTAGCTCACTTAGAGGGAGAGCCTCCCCCATGGAAGAAGTCTTTGTTGCACTATCACCATGGACATGCTCAAATTCATCATCCAAAATTGAACATAATGGGTCTCTAATATCTCCTCTAAATCTATACTTGAACTTGATGGTATCAAGGGAATAACACAAGAAGGAGATGAAATAAGAGTAGAACTTGAAAGCTTCTCATAAATAATATATTTTTGAATAATATCAATAAGCCTTGGACCCTTTAGATGTAACCCATCATGATGCATGGATGACTCTTGGGGCGCAATGCCTTTCACTTTTCCTCTAGGATATGAGCCCAAACTATGCATCTAAAGGCATTGAAATTTCCAAATTTTGGGTTTTCTCCCTCTCCATCTCTCAAGTGGTGTCATGTTCCACATGCCCTTGGTGGGAATCTTATTTAGAATGTAATTTCAATAAGTTTTATGCACAAAAGTTTTCTAACAATGCATGTCCCAAGGCATTCATGAAACCATCTCAACCAATGTCCTATTCTTCCTTTTAAGGAAGACCATTATTTTGAGGTACACATGGCATGGTTAATAACTGAGATGTAGTTTTTAATACAAGTATTTATCAAATGCATGACTCACATGTTCACCTTCCTTATCAAAGCTCAAATATTTCATAGGTTGACTATAATGTTGATGTTTATAGCTTGGGTAGGTACTTTTGCACAGTCCTAAGTGTTTAGGCATGCAAAAGTAGTCTAAAAGACCCTTAACCTTAGCAAATTACTTTTTGTTGTTAAAGTAGTTTGTTTTTATAAGATAAAGTGAGTTAATCTAATGAAATGCAAAGGTTTTTGCATTAGTGAATTAGATGTAATTTCAACTATCGATCTCAAGTGATGTTGAGATCTAATCTCAACCATCGATCACTTTGGAGATTAAGGTTAGCGATTCGGGCATAACTCAAGCTTATAAAACAAAGGCTAGGGGAAACAAGGGAGATTGAAATTAGCCAACTATGGTTAGATCAATTGAATTAGATCCAGGTTCTTGTTGTATGTACTTCCCTCAATGGACCATTTTTTTAGTAAAGAAGCCCTAATAGGTTCTAAAGTTATTTTTTATGAATAATTGTTTGATTGGGCATAAATTTTTTGTGTAATGTGTGATTGAGATGGGTTATGCTTCCACTATATATTTTTATTTATGTTAAGATTCTAATTGTGCTTTTGTTCAATAGATCTAAGATAATTTTCTAGGAATTAAATTGTTAGGCTATTGGGCTTAAAAATTAACATGATACTAGGGTGTAAACTCTGAGAAAGCCAATCTTAGAATCATCAAGTACTAGGTTCATACAAGCATCGAGAGGCTAGGTATGGCCAACGAGCACATGAAGGACAATTCTTTTTGCGCAAAAGCTAAAAAAGAAGTGGCTAGAACAGGCCTGCATAGTGGATGAAAGTAAAAAAAATTAAATAAAAGGGGGCAACAAATAGGGTTGATAGGGTGTCAGGCCTTGCTACCAGCCAGGTAGCCAACAACTAGAAGTCTAGGCACTGCCTGCAAATGCTGTGTGTGCTGAGGATTGTGGCGGGGTTGTTGCGGGTCAGGCGCCAAACAATGCGGAGGAGAAATAGGGAATCCAGGATAATTGCGGGGCACATTCAAGACAACCAATGAGCAGAGTAGCAACAAAGGAATGACCGTTTGAGCCTTGAAGGCTGTATGCACATAGGTTGAGGTAAATGGGCCAACGACCATCTGTATGCACATAGGTTGAGGTAAATGGGCCAACGACCAACCAAAAGGGTCGACAACAACCAATACTGGTTGACGTAGGGGCCAAGATGTGAGGAGAGTAACACCATAAATAGTTTGAACAGGCCGCAATTTCACTTGAGAAGAGAGTTGCTAATCAATGCGAGGGATCCAACTTGTTAATCGACACATCTAATTTATGAATAGAGGTGAGGGAAGTGGTAGAGGATATCACCGAGAATAGTCACAAAGCTAGTGTAAGGTTGAGCAACCATTGGAGAGAAAACATGGGACATCAAGTTGTTGGGCCAAGAATAGCCCACGTAGAGGAGTTGGGTCCAAGACATGCGCAAGAATCTGATAATTATGAGGTTGGACTGACAGACCTAATTTCTAGTGGGCAAATGTTTTTTCCCATGGAAAAAAATATCATACTTGTTATTTCAATGAAATCAAAGTGTACATATTACTGTTTAATTATATCCTCCCAAAATTTTCTTTCCAAATAGAACAAAAGCAATCAAACATAAAAACATTAAAGATCTTAATGATTACAAAGGCATCAATTCAGGAAAATGTTGTGGGCATTCACCCCAAGGGCATCAACAACCTTTTTTGTTATCACTAAAAGTTTAATACACTGGAGTAGTGCTTACTTAGATACTTTATCCGCATCAATGTTGTGTTCCCTATGGATATGTGATACCCCCAACTCCTCAAAAAATCTTGTATTTGGTGAATTCTTTGTTGCCAAGGATTTAGGGCCAAACTATGTAACGTGTCATTCCCTAAGAACCAATCAATAAACACCCGAAAATCACCAAAAGATTTGAAGGCACTTAACATGCCTAGATATGGCAAAATCATTGATGAGCCAAAGCCTAATTAATTCTACTTTATTATTAGATTGAGGCCCTAGCCCCAAGCTAACAAGGAAGGAATGATGGTTATTTAGGTGAATGCTACTCTTGCTCAACAAAAATCCATGACATGACTTTTGACTCCATCAAAAAAATCCCAAGCCTTTGGAGTGACAATCTTGGGCCTAATCGAAGTTATGTTTTTCTTCTTTACTCCTTATGTGTTCAGTTTCTTCATTGCTATTTTTTATTTTTGCACTATTCAAATTGTAGCTAGGTTTGGTCTTCATAATCATGATTTTGTAATTGTTGAAAATTGATAGCTATGGGATGAATTTACTTGAATGGAATTTCATTTCCGACCTTCCTAAAGTGACTTTCTGAAAATAGAAAGTCATATTTATCTTTGCAACCATGACATTCCAAAAATAGTAAATCACTTTCCATAAATTCGTAATCATATATATACGATGGAAAATCGCGTAAATTGTCCTATATATGATGGAAAATCACGTAACTTGTCCTTAATCAATCTCAATTGTTTAATTTTAAACTTAATCCTCAATATTATTATTATTACTATTATCCTCTTTATGATATTATTATATTATTATTAAAATAAATTCAAGTCTCTCAATCATTCATATGTAACTCCCCTCAATTAATGCATATGTTACTTTCTCTCTCTCTCTCTCTCTCTTAGTGGATTCATTCCTCTCTCTGTTTAATGTTCTTACTCACCTCTTACACTCTCTCACACACTTTACTGACTCATCATAAAAAGATTCCTCTTACACCTTTTTAATGAATAAGTTACACTTTTCTCCTAAATGCATAAGTTACATTCCTCTCCTTTATGGCATAAGTTACCCTCTTATTTTGGCATATGTAACTCCTCCTCAAGGCATAGGAGTTACTCCCTCACGAATTCAACCTCCTTGCTCTTCTTATATATTTGTGTCTCGCATCCCCACTTGACACACTTACTTGTGCTTGTTAAAGGAGAATTTCAACTTGAGGAAGAGGGAGTTTGAGAGTCTAAAGAGAGAGAGAGAGAGAGAGAGAGAGAGAGAGTCTTGAAGAGCAAGAGCAAATCGTGGAGAGCCAAAGTGATTCAATGTTTGCATCAGCTACTGCTATCAGAGATATTCTTTAGATTTGAGTGAACTTCTTCATTCTCTTATTGTACTTTGTATGTCTGTTGACCAATTGATTTCTAATAAAAGAAGAATCTGGTTGGGTTTTCCCTTTGTGGGTTTTTCCCTGGTCATTGACCTAACTTATTTGTGTCTCATTGAGTTTTTGACTGTCTTCCATTGTGCATATGGTTTATGTTCAATCTATAATTACTTAACATATTTTGCAACATAAAGAAGTTATGGATTTAAGTGATTGTAACAACATAGAATATCAAAATTTCAACATGGTATCAGAGCTTTGGTGAAGACAAGCTCAAGACAATAAACTCCATTTACAACTCTTTTTCTGCTGAAATATCTCTTGTTGTCACCTTCATTTCCAATTCTCTTTTTGCTGGAATATCTCTTGCTTTCCACTCCATTTATAGCTCAGTTTTTGTTGAAATATAGCTTGTTGTTTACTCTATTTTTTTTTGCTGAAATATAGCTTGTTGTCCACTCTATCTATAGCTTCTATTATGCTGAAATATAATTTGCTTTCCGCTAAGCCATTTGCAACTTCTTTTCTGCTGAAATATAGCTTGTTGTCTACTCAATTTGCAGCTCTCTTTCTGTTGAAATATAGCTTGTTGTCTGCTCCATTTGCAACTCTCTTTCTGCTGAAATATAACTTGTTGTCAGCTCCATTTGCAACTCTCTTTTTGCTGAAAAATCTCTTGTTGTTCCTTCTACTTACTAATCATTTTTTGCTGAAAGTTTCTTCCATTTTACTACTGAAATATCTCATTTACAACTGAAATATGTCTTGCTATCCCTTTCTATTTGTTGCTGAAATTTTGAGCAGATAAAGATGTCTTCCTCCTACTTTAAGAATGAAGTGAAATTGGCTGATGCTTCAAACTTCTTACCTTGGAAGGCCAGATTGGATATTACTCTTGAGGAACATGATGTTCTAGAGTATGTTGAAGGAGAGGTAGCAAAACCAGCTGAAAACTCCAATGCTGCTATCAAGGCCAGATACAAGAAAGGAAAAGTCAAGGCTAAAAAGATTATCCTTGACTCTCTTGGAGACCACTTCATCACTTATGTTTCCAATTTGAAGAAATCCAAAGAATTGTATGCCATGCTGATTGGAATGCATCAAGTGAACAACTTGATTCAAATTCTTGCTCTGAAGAATCAACTCAAGGATGTTAAGATGAATAGAGGAGAAACCATTCAAGCGTACTTCATGAGGATATTGAAAATCAAAGATCAACTGTCAACTTCTGGTGAAGTTGTTTCCAATAAAGAACTTGCTTTGATTATGCTTGGAGGCCTTCCTTCTTGGGAAACTTTTATTACTACCAACAATAATAATGACAAGTTTTCTACATTTGATGAGCTCCTGGGAAAGTGCGGTGAAGAAGAAGAAGCCCAAATGATTTCAAGAGGGAGAATTCCCAAGCATGAGGATGGAGAAAATACTGTCTTTGTTGTACAAGGCAAGAAAAAGAAAGGAAGAAGAGGAATGCATTATTCACAAAAGTCTACTCCCAACAACTCCTCTCAATGGACTAGAGACTTATCAAAAGTCCAGTGCTACAACCGTCGCAAGCATGACCACTATGCTCATGACTATTCAGAAAACAAAAGAGCATCAAAATCCAACTTTAACAATCACTCCAAAAAAATTGATTACAGAAGAAGAAGAGAAGCTCCTTCTGTTGGTTGAAGAAACTATCGTTCCTCAAGGAACCAAAGATATGATAATAACGAAGCTGAGACTCAATCGTAGTACTTTCTTGTTTCTGTTATTTCTAGTTCATCTCCTGCAAATTCTTGTGATAGATGGTTAGTTGATAGTGGCGCTTCAAGGAACTTTACTGGTTACAAACAAGTACTCTCTAATCTGGTTGAGAGGGAGACACATTTGAAGATCATTCTTGGAGATAACTCTAAATATCCCATAAGGGGCTCTGGTTCTATTTCTTTCTATTTGGATCAAAGGTAGAATTTTGAATTTTGAATATGTTTTATGTGTACTTGGTTTAAAGAATAATCTTGTGTCCATATCAGCTTTAGAAGATAAAGAAATGAAATTTGCTTTCATAAATGGTAAAGTTCTCACTTTTTCATCGAGATCCATCATAAGAAATGCCCTCACTTTGAGATCTAGATGTAAAGGTCTATACAAAATCAATGGAAGACCTATTCATGCATTAATCCATGACATCAATAATCAAAGTGAACATTGGCATCGAAGGTTCACACACTTGCACTACAAAGCATTACCACATGTGAGAAAGATGGTTTCCCAAATGTCAGAGATCAAATATGATCATGATGGCATTTTCCAAGGAAACAAGGGCAGAAATCAAGTGAATGGGACCATTTCTGTCAAGCAAAATTAGAACCAGTAAGATATTCCATCTTGTACATTCTGATTTATGTGGAATAATGCTTATAACTTCTCTTGGTGGTTACTTGTATTATATTATCTTTGTGGATGATTTTTATTGCAAAACATGGATTTATTTTCTGAAAAATAAAAGTCAAACTTTTAACATGTTCAAAGATTATAAAGCTTTAGTAGAAAAACAAACTGGAAAGCAGATCAAAATTTTCAGATCTGACAATGCCGAGAGTTCACTTCCATTGTTTCCATTGACTTCTGCAAAGAAGTTAGAATCATAAAAGAGACCAATGTACCATATAACCTAGAACAAAATGGTGTGGCCAAGAGAAAGAATATAACTATCTTGGAAGCGGTCAAAGCTATGTTGCATGATCAGAATTTGCCAAAGTTTCTATGGGGAGAAGCTGGGAACACAACTGTCAATGCCCAAAATATATCTCCTTACTTTTCCCGAAACAAAAAGACTCATGAAGAAGTCTTCATTGGCGAGAAGCCCGAAGTTGGGTACTTGAGGATCATTGGTTGTCCTGTCTACTTCCATGTTCCAAAAGAAAAAAGGAACAAGTTGGAAGCTTCATGTAAAAAAGGTACATTTGTTGTTTATTGTGAAAATTCTAAAGCTTACATAATATATGTACCCAGTCAAAGAAATATAGAATTTAGGAGAGATGTAACATTTGATGAAGATGCAACGCTTGGAAAAGTAAGATACACTCCTCCTCCTTCTGATGTTGATAGTCAAGATGATGTATTTGAAGTACAAGAAGATCTTGAAGCTAAAACTGATCTTGTTGATGAACCCATGAAGCCCATGGATCCTTTTGGTCTTCCACCATGTGATCCTCCCTCTAAAAGGAGACCTTTATGGCTTCATGACACTCTTCAAGATGTTGATAAACACGCTGCCCCCAAAGGAACTCTCAGAGAAAACAAGAAACTGTGCCGATTCCAAGGATATGTCGAAGCCATGAGCAACATTATTCAAAATGAACTGTGCACTTTTGAGGAAGCTATAAAGGCCCAAGTGTGGAAAGATACAATGACTGAAGAATATGAATCTATCATTCATAATGATGTATGGGAAGTGGTTCCAAGGCCCCAAGGTAAGTATGTTGTATCTTCTAAATGGTTTTATAAAATTAAACATGGTGTTGATGGCAATATTGAAAAATATAAAGCTAGATTTGTGGCTAGAGGTTTCTCTCAAAAAGAGGGAATAAACTCTGACAATATTTTTGCACATGTTTCCCATTACACCATAATCTGATCTATTGTAGCTCTAGCTACTAGCCAAGGGTGGTTCCTTCACCAAATGGATGTGAAGACTGCTTTTCTACCTGGCTTCCTTAAATAAGAAGTATTTGTGGAGCAACCACAAGGCTTTGAAGTACATGATCCAACAAATCATGTGTGTAGGCTGAAGAAATCCCTCTATGGTTTGAAGCAAGCTCCAAGAGATTGGTATGCTCACATAGATAGCTTCTTGATGAAGCTTGGTTTTACCAGAAGCAATGCAGATCCAAATCTTTACTTTAAGACAATCCAAGGTATGCCTTTGATTTTGGTATTGTATGTTGATGATTTATTTTTGATTGGTAGTGAACCTCTTATTCTCCAGTGTAAGAGGGAGTTAACTTCTGAATTTGAAATGAAAGATCTTGGTTTGATGCACTACTTTTTGGGCCTAGAAGTATGGCAGAAATCTGGTGAGATTTTCCTTTCTCAAGGAAAATATGTTGTCAAACTACTAGAAAGGTTTGGCATCACTGAGTGAGTCCATGAATACTCCAATGGAAATGAATTTCAAGAAGCTTTTTGGTAAAACTGCAGGACCTGATTTCGCTAATCCTTCTGAGTACCATGAATTGATTGGGGCACTGATGTTCTTAGTGAACACTAGACCAGATATATGCTTTGCAGTCAATACTCTAAGTTAATACATGATTAACCCTGCTCATGCACACTGGGTTTCTGCAAAGTATGCTTTGAGGTACCTCCATGGGACCTGTTGTAACATTATTTGGTTTTGATAAGTTAGTATATTAGTCAAAAATAAATTCAAAATGTTAAGTTAGGATATGGATGGAAAAGAATGAAAAATAAAAATGTTAGGAAAGAAAAAATAAATAAAGGCTTCAATTTCAAATAGAAAATAAATGCAAGGGTTTCTCATTTAAATGTGCCACATTAGAAAAATGTTAAATTTTGTTAATTAATGATTAATTTCCTTAATCGGGATTAATTTTTGGTTATAAACCTTTGACATTAAAATTTATGTTATATAGCGCATATATATTGTTTGGGCCAAAGTTGCTAACGAACAAAAGGTCTCGCCCGGATCAACGACGAGGAGAGACTTCGCAGCCCCCTCGACTGTTTCTCGTTAATGCGACCGGGGAGGGGTGGGGGGGGGGGGGCGGTCCGCAAAGTGATTTCAATGGCGGACACCCCAACCCTACGTGTCACCACCGTATTACTCCGTACCCCCCCGATCAAAACCGTAAACCACTCATACCCCCCGTTCTCCCCCCCACAAACCGCTCGTGGTTTCCTTCCGCCAACGATATTTCATCCCGCGCCTCGACCATTATCCCCTAACCTATCCCATGCCGCCACCTCACATACTTGTTGCCCACTCATCCTATCTGTTTCCATCTCACGAGCTCGCTGCCTTGCTGTCATACCCGTTTATATTCACTCGTTGTAGCTCCGCTCCTGTGCATTAAAACCGCTACAGTCATGAATAAAACCATTAGCCCTTCCCGACATGTTATAAATAAACCCATACCCGCCTCTTTGTCACTTTCTCTGACTCTTTTCTATTATTTGCAGGTAAACAATTTCTGCAGGACCCTTTTTCTATTCCATCGATCTGTTACCAGAACTGTTCTTCCTCCTGTCTGCTAGCATGGCCCCAAAAGGAAAAGCTAAAAACCAGAGTGCATAGGAAAGCACTGCTACTCCAACCCAACTTGACCTTGACCATGTTCCTCTTGTAGACTCACTGTTCAAAATTGCAGAAGCCAAGTGTGAGTTCGATTTCTATGAATTGCACTTATGGCTCAAACAGAATTACCTAGATAAGCAAGACCCAATCAGATTTTGGGAATCTCTATTACCTTTCTTTAGTTTCCCAAAAACACATGAGTTCCCTGACCTCATTACCTGGTGTCAAGCCAAATATGACCCTGTAAAAAGAGCAGTGGTGGCTCAGAATGGAGACATTCTAATCACCATCTCTGCTGAAACCATAAACCAGATTCTCCTAATCCCTCAATTAGACTCTCTCAACCATTTTTCACTAGCAACACTTATGGATCTATACCATAAGTTAACCTTTCCACAAAGAGCCCAAATTTTTGAAATCGTTTTACCCGAGGATGCAAAATTACCGAAAATAAATCCTCCCTACTCGTCTTCCATGTTTCTGAAGCCTCTAGACATTTTATTTCTCTACTTTCCTACTTATTAGGATATCCAAATGACCAGTCTGTTGATGAGACTATCCTTGGTTTCCTTTCCATCTTTAACAAAGATCAGCAACCAGCATTCATGTATAATTACAACCAATTCTTGGCTGATAATATACATGAACAATTCATGAATTTTACTGTACAAGGAGTGTTCAGTTACAACTCTGTAATTGTCCACATGTTTCTTTTTCAGCAGGGTGATCTTTTGCCTATCAAGCTCAACAAGCAGGATCAACAAGGAGTGAATCAATCAGTGATTCACTGGACATAAATAGTTAGGACAACTTCTACCACCTCCTCATTTTCAGAATTTGTAGATACATTCATACATCTAGTGGCACAACTCCTCAATAGTCAGACAGAGCCAAGGATTGGAGATGAAATTAAAAGGATTTTACACTTAAGTGAGCAGACTAAAACTGGTGATTAGTATTTATACCAGAATTACACAGAGATAAGGGTATATGGTTGTGAGCTTGCACCATATAAGTTGCCCAAATATGTTCCTATGAGAATATTTTCTCTGGAATATATTAGGCAGATGATCAACATGGATGACTTACACTTTGTGTCAGGCAAAAGGAAATCTCAATTCAAGATTAAAGCACAGATTGGATTATTCATTTGCAACAACAGATCAACTAGTGTTGAGGCAGATATATTGTTAAAGAAGGTGAATTTCCAGCCCAACTTCACCTGGTCTTATGATACTTTTGGTATTATTTATTCTTTGAGAGTTGATATAAAAATGACTCCTTATAATCATAATCCAAGACCAGAAATAGAAAAAATCATGAATCAAGAGCAATGGGTTGATGGGACACTTCAAGAAGTAGATGAACAGGCTGTATCCACCCCCATTGAACAAACTCCAGTTGCTTAGAGCAAGCAACAGAAAAGGGTGAGAGAAGAGTCTTCATCTACTGAGGAGATTATGAAAGGATTTATTTTTCAACAGAAGAAGCCAAAGGTTGGCTTGGTTACTTCAACAAAAGAAACTCAACTAGTTATAATTGATCTAGGAGATTCAGAAATTTCTACATCAACAGGAGTTAGTGTTTCAACCACTCCTCCCACAACCAGTGTTCCAAACACTCCTCCTACAACTTCACCTTCTAGAGAGCCTCTAGAAATCATTCAGTCCACAGGAACCAGTTCTTTAGATGATCAGAATATATTTTCAAGGTTCCTTGAGATTAAACAGAAGAATGAGACTTTGAAGTCCAATGTGTACAACCAGTTCTGGAAACAAACTTCAACCTCCCAGCATAGGCTTCTTTCTGCTTTTGACAGTGAGAAAGGCAGAATGCAAATGGATTTCTTACAAGCCCAAATTCCATTTCCTAAGTCTCCATCAGATTATAAAAAGACTGTCTTTTCATTTGATACCAGTCAAATTCATCCAATTGACCAAATGGATATGCACAGACAGACTGGTGAGATGTTATTTTCCACTATGACTACTACAGCTATGTCTCTTTCTAAACTTAGGACTGCCCTATCCAATGTTCAGTCTCAGCTTAAGTTAGAAAAGGTTTCTTCTTTAGATAAAGATAACAAAATAAAAGCATTGGAGGATTTTTTAATTAAAGTGGGAAATGATCCCAAAGATGTGAAAGATGCAGAGCTACTCCTCAAAAAGAAAGATGCAGACATTGCTGCATTGAATAAACAATTGAAGCTACCTTCGACAGAGGATCCTCTAAAAAAGGATATAGCATAGAATGAACAACAAAAGGAGGACATGCTCAAGTTTATCATTGAGCAAAATATGCAGCTGAAGAAAATGGAAGAGAAGATTGAAGAATTACTAAAGGAGAAGGAAGCAACACAACTTGCTATGGTTCCAATCACAACTGTCCTAATAGTAGTTGTAGGTACAAAGCCTAGTTCATCATCAACAATAGCTGATCCAACATGATTATCACAAGAATTGGCCATACAAAAACAGGAAAAGAAGAAGTTACTACAAAATTCCAAAAGTTAAAATGCAGAAAGTAAAAAATGATACTTTGTATATGCAGGAAATGTAGAAGTCCCACAGATTGGAACTCAAGATCCAGAAGTTGGAGAGTGAATCCCTAATGGCAGATACTTTGGCCTATGCCAAGGAAAATATATGGACAAAAATCAGCCAATCCATGACAGATGTATGACCATCCATATAAATTATTTTTGAGCAGCAAGAACTCATCATCAGATGCAGAGCAGTGATAAAAGAACAAAAAGCAGCCTTGAAGACCAAGCCAGCAGAAGCCACAAATATGATCAAAGTTTTAAATTCAAAAAGCAGAGAAGAATTAGAAGAAATAAACATCTCTGACAAAACATCTACCATCTTAGAGATTAAGAAGGTATTACAAAAGAAGAATTTGATCAACCAATTAAAAACTAAATGTCAAACTTTGCATATTATTGTCAAAAGATTTCATTCAAAGTTTAATATCTTGAATGAGAAAGGGCCACCAGGATTGGTAGGTCTGAATGATAAATTGATCAAATTAGAGGATTATCGCAAGGAATTGTATGCTATTACAATGGACAAAACTAAATTTGCAGGAGTCAAAGGGAAGATAACAGGGAAGGCCTTTCTAGAAGCCTTGGAGTTTGATTTAACCATCATGCATGAAATTAAACATTTGTTTCTCACAAAGTCAAATTTCAAGAGATATACAGAAGTGGATGAAACATTTAGAAAGATGGTGAATGTGGAAATCCCAAGTGAAGAAAGATGGGATCAATTGTGTGAAACAATTTAGTAATTTCTGATTCTAACAGCATGACAACTCATCAGTATTTTCAGGCCAGATCATCAACAAATTCCCAAAGGATAGAGCCACCTCTTCAACAATTTCTCGGTTCCTATTATATTGATCTATTTTTGTAATTTTGTACTATTTTGGTATGCTATTCCAAACAGATTGTAGATCTTTTGCAAAATTTTGTATAAATAACTCCTCCTTTGAGTTATTATGGGTTGAACCCTTGAACAAGCTATCAAGCAGATTTGTACTAAGTTGGAGCATTTTTTTTGGAATAATAAAAGATTCTAGATTTACCTCATATGGTCTGTTTCTCAGTGAGTTGTATTTCATCTTGTTTATTCATTATGTTTTCTTCATATAAATTAATTCTTTTGCAGTTATCCGATTCAAAATTTAACTAAGTTTCAGTCTCATTTTGAATCCTCTATGAAGTTGTGATTTTAAATAAGAGAATAATTTACAAAACTATTTGTTATTGTATGTTCATCTTTAAATATAAATTACATCAAATCTCTGTAACAATTTAATTATATTTTGTTGATTAAGTAAACATTGTTTTCTTAATTTCTTCTTATAAATGGTTAAGCAATCAGTTTGAATATTAAAACAATTATACTTCTTCATGCTCTACTTTTCCACCCATTAAAATCAAATTAACTACGTGTAGTTAAAGAACAACCTTTTATTTTACTTGGAATTCTATCTAAGTTTGAAACACATGTTTATAAAGTTGTTCATTGGTCATCCAATCATTTAAAACAACAAAACATTATAGATGCTTTTGCATAACTAATTGACCTAGAGTTATCTCAAAGGACAACAGGACCATTAATCTTGGATTTAGATATATCGCCGAAGATGTAAGGCTACATGAATAGTCTGATGTTGATTGGGCTGGTACATCTACTGAAAGAAAGAGCACATTAGGGTACTAATTCAACTTAGGATCTGCCATGATATCTTGGATGAGCAGAAAGAAAAATTCCATTGCCCTTAGCACGACTGAAGCATAATATATTACTGCTAGCATGGCTAGTTGCGAGGCAGTATGGCTAAGGGATTGGATACTACAATAATTTACTGTGACAATAAGAGTGGGATTCGACTTGCTGAAAATCTTGTGTTCTATGACAAGTGCAAACACATTGAGACCAAATATCACTATATTCAGGGTATGGTACAAAGAGGAGCAGTGATAATTCATCCTATAGTGACTGATGACCAGATCATTGATATTCTTACCAAGCCTTTGCGAAAAGAAAGTTCTTGGTTTTTTTAGGGAAACTTGGAATGACAGCTGTGACCCTTTCTAGAGAGGGGGGTCATGGATGATAAACGTTGGATGTGCGAGATCCTTGTCATGTGTTGACAAGTGGAGCCCCCCAAGCAATGATGAGCCTTAGATGAGTGAGATCCTTGTAATGTGTTGACAAGTGGATCCCCCCCAACAATGATGAGCCTTGGATGTGCGAGATCCTTGTCATGTGTTGAAAAGTGGATCCCCTCAAGTGTGTATAAGGTGATGGATGTATCTCCCCTATGATGATTATTTTTCATTAGTCCAAAGCAGAGATTAGAAAGATCCTTGTATCAAAAAGAAATTCCTCCCTCGCTGAGTGTTGAAAATTGACATGTATTTGATGAATTTCTGTTAAATTTTAGGTATGTTCTATGCTTAGAGCAATTTATTTCAATTTTCCTATTTAGCTCAATACCTTTTCCAGATTAGCAATCACATTAGCATTAAAGTAAACTACAGATAGAACATAAACATAAATCGCAGAAGACAAGCCAAGACAAGAGGACAAAATATGTGGTGCTAGCTAGGGACAAACCCCACAATGTGTGGGGAAACCCTTGATCAATTCTTCTTTTATGTTCTTCAAAGTTCAGCAGAGAAAGAGAGAGAGAGATAGTACATTTACAACAGAAGTCAACACTTTGACTTATCTAGATTTGAGCATAGATAATCTCCTATAACGATGAGATCAGTTGAAGACATTTTGCTTCAATTGATTCTCAAAGGTGATGGCTTTACCTATGGTAGTGCTGCCTTTCGACCATTTACTGCACCTTACTGTTGTGCTCTACAACGACCCCCCCATTTCATACAAATTTTATTCACAAAACTATAATATGAAATGGGTCCCTTTTTATTTAAATTGGTATCAACTTATTATTATTCAAAAAGGTCCGAAGCAAAATGAAAACATTATAAAACCTTTTTGATAAACCAATTAATCGGTCTTATAACATATAAATGAGTAATCTTTTATCATTGCGATAAAGCGATCGCAAGATCGCATATCGCAATGACAAGGGAGGCATGACTTAAAAGACCCATTGATTTTCTCCGACGCGACAATGCACAAAAGGTTATCGGATATCGGTAATGACAAGCTATCATAACAAAAGCCCCTTTTTCTCCGATGCGATGCGATATCGCTATCGGCGATCAGAGATGTACCATGCATGCTTTTCAAAGCCCTCAGTTAATACTCCCGATGCGAATTGGCGATATCGCTATCGGCAATCGGGGATTTCGAAAGGAACCAATATAACAACTTAAGCTTTCCCCCGATGGCCGATTGCAATAAAGCTAAAAGCGCGGATTTCAAAAAGGATTGATAAAGCCGGGATATTACGGTTAATTAGTATTAAAGGCCTTATCTTCCCGATAGCGATTCACTTATGCTCAACCGCCAAAACATCAAAGCCATGCTTGAATGAATAATTCGGCCAATAAACAATATGATGAGCATTTAAAGGATTAAAAGGTTTAAATGGCCATTTAATGAGATAGTCAGTCTAAAATCTCTTCACAGATTGTATCCGCGGCCACCTTAAGTTAATCCTCCATCATGCATTGATTAATATATCTCGTTCATATTTGGTTTGACCCACCAATTCTCCGCATTACGTTCATTTTCACTCCTGTGCAGAGCTCTTCAGAAGCAGTAAATTGAAGCAGAATGGGGAAGAAGTCTAAGAAGACCGCAACAGCTTCCGCTTCGCCAGCCACAGGACAATCCACCACCGATCTAGGAACAAAAAGAAAAGGACTGATATCCGACACTACATGCCTAGGACTCGGAAAAACTACTTGGCAAAGCACCTATAATTTAATTGAGGCCGAAGGACCCGAGGTAACAGCAGTGCAAGCCACAACAGATATGACTTGGAAATCTGACGCTACTCTAAAGGATTTAGCCGACTCTTTCCTTCATCGGATAGCAGCACGGGAACAAATTCTCCATTATACAGATGTAATGAGGTGGGCAATTGAAGAAATCCCAATCACGAACAAAACATTTTGCACCATGGATGGGAGAATCTTCGGTTCATTTCAACCTAATGATTTGAGGAAAATGTACCATTTGCCTGTACCGGAGAAGAAGTACAACAAGGCGTTCTTGGAGAAATTCAGAAATGAGAACGAAATTGAATCTGAACCCATTCGAGATTGGAGGCAAAACCCAACAAAACACAAGCATGAGTCTTCGGGTAAGTACTCTGTTGATTCTTTGTGTTCTCCTTATTGTTATGCCGGGATAATGATGTGTAGATTGTGGGGGTTGCATGATTCCACAAACTTCACTATAGAAATGGTTCCTTTGATGGAGGCAGCATGTAATAGTGAAATAATGGATTGGGCAACTATACTGTCTGATAAGCTAGCAACCGCAGTCCTTGAGTTTAGAAGCAAATCCCGCATTACTGAAAGGTTTATTCCCCCATTCTACTATAGTGCCTATATCTTGGACACCCTGTGTTTTAATTCTGAATTTCCTGTGCTTGGATGGAGATGGACTCCACAAGACCCCATGCCCATTCATATATACCATCAAAAGTTATGGAAAGCACACTATAAGCACCATTTATATCAAGTTTGCAACAGTTTGATTTTACCCATTCACTATTCTATTTTTGATAAACCTGCTCCTAAGATTTCTTACCAATCAGGGGTTGACTTGACATCCATAGGAAGATGGTTCGGAGAAGAAAAATTCACCTATGTAAGAGTTTTCAGCAGCCAAGCCAAACCTCATGTCCTCCCTTTGTACATACCTGATAAACTGTTAGCCAAGGAGGTAGCCTATCAGATTACATCCGAAGGAGTTACAGAGACTCTGAGGAGTAAAAAGAAGCAGGTTTGGCCTCCTTTTCCTCTAAGATGAGGTGTCTACGCTTTGCATGACTTTAAACATGCAGAGAAAGAAGCTGATAAAATTAAGGCACTAAGTCTAGCAACTCTTCCTAATAGGCGATTTGATAAAAAAAAAGTCGCCTATAATGCACTTGAACAGGCAAAATTAACTAAATTTGATCATAAAGAAGATATGTTCGATGACCTGTTCTCCTCAGCCGAGTCAATATCCCAAGTTGAATCGCTGGCCAGAATGGAATATAAGGATGACGAGTTAGTTGAATTTAACAGACTTAGAGAATAGAGGTTGTGAACTTTGCCTCTAAATCTGTTAGCAACGACCCCAATGACAGAATCAAGCGAACCTGAGCAGCGACTCACTAAGGAACCTCCTGCTACATCAAAAGAGTAGGAGGAAGTGCATGCAAAAGAGCAAGAGGAAACCCAGGCATCAGAGGTGAGTAATCTATTAAAAGGAAAAGACCAGGAAATCTTTTTGCTACAAGCACAACTATCTGAGGCACAGCAGAAGGCAGAACAAGCAGAATGACAATTGTTTACACAGCAACAAATAAATAATCAATTGAATAAACAATTGCAGGAAGAGAAACAGAGAATTGATTCCAGTGCAGTTCAAAAGCAGAAAGAGCTGTCCGAAGCATTGGCACAACTAAAAGAAATGAATGAACAAATGCTGAAGTCGAAAGATGAGCAAATTGCTCAACTATCAGCCCAAATAGAGAAAACCAAGAATCTTCCACAGCCAGCTGAATTCAGAGCAGAGGCATTACAGATAAATAAGACATTAGTGACACAGATAAAGCTGTTATGTCAACAAATCACCCAAGCAGAACCTTTATGTGACTTAACAGCATCAATAGGTGATAAATCGGCTGATGCTAAAACAGACTTGGAGCAGGCCGATGAGACCTTGACTAATTTTCTTGAGTGGCAAGACATTGTTGAGGGACAGGCAGCTAATTTGCCAAAAATCCTAGAATCGCATAAAGAGATATTATTTACGGAATGGCAGTCCCAGTTAATGAAAGAAGAGAGAGCAGTTTCAAGATGCAAATTAACCACAAGTAATTTGGTTGAATTGATTAATGATACTCTCTACTTATCTAACATGATTTCTCAATGTACCCCAGGTAAATTGACATCGGCTAAAACATTGGAGCAGTCATGTTATCCAGAGCTGGAGAAAAATGGGAGATTAATCGCAGGAATTAACAGTTTGACATGGGACACCTATTGGTTGTTCTTAGTCAAACCATACAGCCAGAGAGCCGCCCTCAAGTGCCTCACAGATGCAATCGGGTGTATCATTCCCGATATACAAGATGCCACCTATGCTGCCCAACTCAATTCTCATCTCAACCGACCACCAGAAGTGGAACCAATGCTTGCAATATGCCAGCTAAGGTCTAAAGGAAAACATCCTAAGTGATGAATCATGCTACTGACTGCCAGATTGCCGTGAGGAAGATATTCAGAATCAAGTTGTACCAATTAAATAGGATTTTAGTTTCATAGTTAGTTAGTTTTAATTAAGTATTTATAGACCCTTTCATGTATTTAGAAAGGGTCGTAAGTTTTTGTATATGACTTAAACCTGAAGTTGCACTACTGTACTTCAGGCATATTCTTTTATAAAGACTGGGCCAATTATTCTGATTTTGATAACGAAGCTTTTATGTGAATGTGCACCACTGCCTTTGTTTAAAAGTGTTTCTGCGTCGAAAGAAGGAATCCAAATAGCGATTGATATTGGGAGTGATTTGCAACTCATATGGTACTATTATCTATGTCTGAGTTCATTCCTTTTATGTGAATTGTTGTTTGATCGCTCTTGCTATTATCAGATATATGCATGTGTTTTAACATCATTATTTATACTTTCCACTACTGGATGTTTACAACATGCTTTCCTTTTAATCATACATGTATCGGTAATATAAAAAGATAGGTGTAACAATGTGTTAATCAATTTGTTCAACTATTTTAACAAAGTAATCATTAAGTAAAGGAATATCTATGTTTATTGCTTAGAGTCATCTACATGCCTATCAATGAACAGAGATTATCAAACGTTGCACTTCAAAGAATAGAAGTCTCCCGGGAGAGAATAGTTATTTATATTTTCGCTGATAGATTAGGTCATCCATTCATTATCATTTATTAGAAATCAATCACTCATCCATCCCCTTTTATTCATTATTGGGAAACTGGTCCCATTATATCCAGTCGGAGCCACCATTCCAAACGGAAAAGGAGTTGTATTAAGGTCTGGACCGGGTGGTTATCCCCCAATGTTGATACAATGATTTTCGGGGCATCATCATTTTTGGCGCTAGAAGGAGGGCCTAAACTATGAATGGCGAGCAAATCCAAATCTATAGACCATTCTCAGAGTAACTCTCCCTCCACATCACCTCGTACTTCCCAATTGCATGCTGGTTCTCCAATATCCAAGCAAGAAGAAGAGGAATCAACTACCACTGCCCTCACCCACAATACTCCAGAACGATTAAGTCCCGAGTCCCCTGAAGTTCAGTTACTCATCCAGAAACTTCAAGGTTTCTCGATAACACCACAGAAATCTGAAGTATCTCAAAACAGTGAGACTTCGCATTTCAATTTACCTCATCCCCTCACTAGACTTCAGAGCGGAAAGCTTGGTATTGAACCCACTGAGTTCCCTTTACCTAAAAGGAAAAGGGCCAAGAAGAATACTGAAGGATCTGACAGTGAAACACTTTCATCCACATCCTCCATCTCATCTTCCCCTGTGCGAAGTCAACCATCCACCCCTTCATTACACATTGTTGTTCATCAGGGATTAGGAACTTCAACATCTCAACCTGCGCAATCCTCAATATCAATTCCTTCCCAAACATCTGGAATTTCAACAGTAGTATCATCCACTACTGGTGTTACAATGGCAGATCCATGGACCAGGCCTAGTGCGGTCAATATGCCTGCACCATTACATGCATTACCTGATGCTCCTGAAAAATGGCTACCAAGTTTAACCCAGATTATGGAACACAAGCTGAGGAACATATTAATAACTTCATGTTATCAGTTAATCTCAAAGGAGTATCTGAGGAAGATGTTGTATTTAGGCTCTTCCCTTATACTTTGCAAGGATCAGCAAGATCCTGGTATTTTTCCTTGCCATCTGGTTCCATTACCAGTTGGACCACTTGCCAAGAACAGTTTCTCACTAAGTATGGAGATGACAGATCTTTAGCCACATTAATAAATGATCTCTCCAATCTTAGGATAGAGCATAGGGAACCAATTAAAGAATTCAATGCGTGATTCAATAAACTCTTGAATAAAATCCCAACGGCCTCCAAACCAAGTGAACAAATCAGAAGCGAATGGTATATAACTGCCCTACCTGCCAATATAACTATTTTTGTAGACAGGGCTGTAAAACCAACTTTAGCTGAAAACATGAAAGAAGCACTTGCTGTGGAAAAACATATTAATGATCTAGAGAAGAAAGCTACTCTAGAAGATAGAAAAGCCAAAAAAGTTTCTTTTAAAGATGATTCAAAGAAGAGAACCCCAAAAGATCCCTACGATATGGAAGGTCCGCAAAAGGTCCTTAAGACTTTGTCAAATGAAATGGTTGAAATCAAAAAGCAAGTAGCAGAAGCCTCAACTAAAAGGCCTTTTAGAACTTTCAAGAAAACTGAATCAAAACCACCGAATGTTATATCTAATGCAGATTCAGACCCTGAAGAAGAAGAAGAGGAAACAATCTCACCAATTGACGATGAAGAGGAAGTTGTTGAATGCCATGGAACGTGGGATTTCATACTACCTAACTCCGATACAGAAAATGAAGAAGAAGCTTTTCCTGTCACTACTAGGAGTAAAGGTGCCCCTGAACCCATCCAGGCAACTTCAAAGAAAAGAAGTGCAGGTGCCACAAAAACAAAGGAAAAGGTATCCACAAGGAATCCAGCTGCAACGGTTTCCCAAAACCAACCTTCAACCTCAAATATGCCCTCAACATCTAAAACATTAGTAGTATCCGATTCAATGGATTACAATATCGTTGATGATATGAAGAAAACTAAGGCAAACATTACTATGTTTGAACTTAGTAAACTAAAACATCAGCAGAAATTGCTTCTCAAAGAATTGAATGTTGTTCCTTCCTCACCTCTTCCCAGTGCTAAAGCTGCAAATGATTCAGGACAACCACCTTCTAGCAGGATCGAAGCTACTGATACGATTCTGATTGGAGACAGATCCAATTCCCATACTCCTCCTTTCCTATTAACCTATGAGATTTATAATCGTAATCTGCACAATTGTTTGATTGATTCAGGGGCATCCTCAAATATAATGCCAGCTTCGGTTTGTTCCAAACTGAACATTGAACCCCAGAAATCTGCAATTCACATTGTACAGCTAGATAGAACTAAGGTACAGGTTGTAGGAGAAATCAACTCTGTAACAATCAGGTTATCGGCCGATCCACGAGTAGTTCAAAGAATTGATATCCTAATCGCCGATATACCTGAATTTTATGGTTTAATCTTAAGTAGGGATTGGTTCGAAAAGCTCCATGGGTATATTTCTACCAATTGGTCCCATATGTGGCTACCCTACAATGGAAAGCCAAATCAAATAAAAATCAATCGGGAAAAACACATGACCCACACTGTCACAGAGTTCGAACAGGAAAATCAACCCATAGCATTTAATAATTCTTTGGCAACTTCACAGCCCAACCATATCTTAGGGAATTATTCGTTGGAATAATTCTTTGGCAACTTCACAGCCCAACCATCTCCTTTCTCAGTAAACAATTTTTCATCTCAGATCGAAAATAATTCATAAACAGATAGGTCAAGATGTTTTGGTGATACTGAGAAAACTGTAAATACAATTGTAGAGAATTCTTTATTTTGGTCTTTATATTTTGATGGCTCTAAATCTAATGAAGGCTCGGGAGCAGGATGTATCTTGGTTAGTCCGCAAGGAGAAAAAACAATGCTGTCCTGTAGGTTAGAATTTGAATGCACAAACAACACAGCCGAGTATGAAGCCTTAGTCCAAGGACTGTACAAAGCAATTGGCCTTAAAGTGCAATATTTGAAAGTATTCGGCGATTCTGAAATTATTGTCAAACAGGTGAGAAATACGATTCATTGTCTTTCAAATCACCTCAAGCATTATCAATCGCTGGTGCAAGAACTCACCTCGCACTTTTTAGCATTCAATATCTCTTCCATTCCCAGGTCTCAAAATTCGGCAGCCGACTTGCTAGCCAATGTTGCTTCCAAACTCCTACCTTCCAAAGATTATAGCCCAGATAGATTTTCAGTAGAATTGCTTTTTAGGCTGTCAATTCCTGATAATGTCACTAATTGAAGAGTTTTCAATCACGATGAAGACATTTTACAATTCCTGACTTCTGAAAAATCCTATGATGATCAGGTTATAGAGGAGAGCGATCATGATCTTCAGATGAGAGAAAAGCATGAAGAAAACTCAATACCGAAGCCTGTGGTGAAACTGGAGGATCTTTATGACATTAAAGACAGATTTAAACCTGTGATCAATACAAAGCTCCACAGTTCCACCTTGAGGTTTGAGTTGATTAATCTTGGCACTGAACAAAATCCTCAAAACATTAATCTAGGATTAGGACTTTCTCTGGAAGAAAAAAAGGCATTCATTAGACTATTAAGAAAGAATAAACATGTCTTCGCTTGGAAGTATGATGATTTAAAGACGTATGATACATCTATCATCCAGCATACTATTCCAATGCTCGCAGAACAAAAACCAGTTCAACAAAAGCTCAGGAAAATACATCCGAACCTAGAGAGTCAAATTAAAACTGAACTTAATAAACTCTTAAAGGCCAAGATTATTTTTCCCGTTCGACACTCGAACTGGGTCTCCAATATGGTGCCTGTTAGGAAGAAAAATGGCGATATCAGGATTTGTATATATTTCAGAAATCTGAATAAGGCAAGCCTAAAAGACAATTTCCAATTACCTACTATGGAGCATATACTCCATTCAATAGCAAGCTCTGAATTGATGTCCTTTTTAGATGGTTTTTCAGGATACAACCAAGTTTTGGTTCATCCTGATGACAGACTTAAAACTACATTCAGGACAAAGTGGGGAACTTATGCTTATCAGAAGATGCCTTTTGGACTGATCAATGCAGGAGCCACGTTCCAAAGAGCGATGGATAGAGCTTTCAAAGGATTGATCAATAAAACAATAGTTGTCTACTTAGACGATATTACTGTATTTTCTAAAAAGAGAACCAATCATTTGCATGATTTGAACCAAATCTTTCAACGCTGCAGAAGGTACGGTATTTCACTCAATCCTAAAAAATCCTTCTTTGCTCTTGACCAAGGAAAGCTTTTGGGCTTTATTGTCTCCAAAGATGGCATTTATATTGATCCGAGTAGGATCAAAGAGATCTCTGAAATCCCTTTTCCTCATAATAAAAAATCCATGCAGTCATTTTTAGGCCAAATCAATTTTGTTAAAAGATTTGTTCCAGACTTTTCTCACATCATTTTGCCACTACAAACTATGATTAAGAAAAATTCAGTTTTTAGATGGGGATCAGCAGAAAAGGAAGCGTTTGATTTAATCAAACAATCAATAATTAATGCCCCCGCTTTAAATACTCCTAATTTTTCTAATCATTTCACATTGTATACTATCGCATCCGATTTGTCTTATGCAGCAGTACTCACTCAGATTAATGATCACAACTTGGAAGCACCCATTTCATTCTATAGTTCAAACTTGCAGGGTGCCGAACTGAATTACTCCGAAGTAGAAAAACAAGCCTTTGCTGTATATAAAGCTGTCAAACATTACAGACCCTTCCTTTTAAAAGCCCATACAAAAGTCATAGTTCCTTTCTCTGCAGTAAGGCAACTATTAATCCAAAGGGAATTAGGTGAAAAAAGGGCAAACTGGGTTACAACACTTCAAGAATATGACTTGGAAATCAAGCCAGCAAAGATTGTTAGAGGCCAAGGTTTTTGCAGGTTATTGGCAGGAGCATCCAACATTCAACAACCAGGTGATACAAAACATTTCGAAGAAATCAATCAGATAAGTATTATTGATTCTGAATCACAATATGCAGACTTGATCTTTTATTTGAAAAATGGATATGCACCCCCTAACCTGTCTTATAAAAGCAAGAGGGCCATTAGATTGAAAGCAAGAAATTTCACAATTGTTGATGATGTACTTTTTAGGAAAAATTATGATTCAATCTTATTAAGATGCCTAGAAAAACCTGAAGCACAAAAGGTTTTGCAGGAATTACATGATGGACCAGCAGGAGGACATTTTGGAGCTGACACAACAGCCCACAAAATCATTCATGCTGGATATTATTGGCCCACCCTGTTTAGAGATGCTCATGAATATGTAATGAAATGCCGAAGTTGTCAAACTTCTAGTGGAAGACAAAGAAAGCCAGCTTTCCCTTTGCTACCAGTCAACATTGAACAACCATTTGAGCAATGGGGATTGGACATCATTGGAGAAATCACTCCACATTCTTCCAAACAGCATAAGTATATCCTTACTGCCACGGATTATTTTTCTAAGTGGGTTGAAGCAATTCTGTTAAAGACAACAAGTTCTGAGGTAATTATAGAATTCATAGATCAATTCATCATTACCAGGTTTGGTGTCCCAAATGCTCTTGTTTTTGATAATGCATATTATTTCTCAGGCAATGCTATGTTTGATTTCGCTATTAAAAGAGGATTTAAATTGAAATATTCTGCTAATTACTATCCCCAAGATAACGATTTAGCAGAATCTACCAATTAAAATCTAATTAAGATTATTAAGTGAACTATCAAACAGAATCATAAAAACTGGCATAGATCTTTAATATTTGCACTATGGGCTGATAGGATAACACAGAAAGCTTCCATAGGTTCTTCCCCATTCAATCTTGTGTATGGAAAAGAAGCAGTACTACCAACAAATATTGTCCTTCCTTCTCTAGCCCTAGTTCAGTTTATTGAGGAAAGCCCTTCTTCTTCTATTCAACTTAGACATGATCAAATCCTAAAATTAGAAGAGGAAAGAGAAAAAGCCAAGATTATTCATGCAAAACATCAACAAATTATCAAGTCATCCTTTGATTTAACTTCATCCGATTCAAAACAGTTTCAAGTCGGTGATTTAGTTCTGAAATGGGACAAAGCCCATGAGGATAAAGGAAAACACACCAAGTTCCAGAAAATGTGGCTTGGGCCATTTCAGATCTGCGAGAAGATAGGCCATTCGACCTTCATATTACAAGATTTATCAGGTTTGAGAGATTCTCTCCCTGTTAATGGCCTTATCTTAAAGAAATTCTTCAATTGAGGAGGTAACCCCTTCTCCTTTTTAGTTTGATTTGTAGTTTGTAGGATCATTAGGAAATAAAGTTGTAAGGTATCTTCCATTGACCTTTGCTGTATGAAAAAGTTTCTCAAAGAAGTAGTGTTGATATTTGCTTTTAAAATAATAGAAGCCTTAGACAAAAGGGATAATTTCTAGGAAACTAGGTATAATTGCATTCTGAAACCGCATTTCAATTTTTGTGAACTCTTCTCAAAATTTAGAAGTATTGTAAATCATTTTATGTTTTCAAATTGGTCACAAAAAAGGTTATCAATATCAAAACAGAAACTAATCCAATTTCAGCATCTTCAACTCTTACCTTGTCATCCATTCTCTCTTAAGGAGAAAATTGTCCATCCCATTCATCGAAGTTTGTAATTACTTAGAGTGTAATTCTAAAATATTTGATATAAAAGATAAGAGGTCTTATTACAAGCCTGCTTACCATGATCATCGGGAAATAGTTTAACCGACATTACCAACACTGCATACCAAAACAGGGTAATGGCTTATTATAAGACAAGGGGTCTCATCACGAGCCAGCTTGTTCGGTTAGATTACTACTAGTGAATGGCATTGTCACTCAGCTAGCCACCAAACCAGGACAATGACTTTTTATCTTACAAAATAACGGAAAAGTAAAAGAAATACAAAATATGAAAGCATGTTTTGAATTCATTATGTTAATTATACTCTGAAGTGGATGGGATAATGGCCAGTAATATGGTTAAAAGGTATCCCTATCGAAACTGTGAACGTTTGCTGGCAGCAGAGGGTCTACCTATGACAGACGAGTCAATTCTAAAAGCTGATTTGGAAAGGTTTTCTGTTTTATCATTATCAACCAATAGAGGCCAATTTAAAACTTAGAATGTATCTAATTTTAAACAAGAGAGGAAATTAGCAAATATAGTTTTATTTTATTTGGAATGCATATATACCTAGTTATATTAGAATTTTCCTCTTTGATGAGATTCCTATTTAGAGAAAGTTTAAGTATTTCAGTACTTTTCAGAGATAACTGTTTCTTCCAGCGAATCGCCAATTGTTGTGCTCTACAACAACCCCCCCATTTCATACAAATTTTATTCTCAAAACTATAATATGAAATGGGTCCCTTTTTATTTAAATTGGTATCAACTTATTATTATTCAAAAAGGTACGAAGCAAAATAAAAACATTATAAAAACTTTTTGATAAACCAATTAATCGGTCTTATAACATATAAATGAGTAATATTTTATCATTGCGATAAAGCGATCGCAAGATCGCATATCGCAATGACAAGGGAGGCATGACTTAAAAGACCCATTGATTTTCTCCGACGCGACAATGCACAAAAGGCTATCGGATATCGGCAATGACGAGTTATCATAACAAAAGCCCCTTTTGCTCCGATGCGATGCGATATCGCTATCGGCGATCGGAGATGTACCATGCATGCTTTTCAAAGCCCTCAATTAATACTCTCGATGCGAATTGGCGATATCGCTATTGGCAATCGGGGATTCTGAAAGGAACCAATATAACAAGTTAAGCTTTCCCCCGATGGCCGATTGCGATAAAGCTAAAAGCGCGGATTTCAAAAAGGATTGATAAAGCCGGGATATTACGGTTAATTAGTATTAAAGGCCTTATCTTCCCGATAGCGATTCACTTACGCTCAACCGCCAAAACATCAAAGCCACGCTTGAATGAATCATTCGGCCAATAAACGATATGATGAGCATTTAAAGGATTGACAGGTTTAAAATCTCTTCACAGATTGTATCCGTGGCCACCTTAAGTTAATCCTTCATCATGCATTGATTAATATATCTCGTTCATATTTGGTTTGCCCCACCAATTCTCCGCATTACGTTCATTTTCACTCCTGTGCAGAGCTCTTCCGAAGCAGTAAATTGAAGCAGAATGGGGAAGAAGTCTAAGAAGACCGCAACAGCTTCCGCTTCGCCAGCCACAGGACAATCCACCACCGATCCAGGAACAAAAAGAAAAGGACTGATATCTGACACTACATGCCTAGGACTTGGCAAAACTACTTGGAAAAGCACCTATAATTTAATTGAGGCCGAAGGACCCGAGGTAACAGCAGTGCAAGCCACAGCAGATACGACTTGGAAATCTGACGCTACTATAAAGGATTTAGCCGACTCTTTCCTTCATTGGATAGCAGCACGGGAACAAATTCTCCCATATACAGATGTAATGAGGTGGGCAATTGAAGAAATCCCAATCACGAACAGAACATTTTGCACCATGGATGGGAGAATCTTCGGTTCATTTCAACCTGATGATTTGAGGCAAATGTACCATTTGCCTATACTGGAGAAGAAGTACAACAAGGCGTTCTTGGAGAAATTCAGAAATGAGAACGAAATTGAATCTGAACCCATTCGGGATTGGAGGCAAAACCCAGCAAAACACAAGCATGAGTCTTTGGGTAAGTACTCTGTTGATTCTTTGTGTTCTCCTTATTGTTATGCCGGGATAATGATGTGTAGATTGTGGGGGTTGCATGATTCTGCAAACTTCACTATAGAAATGGTTCCTTTGATGGAGGCAGCATGTAATAGTGAAATAATGGATTGGGCAACTATACTGTTTGATAAGCTAGCAACCGCAGTCCTTGAGTTTAGAAGCAAATCCCGCATTACTGAAAGGTTTATTCCCCCATTCTACTATAGTGCCTATATCTTGGACACCCTGTGTTTTAATTCTGAATTTCCTGTGCTTGGATGGAGATGGACTCCACAAGACCCCATGCCCATTCATATATACCATCAGAAGTTATGGAAAGCTCACTATAAGCACCATTTATATCAAGTTTGCAACGGTTTTATGTTACCCATTCACTATTCTATTTTTGATAAACCTGCTCCTAAGATTTCCTACCAAGCAGGGGTTGACTTGACATCCATAGGAAGATGGTTCAGAGAAGAAAAATTCACCTATGTAAGAGTTTTCGGTAGCCAAGCCAAACCTCATGTCCTCCCTTTGTACATACCTGATAAACTGTTAGCCAGGGAGGTAGCCTATCAGATTACATCCGAAGGAGTTACACAGACTCTGAGGAGTAAAAAGAAGCAGGTTTGGCCTCCTTTTCCTCTAAGATGCGGTGTCTACGCTCTGCATGACTTTAAACATGCAGAGAAAGAAGCTGATAAAATTAAGGCACTAAGTCTAGCAACTCTTCCTAATAGGCGATTTGATCCAAACAAAGTCGCCTATAATGCACTTGAACAGGCAAAATTAACTAAATTTGATCATAAAGAAGATATGTTCGATGACCTGTTCTCCTCAGCCGAGTCAATATCCCAAGTTAAATTGCTGGCCAGAATGGAATATAAGGATGATGGGTTAGTTGAATTTAACAGACTTAGAGAACAGAGGTTGCAAACTCTGCCTCTAGATCTGTTAGCAACGACCCCAGAGAGAATCAAGCGAGCCTGAGCAACGACTCACTAAGGAACCTCCTGCTACATCAAAAGAGCAGGAGGAAGTGCATGCAAAAGAGCAAGAGGAAACCCAGGCATCAAAGGTGAGTAATCTATTAAAAGGAAAAGACCAGGAAATCTTTTTTCTACAAGCACAACTATTGGAGGCACAACAGAAGGTAGAACAAGCATAACGGCAATTGTTTACAAATCAAAAAATAAATAATCAATTGAATAAACAATTGCAGGAAGAGAAACAGAGAATTGATTCCAGTGCAGTTCAAAAGTAGAAAGAGCTGCCGGAAGCATTGGCACAACTAAAAGCAATGAATGAACAAATGCTGAAGTCGAAAGATGAGAAAATTGCTCAACTATCAGCCCAAATAGAGAAAACCAAGAATCTTCCACAGCCAGCTGAATTCAGAGCAGAGGCATTACAGATAAATAAGGCATTAGTGACACAGATAAAGCTGTTATGTCAACAAATCGCCCAAGCAGAACCTTTATGTGACTTAAAAGCATCAATAGGTGATAAATCGGCTGATGCTAAGACAGACTTGGAGCAGGCCGATGAGACCTTGACTAATTTTCTTGAGTGGCAAGAAAATGTTGAGGGACAGGCAGCTTATTTGCCAAAAATCCTAGAATCGCATAAAGAGATATTATTTACGGAATGGCAGTCCCAGTTAATGAAAGCAGAGAGAGCAGTTTCAAGATGCAAATTAACCACAAGAAATTTGGTTGAATTGATTAATGATACTCTCTACTTATCTAACATGATTTCTCAATGTACCCCAGGTAAATTGATATCTGCTAAAACATTGGAGCAGTCATGTTATCCAGAGCTGGAGAAAAATGGGAGATTAATCGCAGGAATTAACAGTTTGACATGGGACACCTATTGGTTGTTCTTAGTCAAACCATACAGCAAGAGAGCCGCCCTCAAGTGCCTCACAGATGCAATCGGGTGTATCATTCCCGATATACAAGATGCCACCTATGCTGCCCAACTCAATTATCGTCTCAACTGACCACCAGAAGTGGAACCAATGGTTGCAATATGCCAGCTAAGGTCTAAAGGCAAACAACCTAAGTGATGAATCATGCTGCTGACTGCCAGATTGCCGTGAGGAAGATATTCAGAATCAAGTTGTACCAATTAAATAGGATTTTAGTTTCATAGTTAGTTAGTTTTAATCAAGTATTTATAGACCCTTTCATGTATTTAGAAAGGGTCGTAAGTTTTTGTATATGACTTAAACCTGAAGTTGCACTACTGTACTTCAGGCATATTCTTTTATAAAGACTGGGCCAATTATTCTGATTTTGATAACGAAGCTTTTATGTGAATGTGCACTACTGCCTTTGTTTAAAAGTGTTTCTGCGTCGAAAGAAGGAATCCAAATAGCAATTGATATTGGGAGTGATTTGCAGCTCATATGGTACTATTATCTATGTCTGAGTTCATTCCTTTTATGTGAATTGTTGTTTGATCGCTCTTGCTATTATCAGATATATGCATGTGTTTTAACAACATTCTTTATACTTTCCACTACTGGATGTTTACATCATGCTTTCCTTTTAATCATACATGTATCGGTAATATAAAAAGATAGGTGTAACAATGTGTTAATCACTTTGTTCAACTATTTGAACAAAGTAATCATTAAGTAAGGGAATATCTATGTTTATTGCTTAGAGTCATCTACATGCCTATCAATGAACAAAGATTATCAAACATTGCACTTCAAAGAATAGAAGTCTCCCGGGATAGAATAATTATTTATATTTTCGCTGATAGATTAGGTCATCCATTCATTATCATTTATTAGAAATCAATCACTCATCCATCCCCTTTTATTCATTATTGGGAAACTGGTCCCATTATATCCAGTCGGAGCCACCATTTCAAATGGAAAAGGAGCTGTATTAAGGTCCAGACCGGGTGGTTATCCCCCAATGTTGATACAACGATTTTCGGGGCATCAACACTTACCGTGTAGCACCATCATTCTGCATCATGCATTATCATGCATACATCATACCACTGCCTTTGCCTTCATGTATCATTGTGATGCTCATGCACAATATCTCATAGTGCTGCCCATCAGGCTGCTGCCTCTGCCTTCATGTATCATTGTGCTGGACATGCACAATATCTCATAGTGCTGCCCATCATGCTGCTGCCTTTGCCTTCATGTATCATTATTTTGCTCGTGCACAGTATCTCATAGTGTTGCCCATCATGCTGTTGCCTCTGCCTTCATGTATCATTGTGCTGCTCATGCACAATATCTCATAGTGCTGCCCATCATGCTGCTGCCTTTGCCCTCATGTATCATTGTGCTGCTCATGCACAATATCTCATAGTGCTGCCCATCATGCTGCTGCCTCTGCCTTCATGTATCATTGTGCTACCCATGCACAAGATCTCATAGTGCTGCCCATCATGCTGCTGCCTCTGCCTTCTCGTTGCTTTATCATGCTGCAACAATTTGCTTCTGTTGATATCAGCCTTAGCTGTTTGCTATGGCTTGTAGCCTAGCAAAATAGCTAGGCTATAGACCCTATTCAGCAGACTTCTTAAACTTTCTTTCTGTGTTAACAGGTCTCTTCTATTACAGCATTGACAGGTCTATAGGGTTTCTCAGCGTGTGAACAGTGTGTATGATCCTTACTGCGTGTTCCTTACTTGACTGCGTTCATTACACTGTGTTCCTTATACTATATAGATTATATGAACGTGGTTCCATATTCCATATATAAACTTGGTTCCATATTCCTCATATGACTACGTATATATATTCCTCATATGACTATGCGTATATATATGAACGTGTTCTTATATGACTGCGTTTACAATGTATATGACCGTTTACATGTATGCGTTCCAGGTATAAGACTGCGTTCCATATATCAGACTGCCCAACGTATAACCATAACTGGGTTGCCTCTTCATTACTATGGCTCAGCTTCACTTGGTGTGTATATTTCCTGCGTCCTGGTCATGAACAACGTTTCTATGGACTACGTGGTAAGTGTCCAGCATTGTAGCATTGAGTTTCTGCTGCGGCTACCCTTCACGTAACTGCGGCTTACCCTTCATGTATCATCTCCATTTCTTGTGAGTTCATGACTGCGTTATCATTTAGGGCATCATCATGCGTTGGTAGGGCATCATCTTTGGACCAACGTGTGTTTCTCTTAGTGTCTCACTCCTTCTCCAAAAACCCAAGACGTGGAGAGGAGGAGATCACTCAAGAATTGTGTTGCAATGACATCAAATCTTCTTCAATTTATACTAAAACGTATATGATGAATAGACATGACATTTGGGCTTCTTGAGCCTACGTAAGAGCTGGTCGGCTTGATGATAATTACATAATCGCAATAAATTCATATCTCCATAAATACTTATCGGAATCGGATGATCTTTGGATCAATCCTACACCTCTCGATGAGAGGGATCCAATAAAAATATCAGCTGCCATAAATAAGCTGACCCACATGGAGTTTGGCCCTAGTTGCCAATTTCAACACTCCCTCTCAACTAGGGAGAACTCCATCCGTTGATCCATATGTCCGACTGTACTATCTCTGCCATCAGTGCCTCACACTGCTCTGTCCAGCTCTGCTCAACTCTGCTCAGCTCTACTCTGCTCAACTCTACTCATCTCTGCTCTGCTTAGCTCTGCTTAGCTCTACTAGCTCTGCTATGCTCTGCTCAACTCTGCTGGTTCCGCTCTGCTCTACTTAGCTCTGCTGAACTATGAAGAAGAAGAATTAATCAAGAATGTCTCATACCATTCTCCACTGACCTGAAGTCAGTCTTAGAGTGCGTACCACTGGTCCCAGACCAATCTCAACCAACCCGAAGTCAGTGTCATAGAATGTAACACTCCTACCATTGGTCCTAGACCAGTATCATTGATCCCAGATCAATGGAGGTCATCCTAGCGTAGGGAGTATAGTAGATGCAACGATGCGTCCATCGGTACTACTATGGTCCCTAACTTCATTTCCTTCTCATTGATCAGATGAGAGGTACTTCCCATGAGTCCCAGACTGCATGGGTAAGATGTCTCGACAGGAGAACTTGATCAATCCCATACTCACATGAGAACACATCAATCCTGCTACAATCGCCATGGAGAACACATCAATCTAGGCCTCATAGGAGAACACATCAATCCTGCTACAATCGCCATGGAGAACACATCAATCCAGGCCTCACAGGAGATCACATCAATCCTGCTACAATCGCCATGGAGAACACATCAATCCAGGCCTCACAGGAGAACACATCAATCCTGCTACAATCACCATGGAGAACACATCAATCTAGGCCTCACAGGAGAACACATCAATCCTACTACAATCTCCATGGAGAACACACCAATCCAGGCCTCACAGGAGAACACATCAATCTTGCTACAATCGCCATGGAGAACACATCAATCCAGACCTCACAGGAGAACACATCAATCCTACTACAATCGCCATGGAGAACACATCAATCCAGGCCTCACAAGAGAACACATCAATCCTACTACAATCGCCATGGAGAACACATCAATCCATGAGTGATTGTGCCCTGAAGACATCTCAGAAGATTCTTGGCACCAATATAGTGAGGCTCAACCAAATATGAGCTCCCTGTGATAACTGCAAAACATATGTCCAGACAGAAGTTCACCAAGAACTTTCCCAAGTCTGGTCCGATATCACTACTGTATAACTTCCTCGGGGTAGTCACAGTCTGCAGTTCATCATTTCACATCTGGAATCCAACTCCCTCTTACTTCTGCAAGTGAGAGGGTCTGCATAGGTTGTCCTCATAAGGTGTTGGTATGAGAGGTCTATCTCTATCCATAACCTTCAGATAATGATTTGGATTGGTTTCACTCCTAGTGAATCTCAACTTCATCAAACAACTATCGGTCCTCTCATACTATGCTCGGGGTGTTTTGCTTCAAGCCTTAGAGAGATTTCTTCCACCTGTATACATGAGATTCCCATTCATGAATCTCAAACTCCACGGGTTGTTTCAAACCTGTGGACCTGCTACATGAGGGGAATGGTCCCCTTGTAAGATTTTCCTTCGGTACATCTCAGACATGTACTTTCATGCTCTTTTTGAATTCAGGCTTCCCTGTCACCATCTGACTCACAGACCTCTGGTGCTATGTGTCAATGGACATGGTCCCCAGTGGACTTCTTGTAACTTAATACAACCCTGAACTCAAAAGCATCTTTGAAAATTCTATTTTCAAACATGTACCTTTCCATTGACGAATGCCACCTTAAAACCTTCGACTTCCATTCCTGGGGTTCCTTGCTTCCTTGAAGAGTTAGTCGTGTCCTTGATGACCTGCATCTCTGCCATTCAAACACTCCTTCACATAAGGGCTGAACTTATAACCAAGACATCTGCCTTTCCTTCCACCCTTAGATCCGAACTTCCCAATGAAGTGATCTTTAGGTAGGCCATCAGAAGTTCCGCTGCACCATTCTGGTAATATGCTCTGCTTCGATTTCACCCTTTGTGAATTATGAGGAACCCTTTGATCCTTCTGTCTTGTCCCAAACGTCTTTGGTGATTGCTCTTTCACTCTTTCTTGGGCATTGTATTCACCTCAGCTCTGATACCATGTTAAATTTTAGGTATGTTTTATGCTTAGAGCAATTTATTTCAATTTTCATATTTAGCTCAATATCTTTTCCAGATTAGCAATCACATCAGCATTAAAGTAAACTGCAGATAGAACATCAACATAAATCACAGAATACAAGCCAATACAAGAGGACACAAGATGTGGCGCTAGCTAGGGACAAACCCCAAAATGTGTGGGGAAACCATTGATCAATTCTTCTTTTATGTCTTCAAAGTTCAGAGAGAAAGAGAGAGAGAGAGATAGTACATTTACAACAGAAGTCAACACTTTGACTTATCTAGATCTGAGCATAGATCATATCCTATAATGATGAGGTTAGTTGAAGACATTCTGCTTCAATTGATTCTCAAAGGTGATGGCTTTACCTATCGTAGTGCTGCCTTTCGACCATTTGCTGCACCTTACTGTGTAGCACCATCATGCTACATCATGCATCATCATGCATACATCATGCTACTGCCTTTGCCTTCATGTATCATTGTGCTGCTCATGCACAATATCTCACAGTGCTGCCCATCATGCTGCTGCCTCTGCCTTCATGTATCATTGTGCTGCTCATGCACAATATCTCATAGTGCTGCCCATCATGCTGCTGCCTCTGCCTTCATGTATCATTGTGTTGCTCATGCACAATATCTCATAGTGCTGCCCATCATGCTGCTGCCTCTGCATTCATGTATCATTGTGCTTCTCATGCACAATATCTCATAGTGCTGCCCATCATGCTGTTGCCTCTGCCTTCTCGTTGCTTTATCATGTCGCAACAATTTGCTTATGTTGATATCAGCCTTAGCTGTTTGCTATGGCTTGCAACCTAGCAAAGTAGCTAGGCTATAGACCCTATTCAACAGACTTCTTAAACTTTCTTTCTGCGTTAACAAGTCTCTTCTATTATAGCGTTGACAGGTCTATAGGGTTTCTCAGCGTATGAACAATGTGTATGATCCTTACTACGTGTTCCTTACTTGACTGTGTTCATTACGTTGTGTTCCTTATACTATATAGATTATATGAACGTGGTTCCATATTCCTCATATGACTACGTATATATATTCTTCATATGACTACGTGTAGATATATGAACGTGTTCTTATATGACTGCGTTTATAATGTATATGACCGTTTACATGTATGCGTTCTAGGTATAAGATTGCGTTCCATATATCAAACTGCCCAGCGTATAACCATAATTGCGTTGCCTCTTCATTACTGTGACTTAGCTTCACTTGGTGCGTATATTGCCTGCGTCCTGGTTATGAACAATGTTTCTATGGACTGCGTGGTAAGTGTCCAGCGTTACAACATTGAGTTTCTGCTGCGGCTACCCTTCACGTAACTGCGACTTACCCTTCACATATTATCTCCATTGCTTGTGAGTTCATGACTGCATTATCATTTAGGGCATCATCATGCATTGGTAGGGCATCATCTTTGGACCAGCGTGTGTTTCTCTTGGTGTCTCACTCCTCCAAAAACCCAAGACGTGGAGAGGAAGAGATCACTCAAGAATTGTGTTGCAATGACATCAAATCTTCTTCAATTTATACTAAAACACATATGATGAATAGACATGACGTTTGGCCTTCTTGAGCCTACTTAAGAGCTGGTCGGCTTGATGATAATTACATAATCGAAATAAATTCATATCTCCATAAATACTTATTAGAATCGGATGATCTTTGGATCAATCCTACACTCTCGACGAGAGGGATCCAATAAAAATATCAGCTACCATAAATAAGCTGACCCACATGGAGTTTGGCCCTAGTTTCCAATTTTAACAATTTCCTTGAATAAAATTTCATTTCCTACCTTACTAAAGTGACTTTATAAAAATAAAAATTCATGTCCATCTTTGCAACCATGACCTTCCAAAAATAGTAAATCACTTTCCATCAATTCATAATCATATATATACGATGGAAAATCACTTGTCCTTAATCAAACTCAATTGTTTAATTTTTAACTTAATCATTATTATTATTATTATTATTATTATCCTCTTTATGATTTTATTATATTATTATTAAAAAGAAATTCAAGTCTTTCAATCATGTCATATGTAACTCCCCTCAATTAATGCATATGTTACTCTCTCTCTTTCTCTCTTTAATGCTCTTATGCACCTGTTACACTCTCTTACATACTTTAATGACTCGTTATAAACAGATTCCTCTTACACCTTTTCAATGAATAAGTTACACTTCTCTCCTAAATGCATAAGTTACACTCCTCACCTTTATGTCATAAGTTACACTCCTATTTTGGCATATGTAACTCCTCCTCAAGGCATAGGAGTTACTCCCTCATGAATTTGACCTCCTTTCTCTTCCTATATATTTGTGCCTTGTTAGTTTTTGATAGCATCGGAAGTGTTCTAGCCTTGAAAATTGGCGGAGAGGCTAAGACACATGAGTTCTAAAGAACCTAGAAACCATTTGGTGAAATTCCACTTGGATTATATTTTATTAAAATAATTAATATTTTTAATGGGGTTCCTAAGTCTAAACTTAGGGAAATCAAAATATTAATGGGTATTAATCAAAATAGGTGAGAATGATTTAGAAAGCAGATCAAGTCATGTTCTAATCTTAGCCGTTGATTAGAGACTTAATCTCGACCGTTGAAGACTCAACATGAAAAGTAGAAAATGGAGGCTTCGGGTTCATTTGGAAATACACACAAAGATTGAGGAAATCGATTTTCTGAGGTAAGAAGTTCTCAGGAGGAAAATAGATTGGGGAGATATTGCAGCTGAGGGGCAAAGAGAATCCAAGAGAAGGAATTTCCAGAGAATACATAACAAAGAGGTGGAGAGAGCTTGCAGAGAGGTAACACAGTAGCCGGGAGAGATGGCGCAAAAAAGCTATCTGTCACATAGAATCATTAGCTGTCGGAACTGCCTAAACAACTGGGAGAGATGAAGTAGAGGAAACACAGTAGCCGAGAGAGCCGACGCAGAAAAGTTGTTTGTCACGCAAAATCCAAAAATGTCGGAACAACTGAAACTGCCAAGAACTACCAGAACTATCGGAACAACCGAGAGAGATGACACAGAGGGAAGATAAGGTGATGCAAGGATGACACAAAGTCATTGTAGAAATAGACAGGGTTAGCCAGTTTTGTACCGAATCAGCCGAAATTCTGCCAGGTGAAGTGAGGTAAAACTCACTCGGATTTTCCGCTAGTATTTTCTTTGTAAAGGATTGTTAGATGAGCATCCTAGATTTGTATTCAAATATTTTTCCTGCATAATAATAAAACCCTCAGAGTTGCTGCATCGGTTTTCCCTCATTGGGTTTTTCCGAGGACTATTGTGTCCAAAAATAAGTGTGTCCTATGTGTCTTATTCTTTGCTCCATTTTCTATTTCATGAGATCAAATATTTAATTAGTGTAGGCTGCAAAAGTAATTTGCTTTAGTATTCAGAAGAAGATGAATGTGTTGAAAGGTAGCAACAAGAATATTCCAATTTTAATTTGTACTTGAATTAAAATTCAAATTTAGTCTCACTAGCTACTTGAAAAATAATTAATTAATTCATCTCGAGTTAATTAGTTGGAGAAATTCAAGCTAGAAGCCTTTGTGAAGTCATGCAATAGTTATCCCTTTGATTGAGGAAGTTATCTCTTAATTAAGGAGATAAGGATGAGTTGTATTTGAGTCGTAATTAGTTAGCTCAGTTAACTGAGTTAAGTCCAGTTAAATTAGTTTCAAACAGTTTGAGGAACTAATTGTGAGTTCAGTCAGTTAATGCATGCATGCATGAAACTACTGTATTCTAGATAAATGAATATTCTCTCATAAATAACTCATACATGTCAGTTTAGACAAAGACCCAGTTGAGATTAAATGCAGGGACAATGTACTATCAGTTGCAAGAATTTTCCTATAAGAAAATCTCTTGCATGCAGAAGGAATTCATTCCTTGAGATTTGCGCAGTTTTACAGTGTGTTGGAGCAGTGTGTGAGATCAATGTCACACAAGGTTACAGCTGGAGCACCCAGGGAAAATTGCGCAAGGAAATAGGAGGCTTGGAGGACAGAGGAGGAGGCATATGAGTTGTTTATTCTTTCTATGAGCAGCAGTGAGGGATTGTACTAAGAGCTGGATAGCTGTGAGAGCTAAAGCTTTGTGTAATTGGTGGGCTCCAGTATTGTAGCAATAATGCTACAACTCCTGGAACTCCCTTCTTTAATTTTATCAACCCGGTAGTTCGTAACAAACTTGGAAGCGTCGGTGCTGTATGCACAAGTACTAGCTCTTGTCGCAGCTGTCACTTGGTCAGCTTGCACAAGTCCGCTAGGGCTCAAGCCAACTTCTATAGGCTCTCAGAAGAAGCTTGTTAAATGATGGACGAAAGCTAGCTCAAAGAAAACTAATCTACTTGGCAAAAATGCACTGAAAGCAACCCAAAGCATGGAAACCCTAATCTGACTAGTCTAACCTCTATGATGCAAAAATGTAAATGAAACTTCTACCAATGATGCCATTACCTCTAGTAAGTGCAAATGCATGAATCTAAGCTACTTGCATCTGAAAAGACATGTTTTTGTATTTTTTCTTTAAGTGGATGGAGTGATTGTGATTTTGTGTTTATTAGGGTTTGGTTGTGCAGATATGATGCGGAAGGAAGGAAAGCTTGGGAAAGGTTGGGGAGGCTAGGAGAGGTCCCCAGGGATCCTTAGCATCCGTCCACAGAGGTTCCTCATGCTCAGAGGCTCAGCAACCGAGTGAGTGGCCTCCTACAGGATGTCTGCAGGGGATCCTACAGGAAATGCAGGGGTTTCTACAGGAAGTCTACAAATTGCTACAGGATGACCTACCGTGGGTGTTTGAAGTGATGGTGGAGTGATGGAATGGTAGGGGGAGATGTGTAAGGTAGGGATAAAGCTGGTGATGGCTCAGGAGTGGAGAAGTAGGATGGAGAACGAGTGTATGAAGTTGGTTGATGGATGGAGGGCTATAACAACGAAATGTCTAAAGAATGAAGTTACGTGAGGAGTGGAGGAGTTTGGGAGATAACAGAGCGGAGCAGAGGTCAAGGATGTGGTTGTATGCATGATCAAGACGAAGAAGAAGGTAATGGAATGATGAAGAGCAGTGTAAATAAAACAAATGGCTTATGACTGTCACCAAGACGAAAATTCATTAACCTATGCTACCTGTGCTATGAACTCAATGAACAGCAATATAAAGCATGAAGAGAAATGTGCATGAAGCTGTGATGAAGGTGTATGGTGCAAGAGTGAAGTGCATGAAAGAATCTATCATAACCGAGACTATGTTGCAGCATGTATAAAGTGAAGGACTGCGTATTTTTGGTGGTTGGTGTAGACTGCACTCCAATCTCCAAACAGAGATGGCAGTGGAGGCTTTCTCAACCTTTTTCCTTGGAGCTCCAATGTATTATCAACCTGCTAGTCTAACTAAACAACTGAAAGCAATTCAACCATAAGCTAAACTCATTCAATCTCATAAAAACTAACTCAGCAAACTGTAATTTCGAATTGCATGGTAAAGCAATGAAATAAAGTGCTGGAACAAAAAGTAATTAACATTACAACACAGAGGAGGTCTATTGCTCTCAGGTTGGGCCCTAACCTGAGAGCTATAGCTCCCTTAAAAGCTCAGAACTAGATTCAAATCTGGTTGCCTTTATTCATATTCAAAAATCTAACATCATGCCAAAACTGGCTTACAAAAAGACTAATTGGCTAACCAAATTGACTACTAGCTAATCCCAAAAATGACTAACCACTAGCTACAAAAATGACTACTAACTAGCTAACCAAAATGAGGCCCCAAGCCTTCTTATTTATACAATTTGAGGACCCAACAGTCCTCCTAAAAGTTAGGGACTTGGCTGCCCAAGACTTGTAGTTAACAGCAGTCCAACTTGACTTGCTTGGCTGCCCTTGAGCTGATTGATTCGGTGGCCCTTGAACTCCGAGCTGATGGTGGAGAATTCGAGGTAAGGGCCCATAAATGAGGGGGACACCTTCCTACAAATCCTCTAGCTTGTTATCCCACGAATTTGGCTGCTAAGTGCTCATTAAGACCTTCAATTTTGTCTCCAAGTTGACCAAAAAGGCTACACAAAGCACCCATTAGACTTGTTGGCATAATGACTAACCAAATTCACTCTATTAACATAAAAATAATCAAAAACATGCAATAAACAAATGAGAATGGTGGACCAAGCCAAATTAGGAGGTTGAATGAGCCCAAATAATTGTACATTTTTGGGGCTCATCAGTAATCCTGAGATATTTACACTTGTATGATAATACATATAGCGGGGTTTTTAGCTGAGTCTTTCCCTAGAGTATTCTTCTGTGTTTCATGTGTATTGATTCTTCTTCTCTGTTATATGTGTTCTGTTTGATCTTTCTCAAATCAATTAAGCTTTTGCAAGTTTGATTGTAGAAGTAGATTAAGTATTTTGCTTTCGTATATTGCAGAATCAGGTTAATCTACAGTCAGAATTTCGGAGAAAAGGTGATCAGAGCTGTGAACAACATACTGAGAGGGGAAAATTTGAAGTTTGAAGTTCTTGATTGCAGGTACAAAATCGAATTCTTATCACACCTCAAAGTTAACCAATGGCATTCAATGGCTTGAGACTCGAGTATGCACTGGATGGCAGCTCGAATTACATAGCATGGAAGGATCGCATGGAAGCGGATTAGAAGACAATGGTTTGAAGGATTTCATTGATTAAGAAATCCCCAAGCCAACTGCAGCTAATGCACAAGCATTGGCAGAATGGAAGAAGTTTGTGGCAAAGGCGAGGAGGATTCTTCTGGAGGGAGTTCGAGACCATATTATCTCGAGTCTCCATGTGAAGGAGACTCCGTTTTCAATGTGGAAGACATTGAAGGACCTATATCAGAACAATAGTGACCAGATGTAGCAGTGGCAGTGGCAATGTCATGGGCATCGGTAGCAGTGGCAATGGCATGGGAAGTGGTACAGTAGTAGCAACAACACAATTTTTGTGGGAGAAATAGTGCAGAAAGGAGGTGCTTCAGAGACAGAGCAACATGCAAATGGACGTTGTTTCTAGAACACTTTCCTCGCTAAGAGGGAGTGTTATTTTTTTATAGCATTGGAAGTTCTCTAGCCTTAAAAATTGGTGGAAAGGCTAAGGTACATGAGTTCTAAATAACTGAGAAACTGTTTGGTGAAATTCCACTCGGATTGTATTTTATTAAAATAAATAATATTTTTAATGGGGTTCCTAAGTCTAAACTTAGGGAAATTAAAATATTAATGGGTATTAATAAAAATATGGGTGAGAATGATCTAGAAGGCGGATCAAGTCATGTTTTAATCTTATCCGTTGATTAGAGACTTAATCTCGGCTGTTGAAGACTCAACAAGAAAAATATAAAATGGAGGCTTGGGATTCATTTGGAAATACACACAGAGAGATTGAGGAAAAAGATTTTCTGAGGTGAGAAGTTATGAGGAGGAAAATCGATTGGGGAGATCTTGCAGCTGAGGGGTAGAGAGAATCTGAGAGGACTTTCTGGAGAATACATAACAAATGCAGCAGTGGCAGTGGCAATGTCATGGGCAACGGTACAGTAGCAGCAACAACACAATTTTGGTGGGAGAAACAGTGCAGAAAGGAGGTGCTTAAGAGACAGAGCAACATGCAGATGGACATTGTTTCTAGAACACTTTCCTCACTAAGAGGGAGTGTTATTTTTTTATAGCATTGGAAGTTTTCTAGCCTTGAAAATTGATGGAAAATCTAAGGTACATGAGTTCTAAAGAACCAACAAACCGTTTGGTGAAATTCCACTCAGATTGTATTTTATTAAAATAATTAATATTTTTAATGGGGTTCCTAAGTATAAACTTAGGGAAATTAAAATATTAATGGGTATTAATCAAAATATGGGTGAGAATGATCTAGAAGGCGGATCAAGTCATGTTTTAATCTTATCCGTTGATTAGAGACTTAATCTTGGCCATTGAAGACTCAACAGGAAAAATATAAAATGGAGGCTTAGGGTTCATTTGGAAATACACACAAAGAGATTGAGGAAATAGATTTTCTGAGGTGAGAAGTTATGAGGAGGAAAATCAAATGGGGAGATCTTATAGCTGAGGGGTAGAGAGAATCTGAGAGGACTTTCCAAAGAATACATAACATAGAGGCAGAGAGAGCTTGCAGAGAGGCAACACAATAGCTAGGAGAGCTAGCGCAAAAAAGTTGTCTGTCACGCATAATACAAAACTTTCGGAACTGTGGGAAACTTCCGAAACAACCACGAGAGCTGACGCAAAGCAAGTGCAGTAGCCAGGAGAGCTGACGTAGAAAAGCTACCTGTCACGCAGAATCTAGAACTGACGGAACAACCGAAACTGTTGGGAATTGCCAGAATTGCCGGGAACTACCGGAACAACCAAGAGAGCTGACATAGAGGGCATAGAAGGTGACGCAAGGCTGACATAAAGCCAATGCATAAATAGTCAGGGTTAGCCAGTCTTGTACCGGATCAGTGGGAATTCTGCTGGGTGAAGTGAGGTAAAACTCACTTAGATTTTCCGCCAGTATTTTCTCTGTAAAGGATTGATAGATGCGCATCCTAGATTTGTATTCAAATATTTCTCATGCATAATAATAAAACCCTCAGAGCTGTTGCACCAGTTTTCCTGCATTGGGTTTTTACGGGGACAATTGTGTCCAAAAATAAGTGTGTCCTATGTATCTTGTTCTTTGCTCTATTTTGTGTTTCGTGAGATCAAATATTTAATTAGTGTAGGCTGTAGAAGTAATTTGCTGCAGTATTCAGAAGAATAACTTGATTAAGGTAATTTAAAAACCAATTAGGTGAAGTATATTCAAATTTGTTGCAGTGGGGGTTCCGTCAGTGTAGGAATTTTCACATGCCTCTCATCCTCACTTGACACACTGTACTTGTGCTTGTGAAAGGTGAATTTGAACTTGAGAAAGAGAGAGTTTGAGAGTCTAGAGGAAGATTGAGAGAGAGAGAGAGAGAGAGAGAGAGAGAGTCTTGAAGAACAAGATCAGATTTTGGAGAGCCAAAGTGATTTAGTGTTTGCATCAACTACTTCTATCAAAGGTCTTCAGATTTGGGTGAACTTTTCCATTCTCTCATTGTACTTTGTATCTTTGTTGAACAATTGATTTCTAATAGAAGAATAATTTGGTTGGGTTTTCCCTTTGTGGGTTTTTCCTTGGTCATTGACCCAAGTTCTCTCTGTCTCATTGAGTTCTTAACTGTCTTCCATTGTGCATAGGGTTTATATGGTTTATTTTCTATCTATAGTTACTTAACATATTTTAAAACATAAAGAAGTTCTCAATTTAAGTCATTGTAACAACATAGATCAACAAAATTTCAACATGGTATCGAAGCTTTGGTGAAGACAAGCTCCATTTCCAACTCTGTTTCCACGAGAATGTCTCTTGCTGTCAACTCCATTTCCATCTCTCTTTTTGTTGTGGAATATATATTGTTGTCCACTCCATTTGTAACTCATTTTGTGTTGAAATATAGCTTGTTGTTCACTCCATTTGCAACCTTTTTTCCGCTGAAATATAGTTTGTTGTCTGCTCCATTTGCAACTCCTTTTCTGTTGAAATATAACTTGTTGTCCGCTGATCCATTTGCAACTTCTTTTCTATTGAAATATAGTATGATGTCTATTACATTTGCAACTCTGTTTCTGCTGAAATATATTTTGTTGTTTGCTCCATTTGTAACTCTCTTTCTCCTGAAATATAGCTTGTTGTCCACTCCATTTGCAACTCTCTTTTTGCTAAAAAATCTCTTGTTGTTCCTTCTACTTACAACTCATATTCTAGTGAAATTTCTCTTTCATTTTGCTGCTGAAATATCTCATTTACAGCTAAAATATCTCTTATTGTCCTTTTCTATTTGCTGTTGAAATTCTGAGCAGATCAAGTTGTCTTCCTCCTACTTTAAGAATGAAGAGAATTTGGTTATTGCTTCAAAATACTTCCCTTGGAAGGCCAGATCGGATATTACTATTAAGGAAATAATTTTCTACAGTATGTTTAAGGAGAGGTAGTGGAACTACCAGAAATCTATAATGCTGCAATTAAGGCCAGATACAAGAAATGAGAAGTCAAGGCTAAAAAAATTGTCCTTGATTCTCGTGGAGACCACCTTATCACTTATGTTTCCAATTTAAAGAAAACAAAATAAATATATGACATGTTGATGGGAATGTATCAAGTGAACAACTTGAGTCAAATTCTTACTCTGAAGAATCAACTCAAGGATGTTAAGATGAACAAAGGAGAAACCATTCAAGCATACTTGACGAGGATATCAAAAATCAAAGATCAGCTTTCAACTTATGGTTAAGTTGTTTTCGATAAATAACTGATACTGATTATGCTTAGAGGTCTTCCTTCTTCTTGGGAACATTTTATTACTACCATCAATAATAATGATAAATTTCCTACATTTGATGAGCTCTTGGGAAAGTGTAGTGAAGAACAAGTCAGAATCATTAAGGGATTTTTGAGGTCTAAAATGGGCCTCGTAAGAAAAATGTACAAGAAAATAAACTTTATAATAACCAATAGGATTCAAGATGATGATGTCAACCATAGGGGATGATTCATTATTTTTGGAGTAAAAAAGTAAAAGTGTTAAAAAATAATAGAGTAATAAAACTACTTTTTCAGCTCATATTTTTAACTTATCTCTCTAAGGTTTTACTCAAATTTCAAGAGGAAGTACTCTTTGGATGAAAAATTTAATTCCTCATCCAAGGAGTATCCATGTTGCATACTTTCGATGGATCTTCCTATATCAGAACAGTAGCGACCAAATGCAATCACATTTTTTCATCTATTTCTCATTTTTCGTGTAGCAGGCTCCATCAAAAGTATGAAACATGGGTATTCATTGGATGAGGAATCAAAATTTTCATCCAACGAGTGTTTTTGCTCGAAATTTGAGTAAAACCATAGGGGGATAAATTGAAAATACGAGTTGAAAAAATAGTTTTTTCTTTTTTCCCTCTAAAATTTGATGATGTAATGTAATCTTATTTTATTATTTCCACTATTGATCCCCAAAATATATTTAATTCAAATGTGATTTATTATATTTTTAGAACGTGTTAATGCATGATTCTTTTAAAACACCATTAAGCATAAGCATGAAGAACTGATAAGAAATTTTGCAGCAAAATAGAATAGAAAATCATGAAAAGAAAAGCGACACAAGAGATTATTAATGGAGTTCGGCTATCTTCAAGCCTACATCTCTGGGCCCTGGTCTTCAATGGGGAGGCCTTTATATTAAAACTTCAAAGCCAATAAAATACATCAAAGTTACATAAACAAGATCCCTAGCTGGTCCAGCTGTGTTCTGCTCGACCTCAGAATTCCGATGCAACTGACGGCTCAAAAAAAGACCTCTTACAATTCCCAGAATAAGCCTACAAATTTTCGCCTCCAAGTCTTCAAAGCTGCTCTACAACTCTTCTGTTGCATAGAAGGTTACAATACCTCTCAAGGAACCAAGCTCACCTCTCCTATATCTCTCTACCCCCTTCATGGCATAACATTACATGTATATATAGTGTTTGTGGCTAACCCAAATATAGAAGATGAATTAAATTACATATCACCTTTGTAACCATATAACAATATGGTTCTATTGTTATAAACCCACTCTATATTTGACATATTCGTTATAACCCAAAACCCATAGTTGAACTACATGTCATTTTCGGTGCAATGAAAACTATACACATAACACAATATAACAAATCGCATATGTTATGGATGCGGACCCATGGTATTGTTGTTGAACTATGTATTAAACATAGCATATAATGTTACATCCATCGTGTGCATCGTCGTTGACTTGGAGCGTAAACTCCAACGGTTCTCGTGGAAATACTCCACCACATATTTGTTACAATCACGCCATCCGAGGTGTAATGGTTACCAATCGCCGCCACAAACTTCTTTCACCATTGCATTGTCGTTGGTACCAATGGCTTGGACATAGGTTTTGGTAATATATGCGCCATTCCAATATAGTTTTTGTACATAGGTTTATAACCCTCTCTATTCCATGCTATGTACATAATAAATCAAATGTGCCTATTTCATTTTTAATATGTGGCTTTTTTTAAACTCTGAAATTTTAATACATATGCCATCACCATGTATATAATAAGAAATCGCCTTTTAATCCATTCAACCCATTATTTCACCCTGCAACCAAACTAAAGATGTTGCACCTATAACTGTAAATTCCATGTGTCAAGCAGTGAAAATGCGACGTGCACTGATTCGTCATAAAATTCAACAAGAAATTTCTCCTTCATCCGGAGGCCAAATGCACCCATTCAAGTTGCATTGGAGTCGTTTCTATGAGCTCTATGCAATGACATTGGTTCCACTTGAATCCAAAAACTTTGACTTAGGATTTTTCTAGATCCTTGATCATGCATTGATAAATTTTAGATCAACTATTATTTTATAATTTCCTTAGGAGGTCCATTTTAGACCTCAAAATTCCCCTAATGGATTCCCAAAGGGAGAATTCCCAAGCATGAGGAGGGAGAACCTACTGCCTTTGTTGTACAAGGAAATAAGAAGAAAGGAAGAAGAGGAATGCATTATTTGAGAAAAGTCTGCTCCCAACAACTCCTCTCAATGGACCAAAGACTTATGAAAATTCCAATGCTACAATTATCGCGAGCATGACCACTATGCTTGTGACTATTCAAAAAATAAAAGAGCATGAAAATCCAACTCCAACAACCACTCCAACAAATTTGATTACAAAAGAATAAGAAAATCTCCTTCTACTCGATGAGGAAACTATCTTTCCTCAAGAAACCAAAGATATGATAATAATGTAGCTGAAACTCAATCAAAGTACTTTCTTGTTTATGCTATTTTTAGCTCATATACTGCAGATTCTTGTGATAGTTGGTTAGTTGATAGTGGTGCTTCAAGGCACTTTACTGGTTATAAAGAAATACTCTTAAATATGGTTGAGAGGGAGACATATTTGAAGATCATTCTTGGAGATAACTCTACATATCCCATAAAGGGATCCGGTCCCATTTATTTCCATCTAGATCAAAGGTAAAACTTTGAATATTCAAGAAGTTTTATATGTACCTAGTTTAAAGAAGAATCTTGTGTCCATATCAGTTTTAGAAGATAAAGCAATGAAAGATGTTTTCCATTAAAAATATGCAACGACGGTCAATTCCACTCTAGATAGATCACTTGATGAAGATAATCATTGCATTGAATTCCTCTTTTCTAGAGGACCAAAATCAATCTCAAGATCACTCAAATTGGATAAGGGAAAGTGTACTTATGAAGAAAATCCCACATGTGCATATTTGATAAGGTCGTCCATAAAGAAAAATGGACCACCTCGAAAGGCTATAAATACAAGTGCCCTCTACCTCATTTAGACACAATGACGAGACACTCTTCTATCTTGGTTTTTGGCTCACACAGGTCCAAGGCTCGTCCATGGAGGATCAAGTTTTTTCTGAGGTGAAATTGCAGGGTTTGAGGCCCGCATCTCTGATTTAGGGTTTTTGGCCCTAGTCGCAAGAGCAAAACAGAAGGTTCAACTATAGATGCACGCACGAAAGATCATCCATTCGACTGGAGCCTTCCATTCGCACGAACAACTCTCCATCCATGTTACCGAGGATTTAGGGTTTCCGCACTCTAGATCTGACTCAAGTCACTCACATGCCAGGCTTAAAGGAGCGACTAAAACAAATATAGTCACTCGCATGTCACCTCCTCCGTGTGACTAGGACCTAAAAGATGAAATCTTAGGCTTCCGAAGATTTCACCCAGTGACCACAGGGTTCAATAGTTGATTGTAGACATCGACATTTCATTATAGTCTTCAGAATCAGAGCTTTCAATATATACATTGTTGGGTTCTTTTCATGGATGTTGTAGTTGTTTTGCTGATTAGTTGCATAGATGAAGATATGGATCACTGTACTCTCTTTTACTAAATAATTTGATGACGATCTATTAAGAAGAAGAATTTGAAAGGGTTTTCCCCATAGTGGGTTTTTCCCTGGCTTCTGACCAATCTTGGTGTCTCTATGTGTGAATTCTTTTCTTCTATTGTTCCTTTATGTTCCTCTACATTGATGATGATGATATTGTTTTTTATACATAGTTGCATATGATGATGATAATGATGTAAATATGAATAATTTTATGATGTTATGGGGTGAAATTAATGTGTTAATGAAGAAATTCAATTATCAAAGCAAATAACAATATAGCCATATGAAAAATTAACATGGTATCAGAGATGGGTTGAAGAAAAGCCATGGAGATTACCCCCATGGGGACACCTTTTATGGAAGCAAGAGAAGATGGAGGAGGTCTAAAAGAAGTCCAGGGTTTGAATAAAAACCTTAATAAATTTGTGTATTAGGGTTTGATGGATATTATGAGGTTAGGGTTTGAGAGAAACCGTAGTTTATGGAAAAAATTTGAGATATGAAACCTTGCATGGTCAATGTGAAGATGCTCAAGCACTTGTGATAGATTTGATGAAGCCCTAGATGGGATAGTCTCTAGTAGGCCTAGTTGTTGATAAAGTTGATTGAAGGAAACATTGTTATGTGGACAATGGACAGTGATGGATCCTAAAGGTTGGTTCAAGAGGGAGAGGATCACCTCTCATTGAAGACAAATATTTCTTGACTTATGATTCTCCTTTATGTATTTACTTATTATTTAGATTCATTGATCTGATTATTGTTTTGATCATTATACATCCTGCATGTAAATTTCAGTATTTGGATGTTTCTAACCTCCTTGATGAGATGTGATAAGAGGATAATTCTTGAGGATCATTCGAGATGCGGGAAAGAAAAGCTAGAGCTGGAAAATTTAAAGAGGCACATGATGAAAAGATGACTAAGTGCTACAAGCTGCCTATGTCAAATGAAAAGGTGCACATGTATTTGAATACTACAAGGTATCCATGGTATATTGTTTCAATGTTATGTTTCAGTTGTAATATTAGAAAGCCCTAAGGTATGATTAGAATGTGTCTATTTCAAATGGTTTATGCATGCATATGAAAGTAATTTGGATTCATGGTTCTAATATGAAATGGTGCACTTGATATTGAACAAGTATCTTACCTTCTTACATAATTAACTTCTTGATTCTATGAGGTTACTTAATGTTAACATTTGATATAGTGGCATACTTGATGTTTGGATAACATATATCATTTTAGATATCTTGATCCCATAAAGAAGGTTAGCACCTTGATTCTAGTAGATGGTAACTTGACACTATTGTTTGTGAAATGCATGGAAGCCATGAAGATAGAAGTATAACTATGAGACTGATACTCAGGATATTTTGTTGACAATGATTATGTTTTGATGTGTTTAGTAATTATGGCATATGATAAAATTGAATGCCCTGACTTGATGGATTGAGTTATGCGAAAATGAAGTAATGCATGTGATCACGATTGTTGAAGTCTACACTTATTAGGTCTTTGACACTAACCCTTGATGACAGATTGATTTCATGATGAAGTAGCTGATGATAACATAAGATCACCATGATGAATATGTGATATGGTCTGACTTTATGATCTAACGTATCTGCTGATTCATGATAGAATTATAGACAGGTTGATGGCATGAATGAAGATGCCTGAAGTGGCTTCCCATTCAGAGGTTGATTCTCTCCATAAGATCTCTTCTCCTATTGTCATTTGCATTATATACTCTTTACTGTTGAAGTATGATTTATGGGCATGAATAGACTAATATTTGACATTTTTGATATGCAACAAAGATCTCATATGAAGTAAGAGAGTTTTCTATTAATCTAAGCCTTAGTCACACGAAATAAAGCCTACAGGTGCGACTATAGCCTCCCAACCACACAAAAGCAAGATCAAGGGCACCACTGAGGCACTAAGATAGTTCTTGGCAGATCCAACCACAGTTGATGGCATAACATATTGAAGGATGCGACTGTGATCTCCCAACCACACAGAGGAAGGAATATGGGTGCGACTATTCTTGCTGGACACAAAAATGAAGTTTTGTGCATAAAATTAGATATTCACCTGAAGGATGTCAGTCCTACAGATGTGGAGAAGAGATCAAAAATATTTGAGAGCAGGAAAGTTTGAATGTTTGATATAAATGAATATATATAGACTGAACTTGTGTTTGTAGGTGACCGAGACACACATATAGATATGTCATTATGTTTGTGCTACAATAGTTTGACATGATTTGATGGTTTAGTATAGATAAGAAATGTTTGGAGTTTTGACATGATGCTTGATAATGACTTCATATGTTTTGATCTCTCTATGATAAAAAAATTGGGATTTGACCTAATGATTTTATTTTATGACTGATGATTTGCCTTGATGACAATGCTATGTGGGCATAGTGACTTTTAGTGACTAATATTGGTACTCTAATGGTTTTGTATTGGCCTCCTTGTTCTTAGCACAATGGTTGAAATATTGACAGTTGTGATTCATTATAAAGTAATATCTCGATAAATGGATGGAACCTGCATGACTTATCCTTGGTGAAAGCATTTCCATTTAATGACTTATATTATGACCATGAGGATGACTTGATGAAGTTTGGTTTGATATTTCTTCGCAAATGGAAACTTGTTGGCATGAAAATAGATGAATTCATGATTTTATGAGAGCTCTACTTATCGCTTGGTCTAAAGAATCTGATACTATGATATTGTGATGATTTTGATATTGGTTATGATATGGAATCTAAACTTTGATAAGCTGACTTAGTTGATTTCATTGTACAATATTGTGAGTATGAGCATATTGGTTTGGAAAAGTATTATGTTTGTAAAGAGCACTATATGAAGCAAGCTCCTCTATATTGATATGTTTGCATTGTCAGTTATCTGGTGAAGTCAGGATGATGTGTTGATTCAAACATCTACTTCATAAGTGTTCCAAGGTATGAATTTGATTTTGGTTTTGGTTTTATATACTGATGGTCTACTATTGACAGATAATGAGTCTCTGATGATATAAGTAAGAGTGAGATGGCTTCTGAAGCTCGAAACGATGAATCATGGCATGATGAATTGATTTTTGAAGTTGGGAAAAGATAATCTATATTGCGAAGATATTTGGAAATGTAAATACTTGGACACTAAATTTCATGATGTTGTGAACTCATCTTGGCAACCAACAATTGATTGAAGCATTGATGTTCCGTTATGAACACTCATCCGTATATATATATATATATATATATATATATATATATATATATATATATATATATATATATATATATATATATATATATGATGTGCATAGAACTTGAATGAGTTCATGATTGAGCCGCTTTAATCACATAGAGATGCCACTGATCATCCTTCGAGATATTTGCATGGGATGATTAATTTTTGGTCTAAGACATTTCTCCTGTGATATGTGACTACTTGGATGAACTGATGATGATTAGGATCATTATTGATGAGATGAGCACATTTGGATGTTGCCTTAGTATGAGATCTGGCATGATATCTTTGATGAGAGGTCCATAGCATGACCAAGGTTAAGTACGATGTTTCTAGTATGGATAGTTTTGTGGCAAGATGGAGAAATTCCTTGGAGAGTCGTCTAAGCAAGATCTGAATATGACATGGCTACATTATGATGACAAAAAGTGGGAACTATGTTATAGACATTTTTGTGCCTTACAACTCTAAGCATGAAATGTCCATAAACCAAGGGATCCTAAGTCCCTAAAAGTGTTGTTCCGGCCCCTAAAGGAACAAGGTCAACAAATTACAGCTTCTCCCAGAAGTTCTCCACCAGAAACTGCTCAAAATCAGTCAAATCAGGATCATTTCAGCTGCTCCACTAGCTAGCTGCGTTGCATAGCACCCAAGTACACTAGCTAGGTGCGTTGTAATGCACCTAAATGCACTACCACGGTGCGTTGAGCGGGAAATGACAAATGGCAGTGCCATTCCGCGAGGTGGAAAGACAATGGAAGCTTCCAGAATCTTCCCCAATGACACTTGCCTCACTGAGTTCGACCAAGGATGAGTAAGAGGCTCTCAGTCTCCAATTGGAAGCAAGAACTGACAGAGAGAAGCCACTAGTCAAATCATAAGCTGACTCATCCTCTTTGCATACATCTATATATGGATCCCTCATCCCAGAGATCCAAAGGCTGGAATTTTGTACATTACAAAGAATTGTTGTTGGTTTTGAGATAGATATCAGAGTATTGGGTGATTTATGCTTTGTTGGAGGTGAAGAGGGGACTCCTTTGCTGGGAGGTTGATGCTGGATCAGGAATCATCGGTTGTAACTCCTCCTGGACCTTCTTGTTATATCAATAAAATTATTTGAGTTTCTCCTACATGCTTGTGTATCATTGATGTTTGTTACATTTGTATGTTTAGCTTAAATCTGTTCCTAAGCTATTTATGAATATAAATCCGTGTCTTTGTGTAGTTTTCTTCTTCTGTGATCTTACAGGAACTTGGTGAAGCTGGGCAAGTAAGGGAGCAGGTAGCTGGAAGCTGTCAAAGAGGAGAGAGATTGGATCAAATGACTAGCGCAAGACACAGGTTGGTTCATCCTATTCCTCTTCGTTTATAGTTCATAAAGAAGAATACGAAAGTAGTTTTCTCTGTTTGTTTCTAAGGTAACTGTCACACCTTAGTGGGATAGGGTCGTTCTGAATAGACACTTTTCCCGTTAACAAAATGGCGACTCCGCTGGGGATCGTGTCTAGTTAGTTTGTTTGTGTTTCTCTTGTTGTTTGTTTCATAAACATAAAAGTAGCAATCGAACTGCATTTTCCATTTACAAATGCAAAGTAGACATCTGCTACTTCAATCCATTCACTGGATATGTTTATGATTTGAACAACTGATTCACAAATGATCTGATTGCCCTTTGTGATAGCTCTTAGACCTCCTTTAAATCTACCCTCTGATTGTGCATTACTGATTGCTTTTACTCGGCCAAAAACCATAGATTAAACTGCAAACCGTGACCCAGAACCAGGATAGAATTCTCGTTTCTGCCCCAGCGCAGGCTCTGTGAAGAGATTCTACATTTCAACGCAGTTCCCGAGAGGGCTACTTGCGCTGCAATCCAGTTTCTCTGTGTAACAGGTGCGCTGATCAGCCTAGCCTTGTGCAGCTGAGGTTCTTTGCTTCATTTTTTCAGTTTTGTCTCTGATTTTTGCAGCCTGTGATCAGTATACGTGTCTGTTTAAAAACCCCTTTTCTTTGCCTTAATTCCTCCTCCTTTGTACAAAAAGACTATAGATGTTTTTGTGTGTTTGTTACATCATTTACAGTTTTCCATTGAAAAAGTAGAATAGTCATACTGCGTCCTTTGATTTAGATCTGTCGTAACTGTCGATTTTGATCTTAGGAGAAAGCTTATTTGCTGTTGACAGTCGATTATGCTTTTACTTTTGCCTTTGGTTTGAATTTGTGACTTTCTAGTGTCAAAACGAGTATTTATTTCAAAAATCATAAAGTGTCGTAATCATCTCTACCTTTTGATTTGGAAAAGAAGCTTGTTTGTGTTTGTCACTTGAAAGCAAATTCAGATTTGTACATCAAATTTCTTTTTAAGCATCAATATTAAGAAAGTGAAAAACAAATACATGCACATGTGCATTTGCATATTGACAGTCCGTTTGGCTTGATTTAGGAAAAGTGCATTTACAGTGTGCTCTTTGCTCTTTGAGAAAAGATTGTGTCTTTCTTTTCCCCTTGTAGCTAGGATTTTCATTGCTGAAAAGAGATAAAAGTTTGCTTATCATCTTTAGATTGCATTTTAGGAATTACATCTACATCTCGTGGTGATCCCAAAAGGAAAACTTCATAAGAAAAATCAACTTAAAATAAATTGAATGAATCTAACAACGCTTTGGAACTTAACGCACAACATTTAGAGGTCAAGGCTAGAGACGTATTCCGGCGTCGTAAAGCCTGGTAACTGTTGTCCTCACTGATGTTTGGGTGATTCCTCCACTTTGAGACGATAAGTGCCAGTACGGACTTGTGCTCCCATGTACCGTCGAGTATATATTGGGAGACCCCTATAGGCTTAAATCCTTTTATCCATAGGAAGTCGTGTCGGCCGCCCTACTGATCGCAATGCACCCAACACAGCATTCGGGAAGATTGACTGCCGTACCGTAAAAATTATTCTGCAGTTTTGCGATTGGTTTGGTACTCCCTCTACCTAGATCTCCAGAGCAGTCCCTTTCGTTCCTTTTCAGACTCCTTAACGGAAAAGGTCCATCTGAGCACTTGTCACTTCAGGCTCATTAAAAATCGAAGGAGACTAGAGTCATCTTTTGTTTTTTCTCGACTCTTAAAAACTGAAAAAACAAGTTGTGTCAAAAGCGTCTAAAATTCATTTAATTCGGAAACATACTTCCCCTTTTTATTTTAGTTGATCGAGTAATCCGCAATCGTGGAAGAAAGTCAATTGAAACCCCGTCGTTCGCGGAGGCTTACGAGTCAACCGTCTTTGTCTCTGGAATCGAAACCAGTACGGACAAAGCGAACTCGTTTAACCGGTTCAAAATCTCCTATTAAAGTTAGAACAAGTGTTCCAACGACATCAGAGACTTCGGTTACTCCAAACATTTCTGGAATCCCTGCCTCTACAGAAGAAGTTCAATAGCCACAGAAGGACAGTGATACTGATCCTAGTCTGAGAGTAAACACTTGTGTTACCGAACCAGTTCCATCTACAACCGGTTCGGAGAGTCTTGCTCTTCAAACATCTGTCGCTGTCGATTCCACACCTTCTTCGGCACCAGAAATATTTTACGGACCTGACGGTCTTCCCCTTCCACCTGGTCTGATTGCAATTGAAGAAATTGTAGAGGATCCTCAAACAAGTACTCCAACGCACTTTGGAGTCGGGATCACTCTATATCCTTCTTCATCAGAAGTTAGTCTACCACCAACGGAAGTTCCTGTAGAATCGCTAGGTAATCTTTTGGATAGACTACAAATGTCTGAACAACCGTCAACATCTAGGACTGTGTCATCTAACACAGCGACAACAGAACTCCCTGCTGTCACTCCGACAATGTTCGCCTGCATACCATCTGTCCCGACTAGCTCTCAACCGTTAGAAGGAGCCCACTCAGGGGCTATTTCGACAGTCTGGTCCATTCCTGTTTGTTCATCCGGAATAATATCCTGAAACTCTTATGTTGAGTCTCAACAAATTGATCCGTTTGGAGGTCAATTTGGGCAGTCCGGTCCCCAAGGACAAATAATTCCCTTGAGTTCTGGATTACCACCGTATGGGGGGCAGTATGCCCTTTCATTATCCCCTCCGGGAGGATATCCATACGGGAGTTCACAACAATATTCAGGTTATACTGGAATTACCTCAAGTGGTTGGGTACCTATACTACCTCAACAACCAAGAGTTGTGTATTCGATGCAACAATGTGTACCTGTGTCGAATATCCCGACTACACCAGCTATTGTGACGGTGTCACAAGTTCAAACGCTGCCTGCTGTATGCCAACCTCAGATTTCTCAGGTTGTAATACAACAGCCCCTTGACCCTGTGACTCAACCACAATCGCCAACTAGTGGGGCGACATAGGTCCAGACGGGTACAATTACCCCACACCTTGGTCCAACGGTTAGTATAGCACAACAACACATGGCTTCACAACCATGGCTGGTGCAATACCAACAACCACAATTCCAACAAGTATACCAAGGTTCTGAGCAGCAAATCTTTGCGAACAGTGGACAACCGTACATTCAAAACGGTCAAAATCAACCATTTTACAATGGTCATGTCCACCAACCTTGTTATGAAACCAGCTCAAGAAAAGAGAGATCAACGCCTTAGAATTCAGCCTCTTCGAGGGGGCAACCTCCTTTACATTACATAAATGAACAATTCTTGGATGATACAAATGACAAAACCTCCTTTCTATATATAGGAGTCTAAGGAGTCACAATATAATCCAGCCGACCTAACAATAATAATATAAAGCCACAAAAATAACAATAGAGGGATTCTATGGGGCACAGAAATAACAATATGGGGGTAATAGGGGCACAACAATATAAATAAGGGGTATAACTACAATAGTAATGGGGTAATCACTAGTATTATAGGGACCCAACATGCCCCTCTCCTTCAAAAAAGTGTTGTCCTCAACGCTTGAGCAGTTCTGGATACTTCTGCATAAAATTCTCATCCTCCCATGTGGAATCTTCAGCGGATAAGTTCTTCCACTTGATAAGATACTCTGAAATTGATCGATTTCGTAGCTGTCGAGTTCTTGTTTCTGTGACTGCTTCCGGTTCCAATATAATTTTTCCTTCCTCGTCAAGTTCTGGCAATATTGTTTGAACTGGGAGCTTGTCGCCTATAACCTTCTTTAAACATGAAACATGGAAAACTGGGTGCAATCGAGAAGCTGCAGGAAGCTCCAATTTGTATGCCATAGTACCAATCTTTTCCAACACCTTGTACGGACCATAATACTTTGGTGATAATTTATTATCCTTCTTAGCTTGCTTTAGGGACATTTGCTTATATGGTTGTAGCCGTAGGAATACCCAATCACCTACATCAAAACTTCTTTCACTGCGATGTTGATCTGCCTGTTGTTTCATTCTATTTTGTGCCAACACGAGGTTATCCTTTAAGAGTTGGAGGACTTGTTGTTGATGTTCGATGTGATGTTCCACTGCCTGAACCTTAGAATTTTCTCTTAAATATGATGTGATTGATGGTGGTTGATACCCATAAAGTGCCATAAATGGGGTCATTTTTGTTGCTGTATGGAAGGAAGTGTTATACCACCATTCAGCCAGAGGCAACCATTTGACCCATTGTGTCTGTTTATCAGATACAAAGCAACGAAGATATCCTTCCAAACATTTGTTTACTATCTCAGTTTGCCCATCAGATTGAGGATGATAAGATGAGCTATGAGCTAACTGAGTACCAAGACAAGAAAATAATTCTGTCCAAAAATTTCCAGTGAAAATGGGATCTCTGTCACTTACAATAATCTTTGGGTTTCCATGTAGCTTTTGAACTGTTTCCATAAATGCAGTAGAAACTGTACTGGCTTTAAATGGATGTGATAATGCACAAAAGTGTGCATACTTGGTAAGTCTGTCAACTACCACCATGATGACACTCTTTCCCTCAGACTTGGGTAAACCTGTGATAAAATCCATTGAAACCTCCTCCCAACGTTGGCTTGGAATGGATAAAGGTTGTAATAGACCCGGTGTCTTAATTGTTTCAACTTTATTTTGTTGGCAAACCAAACATTCCGCCACAAACTTTTGAATATCTGATTTAAGGCCATCCCAAAAAAATTCCTTCTTAACCCTGTGGTAAGTTTTTAAAAATCCTGAGTGCCCTCCTAAGGGAGAAGTGTGCAATTCCATAAGAATCTTTTGTTTTAGCTGGGAATTCTTACAGAGGTATAAGCGATCTTTGTACCATAACGAATCATTTTTCCAGCTAAATGTATCAGAAGTACTGGAATCTTGTTGTAGCTTTCGAATAAGTGCCCACACTTCTTCGTCATTCTTCCATTCCTCCTTTGCTTCGTTTATCCAATCTGGTTGGATAATAGAAATGGCACACAACAATGCTTCCACATCCTCATCCTTTCTTGAGAGTGCATCTGCCACCACATTTTGCTTCCCTTTTTTGTAGATGATTTCAAAGTCATAACCCAACATCTTTGTGACCCACTTTTGTTGCTCTTCAGAGGATAATCTTTGTTCTAAAAAGTATTTAAGGCTATCATGATCCGTTTTTACCTTGAAGTGTCTTCCCATTAGGTAGGGTCGCCATTTCTTAAGTGCATGGAGTATTGCCAACATTTCCTTCTCATAAATAGCTTTGCTTAAAAACTTTCCCTTGATTGGACGACTTTCAAAAGCAATGGGTCTTTCATCTTGCATTAGAACAGCACCAATTCCATTTCCTGAAGCATCACATTCCACAATAAAGGTTTTTGTGAAGTCCGGTGTAGCTAAGACCGGTGCTTGGCACATTGCCTCTTTAAGATGTTTAAAGGCCTTTGTTGCTTCCGGAGTCCATGAAAATGAATCTTTCTTCAATAATGTTGTTAGAGGTGCTGCTATTCTCCCATAATTCTTAACAAACTTGCGATAATACCCTGTCAACCCAAGAAATCCTCGCAGATGCTTTATGGATGTGGGGATTTTCCATTCCTTAATGGCTTTAATTTTGCTAGGGTCTACCTTAACTCCTTCATGAGATACAATATGACCCAAATATTCCACCTCCTGGACTCCAAAGAAACATTTGGATCTTTTTGCATATAATTGTTTCTCCTCCAATAGTTGTAGCACCTTGTCAACATGTTCAACATGATCCTTCCAAGACTTGCTGTAGATTAGTATATCATCAAAAAATACTAACACAAATTTTCTAAGGAATGGTTTGAAAATTGAATTCATCAAACCTTGAAATGTTGAAGGTGCATTGGTAAGGCCAAAAGGCATGACCAAAAATTCATAATGACCCTCATGAGTTCTAAATGCCGTTTTCGGAATGTCTTCAATCTTCATTCTGATTTGATGATATCCCGAACGAAGATCCAACTTGGTGAAGTAAATTGATCCATGCAATTCATCCAGTAATTCATCAATGACAGGAATGGGGAACTTATCTTTAATAGTGAGCTTGTTGAGCTCCCTATAATCTGGACACATGCGCCATGATCCATCCTTCTTGTGCACCAATACTACTGGAGCTGAGAAAGAACTTTGACTCGGTTGAATTATACCAGCCTCTAGCATTTCTGCAACCATACGTTCAATTTCACTTTTTTGGACATATGGATATCTGTACGGCCTGATGTTTGGAGGAACACTTCCTGGAATCAGATGAATAGCATGATCATGATCACGCATAGGTGGGAGACCTTTGGGAGTCTCAAATACCTTGGAATGATTGTCCAGGACTTTTTGGAGATCTGGAGAAATAGATGATTCCAATGTGGAAACATCTAGCGAACATAATTGTGCAATTACACCTCTTTGCTCCTTTTTTAGAAGCTTTGTCATGCCATTAGAGCTGATTATCTTTCCTGGTTTCCCTGCAATACCCCTTAATTCAACTTCCTTTCCTTCCACAGAAAATTTCATGAAAAGTTCTTGAAAATTAAAAGCTATTGTACCCAAGGATTGTAGCCATTGGACTCCTAGTACAACATCAGCACCTCCCATTGGAATGGAAAGCATTGGGCTAGTCAATACATATTCTCCCATGGATAGCTTGATATTATGGCACTTTCCAGAACAATTTATTGTTCCTCCATTTGCAATCATCACTTGACACTCTGGTGCTGGATATAGAAGCAATTCAATTCTTTTGCTACCCTACAATGAATAAAATTGTGGGTGCTTCCTGAATCAATCAACACTATTACCTTTTTCTTCTTGATTTGTCCTTCTATCTTGATGGTTTGAGGAGTGGTAATTCCCGCCAATGCATTACAAGATATGGTCGGATTTATTTGTTCTTCATCTAGGCTTTGTTCCTGGAATATATCCTCTTCTTTTGACCTTTCTTGCTCCTTTTCTTCTTCCTCTTCACAATCTATGTAGAATAATTTCTTCTCAGCACACTTATGACCCTTTGTGTATTTGCTATCACAATTGTAACAAAGCCCTTTTGCTCTTTTTTCTTCCAATTGTTGTGGTGTCAACCTTGTAGGTTGTGGAAGACTATGGGCAACAACACTTCCGTCTTTATAGTTGTGAATGGTATGCTTCCTAGTTGCCATAATTTTGCTTTCCATTTTTCTTGCTAACCTGAATGCCTTCTCTAATGAATCAGGTTCCCAAAGGCGCACATCATGTTGGATATTATCCTTTAAAGACCCTATGAACACATCAATCCTATGCTCCTCTGGAATATCTTTTACCCTTATGTTCAATTTTTGGAACTCCTCAATGTGCTCCATTATTGAACCCTTTTGTTTGAGACTTATCAATTGGCTAAAAAAAGTGTTGCTTTTTGTATCCTCATAATGTGCTATCAATTCTTCCGTAAAAATTGCCCAAGTGATAAATTTTTTACGAGAACAAAGCCATTGATACCATACAAACTGATTTGGTTCCAAATATAAAGTTGCCATACGTACCTTTTGTGTGTTTTGCACATTATTGAGATCGAAGAATTGCTCCATCTGTAATATCCATGTGGCGGGATCCTTGCCATCAAACTTCCTCATATCGATTTTTGGAACATGGTGAGTCTTCGATCCAACATTAGAGTCTATGGAATCATGATTAACATTTCTTTTGTTCTCATCATGAGTTTCCTTTAGTACTCTTTCACCCTTAGTGACCATTTCTTGTAGCAACTTATTCATATTTATCTTCAATTCTTCCATCTTATCATCCATGCCATCAATTTTAGCTTCCATGCCATTCACCTGAGCTTCCATGCCCTTTATCTTAGATTCCACGCCATTTATCTTAGCATCTGTTAGCTTTTGTGAGCGTGACATTTGTTGCACTTGTTCTTGTAATTTTGATATATCATGTAGCATTTCTTCCTCTTCTTCATGAGTCATGCTAGAGCTTTCAGGTTCCTTACTAGGTGTTTGCATTTTCTTTCCTCGGGGCATCAGTTACCGATAATAATGCTTTACTATGCCCTTTGAATTCCTTCAAACCAAGCTTATGCAAAAATTAAAAAAAAAATACACACCTTTTTTTACTTTGTAGAAGCCTGATATTGAATCTGATGTATCTCTGTAATTTCGAATCATCCAGTTCTGAAATTGTGACCTGTAGTAGCCTTCTATGTCCTCTTTCCAATGCCACTAGTCTGATCCAAATTGGATTCTCCAAGAAAGAGTTATTCACAATCTCCCGCAGTGACCTGATTATAGACTAGTTCAGTAGAGCGAACTTGTATGAAGTGCCACGTGTCACTGTTTCAACCTTTGACTCTAAAAAATATATAAACAAAAACTACAATCCGTCCTCTTTCTGTACCTTCTTACGAAATTTCAATCCGATGCTCAGAAAGAAAGTTATGACGATTTTCCCCAGGTCACCTGTTTTGAGTGTAATTCAGGAGTCTGCAAAAAGACCAACTTCCTCAGATCATATCTCCGAAAATATCGCGCGAAAGGCTCTGAAATTCGGGCCCAAGGTTCAGCGCTATTTTTTCTCAAATGGGTTTTTTTTGCGACTTCTGAAACGTCACAGAAAAAAAGTTATAGCGAAAATTCCACGATGACCTGTTTGGAGCAGCGAAACCCTAGAATCCAAAGCTCTGATACCAAATGTTATGAAACCAGCTCAAGAAAAGAGAGATCAACGCCTTAGAATTCAGCCTCTTCGAGGGGGAAACCTCCTTTACATTACATAAATGAACAATTCTTGGATGATACAAATGACAAAACCTCCTTTCTATATATAGGAATCTAAGGAGTCACAATATAATCCAGCCGACCTAACAATAATAATATAAAGCCACAAAAATAACAATAGAGGGATTCTATGGGGCACATAAATAACAATATGGGGGTAATAGGGGCACAACAATATAAATAAGGGGTATAACTACAATAGTAATGGGGTAATTACTAGTATTATAGGGACCCAACAAACCTTATCAGTCATACCAGCATCAAATGCATTATGCTGGCATGCAAAGACCAACTGCTCAGGCAATCCCATCTTACCTTGGGTATGCTTCACCTAATCTGAATCAGCAGTTACCATTCGTGGCAACTTTAGAGTTACCTGATTTAAACCGGTTAACAAACAATCCAATTGCTTACGCCCCTTGGTGGCCAGCGATTCCACATAAACTTCCATCAGATATTCCTAAATTTAATGGAAATCTGGGTGAAGATCCATCGAATCACGTGATGACATTTCATCTATGGTGTTCATCAAACACCCTAAATGATGATTCGATAAGGCTTCGCCTCTTTCAGAGGACGTTAACGGGTCCAGTGACAAAATGGTACATTGAATTGCCTAGAGCTTCGTTCGACAAATTCAGTACCTTAGCCACAACCTTTTTAAACCATTTTCAATTACCAATAAGGTATGGAACAGGAACAGAACTTCTTACCAACTTCAAACAGACAACAACCACTCACATATCTGATCATATACATGAGTGGCGACGTTGTCGTAGGATGGTAAAAATGTACGTTCCCGATCAGCTATTAGCTGAATGGTTTATCAAGTCATTACTTCCTTCCATCACGGAAGATGTGGCAAAGGGGGGAGTCGTAACGGAAGAGCAAGTGATCGCTCGTGCACAATATCTGGACTTGATTTACACTCAGTCCGGCATGCTCTACGACAAAATACCTGACGCCCCTAGACCGGAATTCTTAATTCCTCCTCCTCCTAAATCAAACAATGACTCTCATGCCGGCGATGGCGTGATTGGCACAACAGACACGAAATCGACCAAGGCTACATCCAAGAAGGCCCGTAAGATTTCAGATCAAAATGCAAAAGACGAACTTCTTGCTTCGGAAGTAAATGCCGTATCGACAGATAAGGGCAAAGAAACCAAACAACCAGGAAGCAAGAAGAAAGGCAAAGGGAGGAAGAAGAAACAGGATGAATCATCTCCTGAAAAATCTTCTTCAAACCCCCCTAGAAATAGGAAACAAAAATATCCATGCATGATATGCGATGAGGATCATCGGACTTTAGATTGTCCACACAGAGCTGAGCTTAAAACATTCTTTAAGAGTTCGAAAACCTCAGCAGTGTTAACTGATCCGTTTCCGAATCCAGGAGAAAATCTGGTTGAAAGTGGAAATGCTTCCCCGTCCCAAGTGCTGATGTTTTCGATTTCGAAACAGCAGAATGATGCTTTGATTTCGACAAGGAACAAAGATTACGGGAATCCGCAGCTGTCGAACAACAAGGATAAGGATCAACCAAGTCGTTCGACAACAACTTCGACAGAAGTTGTACCACCCACCATTCCTGAATTGACAATAAAACCGCCGAAGGGAGTAGTACACAAGTCGACATTTAATCCCCGCGCTAGAGCGGCGCAGCATTATAACATAGTGGAATATTTGGCCCAATCGCCATCCGCTATGTCGACTCTTGAAGTACTACAAAATTGTCCATCCCAAAGGCAGGCTTTATTATCAGCCATTGGTGGGATTGATCGAAAGGATTCCAATCTTGTATCCTTCGACCTCAAAGGATACGATCCTCAGTTACCGGCTCAACTAGCTTTCCTTGTTCAAGTGAAAGCCCTCAACAAAACTGTTCATCGAACAATTATTGATGAGGGGGCATCTACATGTATCATGTTGATGAGTTGCTGGAAAACTTTAGGATCTCCAACCTTGTCGTGGTCTGCGATGACATTAAAAGCATTCGACGGAAGGACATATACCCCATATGGTATCCTAAATAACTTGAAAGTCGAACTAGGAGGGAAAACAATAGAGATAGATGTTGAAGTCATCGATGGGAATCTTGATTACAACATCCTACTAGGAAGACCATGGATATATGCTATGGCAGCTGTTGTGTCGACCTATTTTAGAAAGATTGCATTTCCCTTTCAAGGAGGGATTACAATCGTCGATCAACAAAACTTCCTCCCCAATGGTTCTCAAGTTACAGGAAGCATTCCCATGATCCATGGAAGCCCCCATTCGCTTCAGAATATCGGAGTAGGCCTACTAAAAGATCCTATACTAATGGGAACTTTCGCTCTTCCACCTCCAATCAATCTGGTGGAAGTAGCATCAATAGGAACCTGCAACATGATATCTTCCACAAAGATCTCAGAAAACGATGTCAACATGGATCATGCAATGGTTTTACCCCCAAGCCCAATGGAAATATTATAGCAATCAATGTTTCTAGCATGGGAGGCAAACCCAAATCAACGCTCATCAAGCGTTTGGATAGATAGGTCTAGAGAATATGGTACTCTTTCAGATCCTTGGTCGCAAGTGCATGTCACCGACGAAGGAATTCTCCAGGCTATGGTAATTGAAGGAGCACCATGGAATGATTCCCACCATCGTTCCCTTCTTCCGGATTGTGAAGAAGAGACTCAAAATGACCTTTATCATCCTTCAGTCTTTGATTTTCTATCAAATACTGTAAATACGGTGGATTCCGAGCGAAACTTATCCAACATTGAAGAGACTATAGCCATAAATATCTCGACTAAAACAGATGTTGTAGAGAATATTTATGTTGGCAAATGTTGTTCTCCTTCAGAACTGGAAATATATAACGCTCTTTTTCGCGAATTCAGAGATGTCTTTGCTTGGTCATACAGTGAAATGCCAGGCATCGACTCAAGTATCGTTGAACACGAAATTAAGATGTATCCAGATGTCAAACCAGTACGACAACGGCTAAGGCAGGTGCACCCCAAGAAAGCCGCTGCCATTAAGGCAAAAGTTGAAAAACTTCTCCATGCTGGTTTCATCTACCCGGTTCCTCTAACCGATTGCATATCAAATATTGTCCCTGTTATGAAGAAACAGGGGACAATTAGAGTGTGTGTCGATTATAGGGATGTAAATCAAGCTTGTCCAAAAGACAACTACCCTACACCCTTCATCGACCAGATAATTGATGAATGCGCCGGATACAAAATCTTTTCATTCATGGATGGATTCTCCGGGTATAATCAAATAAATATCTGCCCACAGGACCAGTCAAAGACTGCATTCATTTGTCCGTGGGGCACATTCGCATATCGAAAATTACCCTTTGGCTTAAAGAACGCAGGGGCGACGTTTCAGAGGGCAATGAATTATGCCTTCCATGACATCAAAAACATCGTTCAACCATACCTCGATGACCTTCCGGCTCACTCGCGAAAGCGGACTGATCATCCGCAGCATTTAAGAGCGATATTTCTATGTTGCCGACACTACAAGATACGACTCAATCTGCACAAATGTGTATTTTGCGTCAGTTCTGGTCGTTTACTTGGCTTTGTAGTCTCCAAGGATGGGATTCGTCATGACCCGTGTAAGGTCCAGGCAATCATAAATTTGCCTCCACCTTCAAATTTGCTTCAGATTCAGAAACTCCAAGAGAAAGCAAACTTTCTGAGAAGGTTCATTCCGAATTACGCCGAACTTGCTAAAGGTTATACACGTCTTTTGAAAAAGGAGGTACCCTTTGTCCGGGATCAGGTTGCGCAAGCTTGCTTTGACGCTTTAAAAGATTCCCTAATGAAAGCATCATTAATGTACGCCCCCAATTATCAAAGAGATTTTAACCTGTATCTGGTTGCAGCAGATACGACCATCGCAATGGTTTTAGTTCAAGAAGTCGATGGAATTGAACATCCTATATATTATTTAAGTAAGAACTTAAATGATACAGAAAGCAAATATTCTTATGTTGAAAAACTAGCGCTTGCAGCTGTTCAAGCGATACAAAGATTTCGACACTATGTCCTCTTTCGGAAAACTACCATTATGTCAGATTGCAACCCCATGACTTATATATTGTCGCGACAGTTGCTGGGGGGAAAATATTCAAAATGGATAGCGATCCTTCAAGAGTTTGATCTGGAATTTGTAAAATCCAAGTCAAAGAAAGCTCTAGTTTTTGCAGAACTATTATGCGATCTCCCATTGTCGTCCAACGATGAAACATCCGAAGAATCAATCGTGGATGAGAATTTGTTTCTGATATCTACAAGCAATGAGTGGTATGGAGATATAATAATTTATCTCCAAACCCAAAAATTTAGGCCAAACAGCTCACACTCTGAACAAAAACGTATTCGGTACCAAGCAAAAGACTACATGATCGTCGGTGATACACTTTACCGTCGTGGTATCGATACAATTCTGAGAAGGTGCCTCACCCATGAGGAGGCCGAAAAAGCCCTGAATTAGTGTCATTCAGGCGCCTGTGGGGGGCATCAATTTGGATATGCTACAGCACAAAAAATCTTACGAGCAGGATACTTCTGGCCAACAATGTTCAAAGATTGCATAACCGCAATCAAAAGTTGCCATGCTTGTCAAATTTTTGATAGCAAAACCAGAAGACCACCCACACCTCTACAGCCAATAGTTGCTGTTGGGCCATTCGCCAAATGGGGCATCGATTTCATGACATGTAACCCCACCTCGACCGGGGGGCATGGGTATATCATAGTTGCAGTTGACTATTTTACCAAATGGGCCGAGGCGATGCCTACATTAGATAATACTGGTGAAACAGCTGCCCTTTTCTTTTTCAATCATGTAGTCGCCAGATTCGGCGTACCACAGGCTATAGTCATAGATCATGGATCACATTTTCGTAATCACATGATGGTCAAATTAGCTGCCAAACTAGGGTTGTCTCACGACAGCTCTACTCCGTATTATCCGCAAGCCAACGGACAAGTTGAAGTGATCAACAAGGTCCTGAAGCACATGTTGCAAAGGATGATCGGAGTTCACAAAAGAAGGTGGCACCTAATCCTGTACTCAGCCTTGTGGGCTTACCGAACATCGGTAAGGAATGCAACCGGGTTCACACCCTTCCAACTGGTATATGGCCTGGAAGCAGTCTTACCAGTCCAGTGTGAAATCTCGTCTCTCAAACTCGCAATTGATCTCCTCCCCGGAACTTCAGAAGAAGAGGCTCGTTTCTTGGAATTAATCCAATTGGATGAAACCCGTCGTGACGCCGCTTTGGCTAACGAAGCCCATAAGAAACGAATCAAGGCGCAGTTCGACAAAAATGTCAAACCCCGTGTCTTCTCGGAAGGTGACTTGGTCTTGCTTTACGACCAAGAATTCGATAAATTCGGAGCAGGTAAATTTAAGTCTTTATGGATGGGCCCCTATATTGTTAAATGAGTGTTAGCGAAAGGAGCCTACGAGTTAATGGATTATGACGGAATTCCACTGGCGCAACCTCGTAATGGGTTGTACCTCAAGCGTTACTATGCATAAATAGTAACCAATATGCTTTTGTTATATTTTTGTTTTCGCTAAAGGGTTTGTTTTGGTCGAGTAATCCACTTTTTACACTTATTGCAGATGTTAAACCTATTGGAGCCATGTGTTGGATATGCTGACGGAGCGAGTCGTAGTTCGCGGAACCTATCCTCTGCAGCCTGGGCCATTTTTGATCCAAGCGGCGAGTTAGTAAGTTTTAGAGGTGTATGTATTGGTCAATCAACGAATAACATCGCTGAGTATAGCGCGTTGATAGAACTTCTCTCTGATGCCATCACCCATGGTATATGCCGACTAATTGTCAGGCTAGACTCACAACTCGTAATACTACAACTCAATGGTATATATTCCGTCCGAAACCCAGCTATTTATCGCATGTTCCTAAGGATTAAGATTTTGGAAAGACAATTTGATCTTATTCAATACCAACATATTTATAGAAACTTAAACACATTAACCGACTCATTAGCAAACTATGTGTTAGATAGACATTTGCATCATTTATAAAAAAAGAAACAAATCATCAATGTTTTACATGTGGATCATATAGCTCAACCGAAATAAAACCCCGAAAATCAAAAATATATATAGCTGTTTATGGTTTACATATAATGTTCTGTAATCAAGACAAAATCGGTCACATGACCCAAAAACTCAAAATGCTAGGGGGCACCCTAGTCTAATGATGCTCGTGATAGCAAGTCACAGCCTGTGTGATCATGCGTAAGAGACGAGTCCATCGTCTGGGCACACCAGTAATATGCCGCTGTAACTACAAAGGTAGCTCGTCAGACCTCACATCTGGTATACTGAGAGTGAGGCCCTCAATCTGCTCCTGTAAAGCTGAGAGAGTCTCGGCCACATCAAGGTCGCGAAGAATAACTCTTCCGGCAGCCTCTCCTGCTGGGGCAACGGCTGGTACTCTCAGGCGAACTACTGGACGAACAGGACCAACATCTGCATGTACACATGAGTTTGATTAAAGTCTTGATAGAATAAAGCACAAGGAAATTATAAACAAAAATGGTAAACAACAATATGGTCAGAGATTTTACCAATAGCAGCCCACTGCTCGCCATCCGGCAGTACTAAATCTGGATCACCCCGGAAGTCCATGCCAGCATATGGATACTCGGAATAAACCATCTCCTGACGATCAAAACACCTGAAGAAGGTATCAGAAAATGAAATATGAGACTGGCCAGCATGCCTAGACATATGGTCAACCCATCTCTGCATACGTGGTTTAGTAGGAGAAGGTAAATCGAGTGCAATGTACTGCGGCTGCATCAGTGGTATCTTCTCCAAGGCAAAGGCGGTCAAAATAGAACCGAACCCAAAGTTCTTCAACCTCCCGTTCTTTATCTTGGTCAACTGTTCTTTCATCACAAGAAGTACTGCGTCGCACCAGTTGAACACCTTCGGTTGGAGGCATTCCAAGGCATGCTGCATATAGGATCTGTTGGCTACATGAAGAGACGCACTACCAGCCATCCTACCAAAAGTAAACAGGATAGTCCTAAGGGACCTGTCAGTGACATCACGGATGATGATATTGCCGTCTTTACTCGGCTGAGATCCTTCCATGCAATACCGGCGGACATAATCTCTCACAGAATCGCCTCCTCAGGCCGAACCTGACAAAGAGATGGGGGCACCCCGCCTCGACAATCCAGTCAAGAAATAGATGTCTACTGCAGTCAAGGGGATAGATTTTCCCCTAATCTAGAAAACTTGATTGATAGGATCCCAAGCATCGAGCAAATACTGCAGTAGGTTGATCTGCTGTCTCATGCTAGAAATGCGGAAGAACTTCAGCAAGCCACAATTCCGCAGTGCGTTCACTGTAACTGGATCATGTAGGGAAATCATGTCCTCCTCTTCATGCTCACGTTCTCGCCATGTAAGGGTCATCTTGGTCCCAAATCTCTGAAAAAACAAACAAGAGAGGAGTTAGATCCTGATTTTGTTAAGAAACAGGCAAAAATTCCATGAAAAATTGTGCAACAAATTCCCTTTCTGCGCCCAACGCACCTGCAGCAGTGTTCTAGGTGCGTTGAATGTCAAACTGCCTTCATACAGGCCAACATTCAACGCAAGTTTCGATGTACTGAGGGTGCGTTGATGGCAGAACGAACCCGTCAAACCCCAGGGGCTCAGAAAAAGCAGGGAATAAAGCACAGAATGCAAGAAGGAAACCATGAAATGAAAGAGCTCGGGTTTAGCTCCTACCTGGTCTAGACGGCGCCGAGAATCGTCCACAGAATCTCCCGAAATCAACTGATGAAAAAAGAGGGGGAAAAGCACCTCCAAAGCTCCAACAAACCAAGTTCAAATGAAATGGTATAATGAGAGGTAAAAAACACTTTTTGATTGCTTTTACGTAGTTCAAAGTAAAATATTAGCGTTTTAATCTCATTTTCAAGCAAATATTGTTCGTTTCTGACTAGTTTGATGAAGCAGTTGAAAAATACAGTACTATCTTTGGAAGGACAAAGCTACTTATGGTAAAAAATCAAAACAAGACCATCTAATCGAGCAATTTTAGCGCATAGTTCAAGCTCGTTAAAAAATAAACATAAGACATGAGCAAATGTTTCCACCCGCATTTAAGCTCGTTAAAAAATGAACTATTCCCCGGTAAATAACCACCGTGAATGTAGCATTTCAGCCATTAAAGCCTTGGTCGTGTTTGCACCATCACCTCCACTTTTCCATTGGCCGATCATTCACCTCCATTTGATTGTTTACCCATTTTGAGGAACAACTGCGAAGAGTGATTTCACTAGCCATCCTTGTGACACTGCCGTGATTGGAAAATTCCAAACCTTACCTGGAATCAGCTGCTATCCATTTTATCACTCGTTCCTCAAAAGACGAGTCTTCTTTAAGCTCTTTTCAACTGACTCGTAAAATATGAAAAGATTGGCGAGTTTTGGCCTTCCAGCTCGTTAAAGCAACCGGAAGTGCTATCCCTCCTATAGATTTTAATCTTTTTGGACCTAAGGGATTATTGCACAAAAAGATCGAGCGCTTGTTTTGTTCGGCTCGTTAAAACTATCGAAAATTCATCCCTTCTATATTGTTTTATACTTTTTCGGACTTAAGGGATTAGATGACGAAAAAGGAATTTTGGAGTTAACTTTACGTACCTTTTCAGACTCTCTAAAAATGAAAAGGACCGAGTTATCTTTGTCGTTAGACTCGTTAAAAAGATTAATAGCGACAAACTTGTCTTTAGACGAGAACGAGTTTCACTATTGCTAGGCTTGTTAAAACATAGCGATGGGTTTGCCCGAAGGGCAAATTATAGAACAAGCATATGTTATCCTCCTCAAGCTTGACAAAAATAAAGAGGTACTGGTCAGCAATGACTGGGGAAAAATTGGGAAGAAAACTCAAAGCATCTTTATTGGTAGCAAGTCGCTCTTGAACATGACACTTCCACTCCGTGCCTGAGTCGGGTTGGGTTGTTTCATTCACCGGTCACATCACCATGGTCACGCCATACAATCCACATTTGGGGTAAATGCTACCAATCCATCACATAAGTGTCGCCGACATGTTCAAGAGAAGTCATCCAGAGAAGTCACCTGTGTCCCATCCGCTACCATACATTATACTTCATTCTTTCATGACCGCCATCCTGAACCATATATCATCAGATTGTTTTCACCTCCATCAAAATCATTTGCTCCGTTCCGTGTCATTGATGTGGGATTCATTAAGGCCCTCCTTTGACGGATCGCTTCTTGTCGACACCAGCTCATTATCCAAGAAGTTGATCTAGGAACACCCCATTCAGTACTTTGAAGCTTGCATGCCTCAATGGCAAGTTTCTCACTTCCGGCGACAGGTATACATCAATGACCTTCGACCGAAAGATTTTGCGTGGTGTTTGATGCCAAGTCCTTTATTCACACCACGTGAATTGTACTGCAGTACCTTGAGGGTCATCATCATTATCGGTGATTCCTCTCGCGCTTGTTAACAGTTTACATCATTGACTGGTAATCAAGCGATGTCTTTCCATGTTCAACTTCAAAACATTTCTCACATGGATCGACTTGTACTTCGAGTGAAGATCGGATGAGATTGAAGACCCCGGATCTAGTTTCATCCATCCGGGCTGCGATATATATTCAGGAAAATAAAGACATTGAAATGTACAACACTGTAGCACAGATAATCATCCTACCAAAAGGATGATGGCTCTATCAGAATCATCAGTCTACCATCAGACGATTGTCTGTCCTATGTACATGAAAATGAATTTATAAAGCTGAGCATGGGAATGCCCACCTCAGCTAGATCATGAAAATAGTATGAAGATAATGTATTGTATTGTATCTTATTACAGGTCTCCTCCCAGCATTCAAAGAACTTCGGATCCTCCTAATAAAGCATTTCACCCGATAAACGGCCTCATACTTTAGGGGGCAACTGTTATAGACATTTTTGTGCCTTACAGCTCTAAGCATGAAATGTCCATAAACCAAGGGATCCTAAGTCCCTAAAAGTGTTGTTCCGGCCCCTAAAGGAACAAGGTCAAAAAATTACAGCTTCTCCCAGAAGTTATCCACCAGAAACTGCTCAGAATCAGTCAAATCAGGATCATTTCAGCTGCTCCACTAGCTAGCTGCGTTGCATAGCACCCAAGTACACTAGCTAGGTGTGTTGCAATGCACCTAAATGCACTACCAGGGTGCGTTGAGCGGGAAATGACAAATGGCAGTGCCATTCCGCGAGGAGGAAAGACAATGGAAGTTTCCAGAATCTTCCCCAATGACACTTGCCTCACTGAGTTCGACCAAGGATGAGTAAGAGGCTCTCAGTCTCCAAGTGGAAGCAAGAACTGATAGAGAGAAGCCACTAGTCAAATCATAAGTTGACTCATCCTCTTTGCATACATCTATATATGGATCCCTCATCCCAGAGATCCAGAGGCTGGAATTTTGTACATTGCAGAGAATTGTTGTTGGTTTTGAGATAGATATCAGAGTATTGGGTGATTTATGCTTTGTTGGAGGTGAAGAGGGGACTCCTTTGCTGGGAGGTTGATGGTGGATCAGGAATCATCGGTTGTAACTCCTCCTGGATCTTCTTGTTATATCAATAAAACTATTTTAGTTTCTCCTACATGCTTGTGTATCATTGATGTTTGTTACATTTGTATGTTTAGCTTAAATCTGATCCTAAGCTATTTATGAATATAAATCCGTGTCTTTGTGTAGTTTTCTTCTTCTGTGATCTTACAGGAACTTGGTGAAGCTGGGCAAGTAAGGGAGCAGGTAGATGGAAGCTATCAAAGAGGAGAGAGATTGGATCAAAGGACTAGCGTAAGACACAGGTTGGTTCATCCTATTCCTCTTCGTTTATAGTTCATAAAGAAGAATACGAAAGTAGTTTTCTCTGTTTGTTTCTAAGGTCACTGTCACACCTTAGTGGGATAGGGTCGTTCTGAATAGACACTTTTCCTGTTAACAAACTAATTGGCAGAGAATCCCAGATATAGCTGGGACTGAGTTACCTTCATATATAGAGACAATGTTGTTGTACAAAACAAGCTCAGGCTTATGGTTGGCACCTCCTTGAGAGGGAGGATGAATATGATATCCTTTTGTGATATATATATATATATATATATATATATATATATATATCTATATATATATATATATATATATATATATATATATATATATGATTGTTTGTGTTATGATATGATATTTGATTTGATTTCCTGTATGAACATGAGACAACTGTTATCGAGACATGATGATTACCAGATATGAGTACGATGATATGTTGATGATCTATAGAGATCATCGCTGATCGAGGATAATGAGCCAGCTCTTCCTCCCCTGTTTGAGCTCCTAGGGTGAGGAATTGAGATAGAGGGTTCCTGGGATTGAGGGAACTCTGGAAAATAAGGTATCACCTCTATCTATTACCCATAGGGTTGGAGTATTAGTTCACCCTATCTTGGTCTTTGTAGAGTATACCCCATTTACCATCACACCCACAAGCTGGGCTTGTTGGGAATACCACTCTCTGTTTGGCTTGGGTTGAGAGTGTACTTGGGGTATACAACCCAAGTCGACTACGATGTAGGTGATCTACCACATGACCGCTTAGAGTCATCGATGGGAAGACCGGAAGACAATAATATTGGGTTGAGATTGCTCTCCTATGTAGTTTCGGGTTGAGATTGATCCCTTGATGTAATTCCAGGGTTGAGATGTGCTCCCCTGTGTATTTGGATACCCTATTACTCGATATGGGGTCATAGTAGTAGCTCCCCCATGAGATTCTGGGTTTAGATATGCTCCCCGATGTGGTTCTAGGTTGAGATATGCTCCCTGATGATATGCTCTTCGATGATGATGCAAGTCGTAGATCTGACTCCCCACCGATATTCCCGGGTAGTAGCTCACCAGTAGAGATTCCGGGTAGTATCCTGATGGAAAAAGGGTGGTAGATTGAGCTCCTCTTCGATGTCAAAATTATTTTTCTTTTAGATTCAAGAATGTTTAGGACATGAGAAGGAACAATTAAGAGATAAGCAAGAATAAGCAAGAGATGAATCAAGATGATCAGTGATGATACTAGATGATGAGACACTTGAGATTGGATATGATGATATGATGACATGATGGTCAATGGTATGTTATTGAAAGGTAGAATTCTCCCTAGTTGAGAGGGAGTGTTAAATATATGCAACCACGGTCAGATTCCACTCTGGAAAACTCACTTGATGGAGATAATGATTGCATTGAATTCCTATTTTTGAGAGGTCCAGCAAAATCGACCTCAAGTTCACTCAAATTGGATGATGGAAAGTATACTTATGAAGAAAATCCCACATGTGCATATTTGATAAAGTCATCCTTAAAGAAAAATGGACCACCTTGAAAGGCTATAAATACAAGTGCCCTCTACCTCATTTAGCCACAATGATGAGACACTCTTCTATCTTTGTTTTTGGCTCGCATAGGTTTAAAGTTCATCTGCAGAGGATTAGGTTCACTCTGAGGTGAAATTGCAGGGTCCAAGGCTTGCATCTCTGATTTACGGTTTTGGGTTTGTTGTGGCCAGCAACAAACCCCCTTCTTATTTAGTGTTATTCCTAATACTAAATAAGTGGGGACCCTTAGTTAAAAAATCTAAGAAATCAAAGTAGTGGTTAAATTTCCTTTTCAAATAAAGCTTACCATCATAAGCTTAGGAAACCTCCCTTTGAAAACCTAAAAAATCCAAGCTTTATGATAAGGTAAGTTAAAATCTTTCCTTAGGAAAATCGCATCGCAAAAAGATAGCGGGATGCCTCCTTACAAGCTGAAGTTCCAATATTGTGATGTCGCGATACGCGATAATATCGCATCGCATCCAGCAAATACAACTTACATGAAGCACTTTAAAATTTGCCGATATGCGATGATGCTGATCGCAATATCGCATTTCGCAGAAAATAGGTTAACAAAGATTGTCATACATAACATTCCTGCGATCTGCGATATTGCGATTTCACGATATAGCGATAAAGCGATAATGTGACATCATGAGCGATCAACTTTGCGATGTTATGATTTCGTGATTTTGCAATTTTGCGATGTTGCAACCTGCGATGTTGTGATCTGCGATATTGCGAAGCAAATTGCAAAATCGCTTCATCGCAGATCTTTCGGGCACGTTATTCAAGAAAAGTAATTTCCTTAAGCTGACACCTGGTTATGTGCTTTAATGCTAATAAATAAGGTAGTTGTCAGTTATTAATGGAATATGGGTTTGTTCTTATCGAAAGAATCATCTCACGTAAGGTGGTACACTTGATGTGTCTGCGGCATTTAAAACTTTCCCATCACCCTTCTTTGTCATTCATTTTCACTTCACTTGTGAATTGCAAGAATGGAGAACAGAGGACAATACAAAGCAATACGCAAGGTAAAATGGGAAATAAAAGCAAAGCCCCGAGCTCAGAAGAAAAGGAAATGACGCCCCTGTATACAGACACGGCATGTAACAAAGACACGGGAATTGCTACGTGGGAAGGCATGTATAATATGCTCGAAGAGGAGAATCCCAGAGTAATGGAAGTAGTTGCTACTGCGGGCTCAAATGGTTCTTCTGAGGCATCTCTTACAGAGCTAGCCTGTTCATTCTTGCACCGGATAGCAGCAAGGCCCAAAATTCTCCCATACACAGACATGGTGAAATGGATACTGGACAGCGCAGATATCAGGAACACACAGTTTAAGACTCAAAGTCAAGAGTTCAGAGAAGTATTATTTTTACAAATTTTGGAATTTATATCTGTTGGAAGGAAAAAACGCAAAAGGCGAAAGACTCATCAAGGAAACCTGGATCAAGAAACGGAGGCAGTTTCCGATGCGCGATTTGCGTAATCGCACATCGCTGAGGAAATTTTTTCGAAAAGGCAAGCTGTTAATTGCCCAGTCACCTGCAAGCTCTGAAAATTGCAAGAAAGTGATGAGACAGACAGATTGGAAACGGAAAGCCCATCAAAAGGTAAAATCAATCCAAGGGTTAACCAGGTTGAACTAGGATTATTACTGGGCTTACTTAGTAAAGCCACATAGCCAATGGATGACTGTTAAGTGTATCATCAATTCGGCCGAAAAGATGGTGCCAACTCTCGTTGATTCTGTTTTCTCAGCTCAGCTAAAAGCGGAAGTCGACCAGCCGACTCTTCTCAAATAGATGCTACATGCGTGCGATTTCAAGGACCAAATACAGAAGTAGTTTAATTTTAGATTTAGTTTTAGTTTAATTTTGTTTTATTTTCCTGAAAAGAGGACGGTCATTTAAACCGTATCCTATATTTTTGTAATAATTTATTTTTAGAATTAGTTAGTAGTATTTAAACCCTTCTCATGCATTTAGAGAAAGGTCCTGAAATTTATCAAAAACTTATCCCCAGAACATGCACTTCTGTACCCTCTGAGGAGGTTTTGATGAATGAATGGAACAAGATTTATTGATGTTTGCATTTGATATCTGCTACTGATGTTGCACTTTTGTACTCTTAGTAGATATTCGATCAAGAAAAGATAAATCATTATCACTTGAAGCTCATGAGTAGGACTAGTTATAAATGGTATTTCTATCTCTTAACTATTTCTACCTTGTGTTAGAGTGATGTTCAGTTCAGTTATTTATATATTAATGTATGAATGCCTGAGTTATCATTTGGCACTTTTGTACGGTGATAACTATTTATTTATGCTTAGTGTATGAATAGCTCATTATGCGATATGTTTTTCACAACTGTTTCATCTAACTTCTTATACGAAGTGGTTCATCTTTATTGAATTCTTTTCTCATAGCAGCTGAATGATCTTTATTACTAGTTGTTGTTTAAAATCATTTTAGATCGCATAAAGGAAAGATTACACCCCGGGTTAGTGTAGATTTACATATTTCTGTTGATTAGAATATAATTTCCTTATTGTTAGATTAGAATTAGATTAGAAGTAGTCCATTTAGAAACTGTTAGAAACAGAAATATCAATCTTTCTCTCACACACACACACAAATTGGGAAACTAGTCCCATATCCCCAGTCGGACCCGCTATACCAAACGGAAAAGGAGCTGCCAACCAAGGTCCAGACCGGGCGGGTATCCCCCTTGTTGTAGACCCGATTTTCGGGGCTTCAACATATTTGGCGCTAGAAGGAGGGCCCCGAACTGTGAATGGCAAGAAAATATAAATCTAAATACCATTCTGAGAGTAAATCGCCCTCACCATCTCCTCCGACTTCTCCATTGCATTCAGAAACCTTAAATCCAGAGTTAGAAGTTGCTGGAGCAACAACCGTTGCTACAAACCCTGATATTTCAAAACAATCTACTATTGAACCCCCTGAAGTTGAATCTTTGATTCACAAGCTTCAACGATTTTCAATATCTCCTCAAAAGTCTGATAAATCTCAAGGCAGCGTGACTTCGCGATATAATCCTGCTCATCCTCTCACCAGGTTAAAGAGCAAAAAGTTTGGTGTTCAGCCAACCGAATTACCCCTACCTACTAGGAAGAGAGTAAGGAAGTCTCTGAAAGGATCCGATAGTGAGACTCTTTCATCATCATCATCCATCTCAACCTCTTCACCGCGAAGTCAACCATCCACTCCTCCACTTCAGATCATTGTCCATTAGCCTATTGCAACTTCCTCAACTCCTTCTCAACCATCTGGAGTCATAATATCCTCATCTTCTCAACCACAAGGATCATCTTTTGCACTTTCCTCTGTTAGTAGTTCAGCGATGGCCCAATCTCCTTGGAATAACCCAGGGGCAGTCTTAATGCCTGCACCCTTGAGTCAAATACCGGCCCATCCTGAAAAATGGCTGCCTAAGTGTCTAGTCAATTTAATGTCTTAAATTGCTCTACATAAATTATCAATCCGGGTATCGTAAACTGATGAAGTGTGGTGCACCATATGTGCTTAGTTAACCTTTTTCTTACTTCGTTGTTTTATATATTTTATTTTGTTTTGGGGTTTTGTTTTTGTTGGTTTCCTAAAGTGTCTAATGCAAATGGAAATCCTATTCTAAGGTCTTAAGAATACTTTTAAAGGACAAGTATGGATAGATATTTCAAGACAAGGACTAAGGCCTATGTCCCTAATGGTAACTTCCAAAACTTTAGCACTTCAAAAGATCTCAAAACATGTTATTGATGGAATTAGTACTTGAACAAAAGTGTAAATATGCAGCTACTTCAATCAAAATGGAATGCAACAACCAATCAATGAGCTAGTGACTATGAAACCTAGTATCCTTGCTGCTGTATGAAAAATAAAGTAAAAACTGAACTTAAAGCAACTCAAAGACTGAAAGCAAAGAAACTAAATCACACTACTTCAACCCCTGTTCTGATCCTTTACCCTTCAACTCAATCTGCCTATGGGGAGTAGTCATAAACCAGCTGAGTAATATAATATCTAAATTGCAGGAAATTAAATTGCATAAAAGGAAACTAAGATTTAACTAATCACACTACTTCAACCCCTGTTCTGATCCTTTACCCTTCAACTCAATCTGCCTATGGGGAGTAATCATAAACAAGCTGAGTAATATGATATCTAAATTTGCATGAAAGTAAATGAGCAAAACAAAGCTGAAAGAAATAACAATGCTGGAATTAGAACTCAGAAAATAAATCAGCAGAAGGACAAGATGATTCCGTCATGTCATTAGTCATTAAAAAGCTATGTGCATTACTAATCTACAATCAACCGGTTGAACACACTTGCATGAATTAAAATTGCATGAATGAAAAATCTAATCTATCAAACTTGAAAGCAATCAAATGACATAATGAAATCAAAGCAAAATTTACAAAATGAAATCTACTCTATCTTACATTCTAATATGCTCCATGACATCTACTTCACATATCCTTCCATGTTGAGAACATCAAAGCTTTATTCAAATTCTTCAAAATTACAAAGTACAACAAAGCTCTCCAAATCTTTCAAAAGCCATCAAGGAAGAACTACAAACTCCAAGCTAAAGAACTCACAAGCTAAAAGACTAATAAGCTAACAAATGAAGGAGAGAGATCTCCTATTTATACAAAAAGATGAGAAGCCATCTCATTAATGAGAGTCCATGAATCTCTCCCTCTACTTCTAGAGTCCTAATCAAAATAGGAACTGATAAGACACATGTCTTCTTAGAGTTACAATACAATTAGGAGATGTGACACATATCCTCATGATCCCATGATTCTTTCCACTCAAATTCGAATTGGGCCTTAGAGTGCCACATAAGGGTCTTCTAGAAGCCTCATTTCAACCTACACATGTCAACAATCTCAACCCATTTGTTAGGTATAAGCATATGCAAATTATTTTCTAATTTTTAACCAAAAATTCACTTAAAAGACTTAGAATTAATAAAGATTCGAAAAACATAAATGTGGCCCAATGATAATGAAAGTGGGATGAATGTGGTGACATAGTAGTGAAATGGAGGTGATATAATGGACATAATAGTGAAAATGTAATGGAAATGAATGACATTTTCAAGACTCAACACTAAGTTTGATCCTGAGGCAGGCATGCTAGCGGAAGAGCATATAAATAACTTTATGTTATCTATAAATTTTAATGGAGTTGTTAATGAGGATGCTGTTGTTCGACTTTTCCCTTATACTCTGTAAGGAACAGCCATGGTATTTCTCATTACCATCTGGATCTATTACTAGTTGGAACATCTTCCAAGAACAATTTCTGACCAAGTTTGGTGATGACAGGTCTACAGCGACACTGATCAACGACTTGTCTAACCTTAGGGCTGAGTCAAGAGAACCTATCAAAGATTTCAATTTACGTTTCAATAAAATCTTAAGCAAAATTCCTACTGCTTCTAAGCCTAGTGAAGATGTGCGAAGTGAATGGTACATTACTGCTTTACCATCAAACTTAGCAATCTTTATTGATAGGGCTAACAAAACAACCCATCAAACTTAGCAATCTTTATTGATAGGGCTAACAAAACAACCTTAGTTGAAAATATGAAATAAGTGATAGAAGTAGAGAAACGTATTACGGCCCTAGAAAAGAAAAATGCGATGGAAGAACGAAAATATAAGAAGGTCTCTTTCAAAGAATATCCCAAGAAAAAACAACCCAAATATCCATTCAATTTAGAAGGATTACAAAAAGTTTTGAAGACCATGTCTAACGAAATGGTCGACATCAAGAAGCAAGTGGTAGAAACTTCTTCTAAAAAGCCATACAGGCCTTTTAAAAGAAATCCTTCAACTGATTCCAAACCCCCTAACGCTATATCAAATGCTGAGTCAGAAGAAGAAGAAGAGGAAAACACTACTAAAGAACATACCGACGAAGAAGAAGTTTTAGAGTTACAAGGTATGTGAGATTTCATCCTCCCAAATGAAGAGGATCAGGGGGCATTCCCAGTTAGCACTCGTAGTAGAAATCAGCTTGATCCTCCTCAACCTACACCTAAGCCAAAGAGTGCAAGCTCGATGACTAAGGATAAAGTCACAACCAAGAAAACATCACCTAAAGCGACTCAAACCAGCCCAGTCCAAACAGACACAGTTACTCCATCTAAAACGCTAATCGTTTCGGATGAAATGGAGTATAATATCGTAGAAGACATGAAAAGGACTAGGGCCAATATTACTCTTTTCGAATTGAGCAAGTTAAAACACCAGCAGAAAGTACTTTTGAAAGAATTACACGCTGTGCCAGTTGCACCTTTACCAGCTGCTGTAATCTCTCAAGCTTCTTATGATATGGGAAGACCTCCAACTACTAGGATGAATAAAGTTGATCCAAATGATATCGCATTAATTGGAGGGAGATCGATATCACATACTCCCCCATTTCTCCTTATGAAATCTTCAATAAAAATGTGCATAATTGCTTAGTTGATTCTGGAGCTTCATCGAATATTTTACCAAGATCAATTTGTGCAAAATTAAACGTTCAACCACAGAAATCCGCTGTACGCATAGTCCAATTAGATCGATCGCAATTCGAAGTGATTGGCGAGTTAAATCAGGTTACCATAAGGTTGTCATCTAACCCAAAGGTATGTTAAGTTATAAACATTTTAGTTGCTGATATTCCTGAATTTTATGGCTTAATTCTTAGCAGAGATTGGTCAGAAAAACTTCATGGATACTTTGCAACTGACTGGTCGCACATGTGGCTACCTTATAATGGTAAACAAAACCAAATAAAAGTTGAACGCGAGAGACATCAGAAATACATAGTAATGGAACTTGAGGGAGAAAACGAACCAGTAGCATACAATTCTAACATTATTGGCAACTATTCAGTAGATTCTTTCTTAGGAAATTTTAATGCTCACACTTCACCTTACTTAGAACATTCTGTTTTATCTCAAGTAGAAATTTTTTCTCAAACAGATAGTTCTAAATGCATTAATTTTATAGATAGTCCTGTAAATAAATCTTTGTTTTGGAAACTATTTTTTGATGGTTCTAAGTCTAACGAAGGAGCAGGAGCAGGATGCATATTAGTAAGCCCAGAGGGAGATAAAACCATGCTAACTTGCAGACTCGAATTTGAGTGCACCAACAATACCGCAGAATACGAAGCTCTAGTCCAAGGGTTATACAAAGCAATCAGATTATATGTCAAATACCTGCAAGTTTTCGGGGATTCTGAAATTGTAATAAGACAGGTACGTAATACTATACACTATTTATCAAGTCATTTAAAGCATTATCAATCTTTAGTTCAAGATCTGACTGAACATTTTATAGCATTTAATATTTCCTCAATTCCCAGACTCCAGAATGCTAGCGCAGACCTCTTAGCCAACGTAGCTTCAAAGATCATTCCTTCAGAAGATTTTACCCCTGAATGATTTTCAATTGAGTTAATTTTTAGACCATCTATCCCTGATAATATTACCAATTGAAGGATTTTCAACGACGATCCTGATATCGTGATTTTTCTCACATCTGAAGGATCCTACACCAATCAAATAATTAAAGAAGACCAACATGACCAACAATTGCAACATGATAGTACTAACAATGCTATACCTAAATCAGTAGTCAAATTAGAAGACCTTTATGATTTGAAAGATCGATTCAAAAGATCTACCAATTCAAAACTCCAAAGTTCAACTTTAAATTATGAATTAGTAAATCTAGGAACTGATGCCAAACCACAGAATATCAACCTAGGCCTTGGCCTAGCCCCTGTAGAGAAATTAGCATATATCCATCTCTTGAAACAATACAAAAGTGTTTTTGCTTGGAATTACGATGAACTCAAAACATACGACACCTCCATCATCCAACATACTATCCAAATGATCGATAATAAAAGACATGTCCAACAAAAATTGAGAAAGATCCATCCAAATTTAGAAAATCAGATTAAAATTGAGCTCAATAAGTTATTGAAAGCCAAAATAATTTTTCCTGTTAGACATTCTAAATGGGTTTCCAATATGGTACCTGTTAGAAAGAAAAACAGAGATATCAAAATCTGCATTGACTTTTGAAACCTTAACAAGGCCTGCCAAAAGGATAATTTTCCTTTACCTCCCATGGAACAAATGCTGCAGGCAGTTGCGGGCTCAGAATTAATGTCATTTTTGGATGGATTCTCAGGATACAATCAAGTGCTGGTACATCCAGACGATCAATTGAAAACGACATTCAGAACTAAGTGGGGCACATACGCATATCAAAAGATGCCATTTGGTTTGATAAACGCGGGTGCCACTTTTCAAAGAGCCATGGACATCGCATTCAAAGGGTTAATTAATAAGTCAGTGGTAATCTATTTGGATGATATTACTATTTATTCCAAGAAACGAAACAACAATCTCAGGGATTTAAAACAAATTTTCCAACGTTGCTTAAGGTATGGAATTTTGCTTAACCCAAAAAAATATTTTTTCACATTAAGTGAAGGAAAACTTCTAGGATTCATAGTGTCAAAATCTGGAATTCACATAGATCTTGATAGAATCAAGGAAATTTCCGCAGTTCCCCTACCTCACAATAAAAAAGCCATGCAATCTTTCCTTGGCCAGATCAACTTTGTAAAGAGATTCGTCTCAGATTTTTCAAGAATCGTATCTCCTTTACAAAGCCATGATTAAAAAGAACGCAAATTTTAAATGGGGCCAAGGTGAACATGAAGCATTCAATCTGATCAAACAAGCAATTATCAATGCTCCATCTTTAGCAACTCCAATTTTTTCTGATCCTTTTATTTTGTATACATTTTCCTTAGATAGATCATACACTACGATACTCACTCAAGCAAATCAAGAAAAGGCGGAAGCCCCAATTGCTTTTTTCAGTTCTAATTTACAAGGTGCTGAATTGAATTATTCAGATGTGGAAAAACAAGCTTATGTTGTTTTTAAAGCAATTAATATTTCAGACCTTTTTTACTCAAAACACATACCAAGATTATAGTACCATTTCCAGCGGTAAGAAATCTTCTAGTACAAAAGGATGTGGGTGAGAAAAGGGCAAATTAGGTTACTGCCTTACAAGAATACGACGTAGAAATTAGACCATCAAATATTGTAAAAGGTCAAGGCTTTTGCAAAACGCTGGCAGGAGCATCGCTAATGCCCAAAAATCCATCTGAAGAGGTACAAGTATATGAGGTAAGCCTAAACGATGCTGAGTCATTATATGATGATATTATTTATTATTTAAAGAATGGATATGCTCCTTCAAACCTTGATCATACCAAGAAAAGAGCCCTGAGGTTAAAAGCCAAACAATATCAACTTGTGAATGACATTCTTTTTAGAATAAATTATGATTCTATTCTTCTTAGATGTCTTGAGAAATCTGAAGCTGAAAATGTCTTGCAGGAACTCCATGATGGGCCAGCAAGTGGACACTACGCTCGAGATGCAACTGATCATAAGATCTTATGCGCAGGCTATTACTAGCCCACATTATTCAAAGACGCACACAACTACGTAAGGAAATTCCAAGTCTGTCAAACCGCTATTGGGAGACAAAAGAAACCAGCCTTGCCACTGCAACCACTTATCATCAAACAACATTTCGATCAGTGGGGATTGCACATAATGGGTGAGCTCGTTCCTCACTCTTCTAAACAGCATAGATACATCCTTACAACAACAGGTTACTTTACCAAATGGGTAGAAACAGTTCCACTCAAGACGGCTAATGCTGAAAATATCATTGAATTCATAGATCAATTCATAATCACCAGGTTTGGATTGCCTTCCACTTTAATGTTTGATAATGCATCATACTTTTCTGGTAATGTAATGACTGAATTCACACTCAAGAGGGGTTTCAAACTTAAATATTCTGCCAATTATTATCCACAAGGGAATGGGTTAGATGAATCTACAAATAAGAACTTAATTAGAATCATTAAGCGAACCATTGACCAAAATCATAAAAATTGGCATAAGTCTTTAATATACGCTTTATGGGCAGATCGAATAAGGCAAAAAGCCTCTATCGGCACTTCTCCCTTTAATTTAGTTTATGGGAAAGAAGTGGTTCTTCCAACACATCTAGAAATTCCCTCTTTAGCCTTGGTTCAATATATTGATGAAGCACCAACTTCTTCATTACAACTTAGGCAGCTGGAATTAATTAAATTAGAAGAACAACGAGAACGGGCTAAGATTACTCACGCTCATCATCAAGCATTGGTGAAGGCCTCTTTTGATTCCAATATGATATCCAGAAAAGATTTTCAGATGGGAGATTTAGTTTTAAAATGGGACAAGGCTCATGAAGAAAAGGGAAAACATACAAAATTTCAGAGAATGTGGCTTGGTCCTTTTCAAATTATAGAAATCATAGGTCCATCGACCTTCATGTTACAAGATTTAGCAGGGAAGAGGGATTCTTTACCTGTTAATGGTCAGATTCTTAAGAAATATTTTCCATAGAAGAATATTCTTCTATTTTTGTAGAGTAGTTGTTTTTCTTTTCATAATAAAGCCAGTTGTGAATGGTTACAATAGGCATTTACGAAAAAGACACCAATTCTCTTTCAAATTTTGATCTTTCGCTTGTATAAATAGCAAATCTTTTGGAAAATTGATCTTTATTATTGAAAGATACAGTTAAAAACTCTAGCCTAGATATGGTACTAGTTTCAACTTCATGAAATTTGATGAAAACAACCTTTAGCAAGAAATTTTTTTATATCAGTGCAATAAAAAGTATCAATAACAAAATAAAGATTCTCTGTAGAACAACTATTTCCAAAAAATCTACTATTGTCGTCCAGAGCTATCTTAAGGAAACAATGACTTCCTCCCTACTAAGGAAATCACAACTTTCAGAGGAACAATCCAAGGATACACTTTATCTTAAAAGAGTAAGAGGTCTCATCACGAGCCGGCTTATCATGATCATAGATATTATGACTTGCTGACTTTGCCAATACTGCATACCACAACAGGGAAATGACTCAAGATTGTTACAATCAAAAGACAAGGGGTCTCATCACGAGCCAACTTGTTCAGCAAAGCTATAAATCAGTGAATGACTGTGTCATGAATTGGCTACCAAACCAAGACATTGCTCTTTAAGAATAAAAAAGAAAATTAAAGCAAGGAGTGTGGATGTGGATTCTTCTTTGGGAATTGTGGATTTCTTTAAGTAGGACACAGGATCATTGCTGGGTAACAGGTAACCCTGTCGAGGCTATAAATGCCTGCTGGCAGCAGAGGCTCCGCCTACGACAAATGAGCATATTTAAAACTAGTTTATAGAGAAGACTTTGTTTTATCTTTACAAGCCAAGTAATGACTGATGTAAATACAAGGACTAGCTTGAGGCAACAAATAATCAAGGTTGAAAATAGTTGAAACAAAATATCATTGACAGGTTAAAGCATAATGTACTTTATCTTTCTATAATAAAGTTTAACTTTCTAAAAAAATTTCTGTTTTGGAAGTTTTGAAAATTCAAAAAGAGGCAGAGATAACTGGTTCTTCCAAGTGAATCACCAATTTTTGTGGCTAGCAATAACCCCCCTTCTTATTTAGTGTTATTCCTAATACTAAATAAGTGGGAACCCTTAGTTAAAATATCTAAAAAATCAAAGTAGTAGTTAAATTTCCTTTTCAAATAAAGCTTACCATCATAAGCTTAGGAAACCTCCCTTTGAAACCCTAAAAAATCCAAGCTTTATGATAAGGTAAGTTAAAATCTTTCCTTAGGAAAATCGCATCGCAAAAAGATAGCGGGATGCCCCCTTACAAGCTGAAGTTCCAATATTGCTATGTCGCGATACGCGATAATATCGCATCACATCCAACAAATACAACTTACATGAAGCACTTTAAAATTTGCCGATACGCGATGATGCCGATCGCAATATCGCATTTCGCAGAAAATAGGTTAACAAAGATTGTCATACATAACATTCCTGCGATCTGCGATATTGAGATTTCGCGATACAACGATAATGCGATAAAGCGATAATGCGAAACCATGAGCGATCAACTTTGCGATGTTATGATTTCGCGATTTTGCGATGTTGCGATCTGCGATATTGCGAAGCAAATCGCAAAATCGCTTCATCGCAGATCTTTTGGGCACGTTATTCAAGAAAAGTAATTTCCTTAAGCTGACACCTGGTTATGCGCTTTAATGCTAATAAATAAGGTAGTTGTCAGTTATTAATGGAATATGGGTTCATGCTTATCGAAAGAATCATCTCACGTAAGGTGGTACACTTGATGTGTCTGTGGCATTTAAAACTTTCCCATCACCCTTCTTTGTCATTCATTTTCACTTCACTTGTGAATTGCAAGAACAGAGAACAGAGGACAATACAAAGCAATACGCAGGGTAAAATGGGAAAGAAAAGCAAAGCCTCGAGCTCAGAAGAAAAGGAAATGGTGCCTCTGTATATAGACACGGCATGTAACAGAGACGCGGGAATTGCTACATGGGAAGGCATGTATAATCTGCTCGAAGAGGAGAATCCCAGAGTAATGGAAGTAGTTGCTACCGCGGGCTCAAATGGTTCTTCTGAAGCATCTCTTATAGAGCTAGCTTGTTCATTCTTGCACCGGATAGCAGCAAGGCCCAAAATTCTCCCATACACAGACACGGTGAAATGGATACTGGACAGTGCAGACATCAGGAACACACAGTTTAAGACTCAAAGTCAAGAGTTCAGAGAAGTATTATTTTTACAAATTTTGAACTTTATATTTGTTGGAAGGAAAAAACACAAAAGGCGAAAGACGCATCAAGGAAACCCGGATCAAGAAACGAAGGCAGTTTCCGATGCACGATTAGCGTAACGCGCATCGCTAAGGAAATTTTTTCGAAAAGGCAAGCTGTTAATTGCCCAGTCACCTGCAAGCTCCAAAAATTGCAAGAAAGTGATGAGACAAACAGATTGGAAACGGAAAGCCCAACAAAAGGCAAAAGCAATCCAAGGGTTAACCAGGTTGAACTGGGATTATTACTGGGCTTACTTAGTAAAGCCACATAGCCAATGGATGACTGTTAAGTGTATCATCAATTCGGCTGAAAAGATGGCACCAACTCTCGTTGACTCTGTTTTCTCAGCTCAGCTAAAAGTGGAAGTCGGCCAGCTGACTCTTCTCAAATAGATGCTACATGCGTGCGATTTCAAGGACCAAATACAGAAGTAGTTTAATTTTAGATTTAATTTTAGTTTAATTTTGTTTTATTTTCCTGAAACGAGGATGGTCATTTAAACCATATCCTATATTTTTGTAATAATTTATTTTTAGAATTAGTTAGTAGTATTTAAACCCTTCTCATGCATTTAGAGAAAGGTCCTGAAATTTATCAAAAACTTATCCCCAGAACATGCACTTCTGTACCCTCTGAGGAGGTTTTGATGAATGAATGGAACAAGATTTATTGATGTTTGCATTTGATATCTGCTACTGATGTTGCACTTTTGTACTCTTAGTAGATATTCGATCAAGAAAAGATAAATCATTATCACTTGAAGCTCATGAGTAGGACTAGTTATAAATGGTATTTCTATCTCTTAACTATTTCTACCTTGTGTTAGAATGATGTTCAGTTCAATTATTTATATATTAATGTATGAATGCCTAAGTTATCATTTGGCACTTTTGTACGGTGATAGCTATTTATTTATGCTTAGTGTATGAATAGCTCATTATGCGATATGTTTTTCACAACTGTTTCGTCTAACTTCTTATACGAAGTGGTTCATCTTTATTGAATTCTTTTTTCATAGCAGCTGAATGATCTTTATTACCAGTTGTTGTTTGAAATAATTTTAGATCGCATAAAGGAAAGATTACACCCCGGGTTAGTGTAGATTTACATATTTCTGTTGATTAGAATATAATTTCCTTATTGTTAGATTAGAATTAGATTAGAAGTAGTCCATTTAGAAACTGTTAGAAACAGAAATATCAATCTTTCTCACACATATAGACACAAATTGGGAAACTGGTCCCATATCCCCAGTCGGACCCGCTATACCAAACGGAAAAGGAGCTGCCAACCAAGGTCCAGACCGGGCGGGTATCCCCCTTGTTGTAGACCTGATTTTCGGGGCTTCAACAGGGTCCCAGTCACAAGAACAAAACATGAAGGATTCAACTGTAGTCACACACACATAATCTCATCCATGCGACTGGAGCCTTCTAGTCACATAAACAACTCTCCATCCATGCGACTATGGATTTAGGGTTTTCGCAATCGAGATATGACCCAAGTGGCTCACATGCCAGGCTTAAGGGAGAAACTAAAAAATATATAGTCACTCACATGTCACCTCCTCCATGTGATCGGGACCTAAAAGATGAAATTTCAGGCTTCCAAAGATTCCGCCCAGTGACCGTAGGGTTTGACAGTTGATTACAAATAGTGATAGTTTATTACAGTCTTCAGAATCAGAGTTTTGAGTATATACATTGTTGGGTTATTTTTATGGATGTTGTAGTTATTTTGATGGTTAGTTGCATAGATGAATATATGGATCATTATACTCTCTTTTTCTGAATCACTTGATGATGATCTATTAAGAAGAAGAATTTGAAATGGTTTTCCCCATAGTGGGTTTTGCGCTGGTCTCTGACCAATCCTAACGTCTCTATGTGTGAATGTTTTTTGTTTTATTGTTACTTTATGTTTTGTTGCATTGATGATGATGATATTGTTCTTTCAACTTAGTTCCAGATGATGATAAATAATGATGTAAATATGAATAATGTTATGATGTTGTGGGGTGAACTTAATGTGTTAATGGAGAAATGCAATTTTCAAAGAAAATAACAATATAGCCATATGAAAAACTAACACTTTCATAAATGGTGAAGTTCTCACTTGGCCATCAAGATCCAACATAAGATATGCCCTAACTCTGAGATCTAGATGTGAAGGTCTATAAAAAATCAATGGACGACCTATTTAGGCACTAATCCATGACATCAATAATCAAAGTGAACATTGGCATCAAAGGTTCGCTCACTTGCACTAAAAATAATTACCTCATGTGAGAAATATGGTTTTCGAAATATCAGAAATCAGATCTGAACATGATGGCATTTTCCAAGGATGTGCAAGCAGAAAACAAATGAAGAGACCATTCCCTCCAAGAAAAAGTAGAACCAGAAAGGTATTGCATCTTATACATTCTGATTTATGTGGATCAATGCCTATAACTTCTCTTGGTGGTTACTTGGATGATATTATCTTTGTGGATATTTTTCTCGCAAAACATGGATTTATATTTTGAAAAATAAAAGTCAAAATTTTAACATGTTCAAAGATTAAAAAGCTCTAGTAGAAAAACAAACAGGAAAGCAGATCAAATTTTTAGATCAAACAATGGAGGAGAGTTCACTTCCAGTGATTTCATTGACTTCTGCAAAGAAGATGGAATAAAAAAAGACACCACTGTACCATATAACCCAGAATAAAATGGTGTGACCAAGAGAAAGAATAGAACTATCATGGAAGAAGTCAAAGCTACCTTGCATGATCATAAATTGCCAAAGTTTCCATGGGGAGAAGCTACGAACACAATTGTCTATGTCCAAAATAGATCTCCTCACCTTGCCCTAAACAATTGTTGATCAATGGTTATCATTGATGTCAACCCAAGCAGCACGAGGGGATACCCAGATCTTGCATGGGAATTTTGACTTGAAAACTTACTCTATTTTGAGTCAAGGATCTTCTATATGGATTCTACTCGTTGAGATGTTTCGGTTGATATATGGAACACCATGTAATTCTTCATGGTTTGAGAGATATTCATGTTTGAAGTTAGTAACCCCAGTTAGTGGGCTAAACCCTGTGGGGTTGTGGCATGACACTCATAATTGGTTGTGATAATTGAATACTCAATAATTAATAATGTTTTTTTTTTGCTCCTAAAATCCCTCCAACATTTGCTTGTTGAGGATCCTATCAACTCAAGACATTCATATAAATAGTGACCCTCATATCCTCCTCTAGTTGGGATTTTGTGGCTTCAAATAGGTCATCGTGGCATTTTCTCTATAACGTTTTTTTTGCGAAGCTGAAATTAAAAAAAAATTGAGCCGAAATCTTCATGAACCTCATGACCGAATTTCAGATCTTGGTTCTCTATATTTTTGGAGATATGATCTAAGGAAGTTAGGGTTTTGCATGCTCCCAAATTCCATGTCAAATAAATGACATTGGGAAAATTTCCATAACTTTCTCTCTAAGCATTGGATTCAAATTTCGTAAATAGTCATAGAAAGAAGCCAGACTGTAGTTTGTTGAGTAGCATTTTCAGGGCCGAAGGTCGCAATAGTGACATGTGGAACTTCGTACAAGTTCGCTCTACTGAACTAGTCTATAATCAGGTCATCATGGGAGATTGGGCATAACTCTTTCTTGGAGAATCCAATCTTGATCAGACCTATGGGGTTGGAAAGAGGACTCAAAGGGATACCATAGGACAAAATTTCAGACCTTGTAGATCTGAAATTACATAGATACAACAGATTCAATATCGAGATCCTAGAAGGCAAGAAAAAGCATGCATTCAAGGATCACTGCAGTAAGGACCACACATCAACAGTCAAGGGTAAGTCTCCTACAACAAGGTATGTATGATTGGTGTTTACATTTGAAATATGAGTATCATCTCAGATATATGTTTTTCAGGACACCGTAAGTATATACAAGGTCTCGGTTATATATCTATGTCTCTATATGTCACAGTTAGTTTTGATACCACATTTCGGATGTCCTATTCTTGATACTACACATTTGATGCTACATATTCTTGATGCTACACCAAGTATGCTAAATCTATATGATGTTGTAGGTTCATGTTACTTGTCTTGTCATAGTTGATAGAATGGTCTCTATTGTTGTACTTAGAACTTGGTCCATCACAAGTCTAGGGTGTGTCATCAATTTTTATTATATATATCTTTAGGTTAGTTTTGGATATAGTCTTACATAGAGTCCAGGCCTATATCAAGAGTGGGAGTCTTTGTCTACTACTGTAACAAGTCAACAACAAAAGTGACAAGCATACTTTAGGTACGCATTGTAATTTTAATTTGTATTTATTCATTATTATGCACTTACATGTGTTTTGCAGGAAAAGGTAAGTTGAAGGGTATTTTGTTTTGTTTTGGGATTGGTTTCGTTGGGAAAATTTTGCATGCGTGTAGAAGAAGATTTAAGTACAACTTTAAGAAATAATTCAAGATCAGAAGTATCAAATCAAAGGAAGCATTGCAACGAGACATCCTTTGAATACATGACAACCATCTATATATTGTGAAGAAGTGTCAAGGCCAAGAGTCATCATTGTAAAGTTGTGAATGAGTCATTTGTAAAAGTGTCATCATTATTGTAAAAGAGTCAATCTGCTTAGAGTCGAAAAGGAATTATTGGGAAGTATAGGAGTCTCAATTGGGATGATGTCATGGTTGGGTTGCAGGTCATAATGCGATGGGTGTTTGGTCAAAATCATTGTAAATCATATTATATCATGGATCATTGTCCCTGGTATGGAAATCCACACTCTTGTCTCATTCCAATCATTATAGGGTGGTAGGGAGGTGCTAGGCTAGTGCATGAAGTCACCTATAGGTTGGAGCCCATGAACACTTCAGGGTGGTAGGGTGGTGCTAGGGTAAGTTGTGGCTCGCTAGGGTGTTGGGGAATCCATTCAGTTGATTACTAAAGAAACTAGGGCATTGGGGCGTCCTTCCAGTGGGAGCTGGAGAAGAATTATTTTTCTAGAATTCTAGGAAGTTGTTGCTTTCATTTCAGTTGGGGCTGAAGATTAAATAATTTATTAGAAAAGCATTTGGTGGTTTTTGACCCGGAAGGTGTTTTCCACCTAAATCCTTGTGCCTATTGTGTTCTTTTATTTACTGCATAAACATTAATAATAATTTAATATTAACTAATGCTCTGAAAAGATTTAAAAGTGCTAATTGCTAAGAAATATTGATTCACTCCCCCTCTCAGTATTTCCAACAACAACAAGACTCCTGCAGAAGTCTTCATTGGAAATAACCCCAAAGTTGGGCACCCGAGGATCTTTGGCTATCTTGTCTACTTCCATATCCCAAAAGAGAAAAGGAACAAGTTGGGAGATTCATGTAAGAAAAGTACAATTGTTGTTTATTTTGAGAATTCTAAAGCTTATAGAATATACGTACATAGTCAAAGAAATATAGAATTTAGCAGAGATGTAACCTTTGATGAAGATGAAACTCTTGGAAAAGCAAGAGAGACTCCTCCTCCTCCTGATGTGGATAGTCAAGATGATGTATTTGAAGTACAAGAAGACCCTGAAGCTAAAACTGATCTTGTTGATGAACCCATGGAGCCCATGGATCCTTTCAATCCTCCTCCATGTGATCCTCATAAAATGACACCTTTATGGATTCATGACACTCTTAAATATGTTGATAAACATGCTGCCCCTAGAGGAACTTTCTGATAAACCAAGAAACCTTTCCAGTGCCAAGGATATGTTGTAGCCATGAGAAACATTATTCAAGATGAACCGTGCACTTTTGAAGAAGTTGTAAACACCCAAGTGTGGAAAGATGCAATGGCTGAAGAATATGAGTCTATCATTAATAATGATGTATGGGAAGTGGTTCTAAGGCCCCAAGGTAGATCTATTGTATCTTCTAAAGAGGGAATAGACTATGGAAATTTTTTTTCACATGTTGCTTGTTACACCACCATCCAATCTATTGTAGCTCTAGCTACTAACCAAGGATGGTCTCTTTAAAAAATGGATGTGAAGACTGCTTTTCTGCATGGCTTCCTTAAAGAAGAAGTATTTGTGGAGCAACCACAAGGATTTTAAGTACATGATCCAAAAAATCATGTGTGTAGGCTGAAGAAAACCCTCTATAGTTTGAAGCAATCTCCAAGATATTGGTATGATTGCATAGATATCTTCTTGATGAAACTTGGTTTTACCAAAAGCAATGCAGATCCAAATTTTTACTTTAAGACAATCCAAGGTATGCCTTTGATTTTGGTATTGTATGTTGATGATTTTTTATGACCAATAGTGATCATATTATCCTCCAATGTAAGAAGGGAGTTATATTTTGAATTTGAAATGAAAGATCTTGGTTTGATGCACTATTTCTAGGCCTTTAGGTACAACAAAAATATGGTGAGATTTTCCTTTCTCAAGGAAAATATGTTGTCAAACTACTAGAAAGGTTTGACATGACTGAGTGTAAGTCCATGAATACTCCAATGGAAATGAATTTCATGAAGCTTTGTGGTAAAGTTGTAGGACCTGATTTAGCTAATCCTTCTTAGTACCATCAACTGATTGGGGCACTGATGTTCTTAGTGAACACTAGACTAGATATATGCTTTGCAGTCAATACATGATTAAGCCTGCTCATGCACACTGGGTTTCTACAAAGAATTTTTTGAGGTACCTCCATGGGACCATAAATCTTGGATTGAGATATATTGTTGAAGATGTAAGGCTTCATGGATATTATGATGCTGATTGGGCTGGTAACTCTACTAAAAGAAAGATCACATAAGTGTTTTGCTTCAACTTAGGATCTGCCATGATATCTTGGATGAGAAGAAAGAAAGAGTCTGTTTCCATTAGCACGACTGAAGTGTAATATATTGTTGCTAGCATGGCTAGCTATGAGGCAGTATGGCTAAGGAAGCTCTTTGGAGATTTGTTTGAGCAAGTATTGGATACTACAGTAATTTACTGTGACAATAAGGGTGGGATTAGACTTGCTAAAAATCATGTGTTCTATGACAAGTCCAAACACATTGAGATTAAATATCACTATATTCAGGATACGGTGCAAAGAGGAGCAATAATACTTCATCAAATAACAACTGATGACCAAATCATTGACATTCTTACCAAGCCTTTGTCGAAAGGAAAGTTCTTGGTTTTCAGAGAGGAACGTGGACTAATAGATGTGACCCTTTCTAGAGAGGGTTTTCATGGATGATAAGCCTTAGATGCATGAGATCCTTGTCATGTTTTAACAAGTGGAGCTCCCCAAGCAGTGATGAGCCTTGGATGAGTGAGATCCTTGTAATGTGTTGAAAAGTGGATCCCCCCAAGCAGTGATGGGCCTTGGATGTATGAGATCCTTGTCATGTGTTGACAAGTAGATCCCCCCAAGTGTGTATAGGGTGATGGATGTATCTCCCCTATGATGATTCTTCTTCATTAGATTGTAACATCATTTTTCCAAAGTAGAGATCCTTGTATAAGAAAGAAATTCCTCCCTAGGTGAGAGGGAGTGTTTAAAATTGACGGGTATGGGATGAATTTCCTTGAATAAAATTTCATTTCCTACCTTCCTAAAGTCTCTTTCTAAAAATGGAAAGTCATGTATATCTTTGCAACCATTACTTTCAAAAAATATTAAATCACTTTCCATAATTCATAATCATATATATACGACCGAAAATCACTTAGCTTGTCCTTAATCAATCTCATTTTTTTAATTTTTAACTTAATCATCAATATTATTAGTATTATTATTATCCTCTTTATGATATTATTATATTATTATTAAAAACAAATTCAAGTCTCTTAATCATGTCATATGTAACTCCCCTCAATGAATGCATATGCTACTCTCTCTCTCTCTTAGTGGATTCATTCCTCTCTCTCTTTAATGCTCTTACACACCACTTAGATTCTCTTACACACTCTAATGAGTCGTCATAAAAATATTCCTCTTACACATATTTAATGAATAAGTTACACTTCTCTCCTAAATGCATAAGTTACATTCCTCCCCTTTATGGAATAAGTTACAATCATATTTTGGCATAAGTAACTCCTCCTCAAGGCATAGGAGTTACGCCCTCATGAATTCGACCTCATTACTCTTCATATATATTTGTGCCTCTCATCCTCACTTGACATAGTTACTTTTGCTTGTCAAAGGATAATTTGATCTTGAGAAAGAGAGAGTTTGAGAATAGAGAGAGAGAGAGAGAGAGAGAGAGAGAGAGAGAGTCTTGAAGAGCAAGAGAAGATTTTGGAGAGCCAAAGTGATTCAATGTTTGCATCAACTACTACTATCAGATATCTTCTTTAGATTTGGGTGAACTTCTTCATTCTTTCATTGTAATTTGTATCTCTGTTGAACAATTGATTTCTAATAGAAGAAGAATCTCGTTGTGTTTTCCCATTGTGGGTTTTTCCCTAGTCATTGACCTAACTTCTCTCTGTCGCATTGAGTTCTTGATTGTCTTCCATTGTGCATATGGTTTATGTTCTATCTACAATTACTTAACATATTTTGCAACATAAATAATTTCTGGATTTAAGTGATTGTAACAACATAGAACATCAAAATTTAAACATTGAATAAGAGCTTTGGTGAAGACAACCTCCATTTCTAGCTCTCTTTCTGCTGGAATATCTCTTGTTGTCAACTCATTTACAACTCTCTTTCTGTTGGAATATCTTTTGTTGTCCACTCCATTTGAAGCTCCTTTTATGATGAAATATAGCTTGCCTTTCACTCCATTTGCAGCCTTTTTTCTGCTAAAATATAGCTTGTTGCCCACTCTATTTGTAGCTTATTTTCTGCTGAAATATAACTTGATGTCCGCTGAGCCATTTGCAACTTCTTTTCTGGTAAAATATAGCTTGTTGTCTGCTCCATTTGCAACTCTCTTTCTGCTGAAATATAGCTCGTTGTCCACTCCATTTGCATGTCTATTTCTTCTCAAATATAACTTGTCCAATCCATTTGCAACTCTCTTTTTGCTGAAAAATATCTTCTTGTTCCTTCTACTTACCACTCATTTTCTGCTAAAATTTCTCGTTCATTTTGCTGTTGAAATATCTCATTTACAACTGAAATATCTCTTATTGTCCCTTCATATTTGTTGCCGAAATTTTGAGCGGATATTGATGTATTCCTCCTACTTTAAGAATGAAGAGAAGCTGGTTGATGCTTCAAACTTCTTCCCTTGGAAGGCCAAATTGGATTCTACTCTCGAGGAACATGATGTTATAAGGTATGTTGAAGGAAAGGTAGTAAAACCAACTGAAAACTCCAATGCTTCTATCAAGGCCAACTACAAGAAAGGATAAGACAAGGCTAAGAAGATTATCCTTGACTCTCTTGGAGACCACCTCATCACTTATTTTTCCAATTTAAAGAAAGCCAAAGAAATGTATGACATGTTGAGTGGAATGTATTAAGTAAACAACTTGAGGCAAATTCTTGCTCTGAAGAATCAACTCAAGGATGTTAAGATGAACAAAGGAGAAACCATTCAAGCATACTTCATGAAGATATCGAAAATCAAATATCAGATGTCAACTTCTGGTGAAGTTGTTTTCGATAAAGAACTGATACTGATTATGCTTGGAGGTCTTCTTTCTTCTTGGGAAACTTTTATTATTATCGTCAGTAACAATGACAAGTTTTCTACATTTGATGAGTTCTTGGGAAAATGCAGTGAAGAAGAAGGCATAATGATTTCTAGAGGGAGAATTTCCAAGCATGAGGAGGGATAACCTACTACGTTTTTTGTACAAGGCAAGAAGAATAAAGGAAGAAGAGGAATACATTATTTGATAAAGTCTTCTCCTCAATGGACCAGAGACTTATCAAAAGTCCAATGCTACAACTGTCGCAAGCATGGCCACTATGCTCGCGACTGTTCAGAAAACAAAATAACATCAAAATCCAACTTCAACAATCAATCCAAAAAATTTTATTACAAAAGAAGAAGAGAACCCCCATCTGCTCATTGAGGAAACTATCGTTCCTCAAGGAACCAAAGATATGATAATAATGCAACTGAGACCTAATCAGAGTACTTTCTTGTTTTCTCTCTTCTAGTTCATCTCCTACAGATTCTTGTGATAGATGGTTAGTTGATAGTGGCGATTCAAGGAACTTTATCGTTACAAAGAAGTACTCTCTAATCTGATTGAGAGGGAGACAAATTTGAAGATCATTCTTGGAGATAACTCTACATATCCCATAAAGGGATCTGGTTCCATTTCTTTCCATCTAGATCAAAGGTAAAACTTTGGATCTTCAAGAAGTTTTATATGTACCTAGTTTAAAGAAGAATCTTGTGTCCATATCAACTTTAGAAGATAAATGAATGAAATTTTCTTTCATAAATGATAAATTTCCCACTTGGCCATCGAGATCCAACATAAGAGATGCCCTCACTTTGAGATCTAGATGTCAAGTTCTATAAAAAATAAATGGAAGACCTATTCATGCACTAATCCATGACATCAATAATCAAAGTGATCTTTGGCATCAAAGGTTCGCTCACTTTCACTACAAAGCATTACATCATGTGAGAAATATGGTTTACGGAATGTCGGAAATCAAATCTGATCAAGATGGCATTTTCCAAGGATGTGCAAGTGGAAATCAAGTGACGAGACCATAACCTTCAAGCAAAAGTAGAACTAGTAACATATTGCATCTTCTACATTCTGATTTATGTGGACCAAGGGCTATAAATTCTCTTGGTGCTTACTTGTATTATATTATCTTTGTGGATGATTTTTCTCCCAAAACATGGATGTATTTTTTGAAAAATAAAAGTCAAACTTTGAACATGTTCAAATATTATAAAGTTCTAGTAGAAAAATAAACTAAAAAGCATATCAAAATTTTCAGATTTGACAATGGAGGAGAGTTCACTTCCAGTGATTTCATTGACTTCTAAAAATAAGATGGAATCAAAAAATAGACCAATGTAGCATATAACCCATAGAAAAATGGTGTGGTTGAGAGAAAGAATAGAATTATCATGAAATCGGTCAAAACTATGTTGCATGATCAGAAATTGCCAAAGTTTCTATGGGGAGAAGCTGGAACCACAACTATCCATGTCCAAAATATATCTCCTCACCTTGCCCTAAACAACAAGACTCCTGAAGAAGTCTTCACTGGAGAGAAGCCCAAATTTTGGCACATGAGGATCTTTGGTTGTCCTGTCTACTTCCATGTCCCAAAAGAGAAAAGGAACAAGTTGGAAGCTTCATGTAAGAAAGGTATGTTTGTTGGTTATTGTGAGAATTCTAAAGCTTAAAAAATATACATACCTGATCAAAGAAATATAATTTAGCAGAGATGTAACATTTGATGAAGATGCAACTCTTGGAAATCAAGATACATTCCTCATTCTCATGATGTTGATAGTCAAGATGATGTATTTGAAGGACAAGAAGATCCTGAAGCTAAAAATGATATTTTTGATGAACCCATGGAGCCCATGGATTCTTTTGATCCTCCTCCATGTGATCCTCCTTCTAAAAGGGTACCTTTATGGCTTCATGAGACTCTTCAAGATGTTGATAAACATATTGCCCCTAGAGGAAATTTCAGAGAAAGCAAGAAACCTTGCCGGTTCCAAGGATATGTTGTAGCCATGAGAAACATTATTCAAGTTGAACAATGCATGTTTGAATAAGCTGTAAAAGACCAAGTGTGGAAAGATACAATGACCGAAGAATATGAATCTATCATTCATAATGATGTATGGGAAGTGGTTCTAAGGCCCCAAGGTAAATCTTTTGTATCTTCTAAATGGTTGTATAAAATTAAACATGGTGCTGCTAGAAGTATTGAAAAATATAAAGCTAGATTTGTGTCTAGAGGTTTCTCTCAGAAAGAGGGAATAGACTATGACAAAAATTTTGCACATGTTTCCCATTACACCACCATACGATCTATTGTAGCTCTAGCTGTAAGCCAATGATGGTATCTTCACCAAATGGATGTGAAGACTACTTTTCTGCATGACTGCCTTAAAGACGAAGTATTTGTGGAGCAACCACAAGGATTTGAAGTACATGACGAAAAAACTCATGTGTGTAGGTTGAAGAAATCCCTTTATGGTTTGAAGCAAGCTTCAAGAGACTGTTATGCTCGCATAGATAACTTCTTGATGAAGCTTGATTTTACTAGACGCATTGAAAATCCAAATCTTTACTTTAAGATAGTCCAAGGTATGCCTTTGATTTTGGTATTGTATGTTGATGATTTATTTATGACCGGTAGTGATCCTGTTATTCTTTAGTGTAAGAGGGAGTTAGCTTCTAAATTTGAAATGAAAGATCTTGGTTTGATGCACTACTTTATGGGCCTGGAGGTATGGCATAAATATGGTGAGATTTTCCTTTATCAAGGAAAATATGTTGTCAAACTACTAGAAAGGTTTGACATGACTGAGTGTAATTCCATGAATACTCCAATGGAAATTAATTTCAAGAAGCTTTGTGGTAAAGTTGTAGGACCTGATTTGGCTAATCCTTCTAAGTACCGTTAACTAATTGGGACATTGATGTTTTTAGTGATCACTAGACCAAATATATGCTTTGCAATCAATATTATGAGTCAATACATAATTAGGCATGCTCATGCACACCGGGTTTTTGCAAAGCATGTTTTGAGGTACCTACATGGGACCATCAATCTTGGATTGAGGTATACTGTTGAATATGTAAGGCTACTTGGATACTCTAATGCTGATTGGGCTGGTGACTCTACTAAAATAAAGAGCACATCGGGGTTTTGCTTCAACTTAGGATCTTCCATGATATCTTGGATGAGAAGAAAGCAAAATTTCATTTCCCTTAGCACGACTGAAGCAGAATGCAATGCTACTAGCATGGCTAGATGTGAGGTAGTATGGATAAGGAAGCTCTTCTGAGAGATGTTTGAGAAAGTATTGGATACTACAATAATTTACTGTGACAATAAGAGTGGGATTTGACTTGTTGAAAATCTTGTGTTCCATGACAAGTCCAAACACATTGAGATCAAATATCACTATATTCAGGATATAGTCCAAAGAGGAGCAATATCATCATATAATGATTGATGACTAGATCACTGACATTCTTACCAAGTCTTTTCCGAAAGGAAAGTTCTTGGTTTTCTGGGAGCAACTTGGATTGACAGATGTGACCCTTTCTAAAGAGGGTGGTCATGGATGATAAGCCTTGGATGTCCAAGATCCTTGTCATGTGTTGGCAATTTCTTCCCCCTAAGAAATGATGAGCCTTGGATGAGAAAGATCCTTGTAATGTGTTGACAAGTGGATACCCCCAAGTGTGTATAGGGTGATGGATGTATCTCCCCTATAACGATTCTTCTTCATTAGATTGTAACATCATTGTTCCAAAGCAGAGATAACAGAGATCCTTGTATCCGAAAGAAATTCCTCCCTAGCTGAGAGGGAGTGTTGAAAATTGACAGTTATGGGATGAATTTCCTTGAATAAAATTTCATTTCCTACCTTCATAAAGTGACTTTCTAAAAATAGAAATTCACGTCTATCTTTGAAACTATGACTTTGCAAAAATAGTAAATCACTTTCCATCAAGTCGTTATCATTTATATACAATGGAGAATCACTTAATGTGTCCTTAATCAATCTCAATTGTTTAATTTTTAACTTAATCATAAATATTATTATTATTATTACTATTATCCTCTTTATGCTATTATTATATTATTATTAAAAATAAATTCAAGTCTCTCAATCATGTCATATGTAACTCCCCTCAATTAATGAATATGCTACTCTCTCTCTCTCTCTTAGTGGATTCATTCCTCTCTCTCTTTAATGTTGTTACACAACTCTTACACTCTCTTAAACACTTTAATGACTCATCTTTAAAATATTCCTCTTACATCTCGTTAATGAATAAGTTACACTTCTCTCCTAAATGCATAAGTTACACTCCTCTCCTTTATGTCATAAGTTACACTCCTATTTTGGCATATGTAACTCCTCCTCAAGGCATAGGAGTTACTCCCTCATGAATTTGACCTCCTTTCTCTTCCTATATATTGTGCCTCCCATCCACACTTGACACACTTACTTGTGCTTGTGAAAGGAGAATTCAAACTTGAGAAAGGGAGAGTTTGAGAGTCTAGAGGAAGATTGAGAGAGAGAGAGAGAGAGAGAGAGAGAGAGAGAGAGAGAGACTTGAAGAGAAAGAGAAGATATTGGAGAGCCAAAATGATTCAGTGTTTGCAATAGCTACTGCTATCAGAGATCTTCTTGAATTATATTTGGGTGAACTTCTTCATTCTCTCATTGTACTTTGTATCTATGCTAAACAATTGATTTCTAATAGAAGAAGAATCTGGTTGGGTTTTCACTTTGTGGGTTTTTCCCTGGTCATTGACCTAACTTCTCTACGTCTCATTGAGCTCTTGACTATCTTCCATTATGCATATGGTTTATATGGTTTATGTTCTATCTATAATTACTTGACATATTTTTCAGCATAAAGAAGTTCTGGATTTAAGTGATTGTAACGACATAAAATATGAAAATTTCAACATTATTGAGTAAAAAAGAATTAATTTGAGTCAAAAGAAAAAATATTTTATCATGTCCCATTTGGACATTAAAAGAGAGAAAATTGAATTTTAAAAGTATGTTTCTATGTCTCCAAGTTGACCAAGTCGGTCCTCTAGAAGACAAGTCAACTTTCCTAAGAGATGTGCCCCTTTGCATGAACAATTTGTTGAAGGCTCCAGGGCATTCAGAAATTAAAGTGATTCTTCTTAACATGATAACAATTTGTGAAGTTCTTTAGCAATTTTATCTTAGCTTGATTTTGATATTATTATTAGAGTGTGTTTGCTTCATCAAACTGTTATCAAAACAAAAGAGACAATAACACTAAGTATTTGGCTTTCTTCCAGGGCCAAAACCTCTCCCTCTTGGAGAGGAAAACCCACGCAAAATTGTTCTTATAGAGGTTCCAATTGATGAATATCAAGAACATGACCCTTGTAACATTTTGCCTCTCCAAGACTAAGACCAAGACATCAATCCACTTCTCTGTCATTGCTAGGATCATCCTCATTGCTGCACCATCGAAGCCATTGCTACAACATCACTAAGATCTTCATTACTACTCCTTCATCATGTTAACAAGATCTCTTGTCTTCTTGAGATCTTTACAATGACCTTGATTCTATGTCTTCATTATAGCAATCATGATTATAAAATTGTATTCATAATATCATTTCTTCACTGTGATCTTAAATGTAATGCTTATTAGGATCATGGTTCAATCAAGACAGAGTGTGACATTACACTCATCATAATTGCAACTAGATGTATGTCGAGACTGTGTGTAGATGTGGGATCACTGAGATACATACACACCGATATTGCTAGGAGACAGATCTGAATACTGTGATACCCACTGAGACTAAGTATGCTGAGACAATGTTAGTGACTATGATAACGTTCCTCCTTGCATTGAGATCTTTTCTGGGATCATGATACCCATATGAGAGCTTTCAAGTCACTGTTCTTACTATGAAACAAATCATGTACCCATCTGAAGTATTTTCTTGTCTCATTGTGCCATCCGAGGTGCAGAGGTATGTCCTATTGTAGTGTGTATCTCTACTCCCATACCCATCCGAATAGTATGGTGATCCTTCTTCATCCGAGACTCAAAACACTTTCCTTCCTGTAGTGCAGATTTATTACTATACCCATACAAACTATTAGGCCTGCACCCCATCTAAAGTTCTATCCTTTATGCTCCTTAGGTATCCGAAATTTCAGAGGAGAAAATCCAAATTCTTACTTGACATTTGCGGATACCCTAGATGGGTATTTATAATAATTTGTGCCTCCTATATTGAGCCGACTTGAAATCATGAAATGACATGTCTATTGCCAAAGATGACATGACTTTTAATTATGTATTTAATTCATTTTGTAGCCAACATGATGCGTTATTTAACATTTTGTTAACAGTCTTCTTGTGCATGCCTTTTGGAAGATTGTTCTTGGTCTTAGAGGGTTTCTTTGACTAGAATACATTTTACATTGGCTCTTAAAGAGATCTGTCATACATGACTTGACTCTTTGGCTTTATTAATAAATCCTAAAGACATCCAAAAGAAGTCTTTTACCTAATGAAACTTCTTGCTCATGAAACCCATGTAGCAAGGCATACAAAATAATCTCTTTTATTATGTCATATATAAAGATCAAGTCACTATGAATACCGAACCTAGTTATACTCTTCAACACTCCCTCTTAACTAGGGAGATATTCATAATGGTACTTGGTCATTCTCAATCTGAAGAATTTCTTATAAGAATAATTGGATTTGCAATCCATCTGTTATAGCATCATTTCAACCAAAATTGTTTTCATTTAGAAAAGCCTTGACTAACAGCTCTATCTCTCACTTAGATTAGAGCACACAATGTTGGCGAGACCGATGACTAATAGACACGCATCATCATTGTCTCCCTTAGGGTCATACCCACCCGGGTGTTCTCCGAGTATGCCCTACTAGGACTATTCTCATCTTGGATTCCCAACCGTCAAGAATATCGATCCTCTTTCCCACTCTTGTCTTGGATTCCCTACCACATCCTCAAAGAGTGTTGGATGCCAGATGATTACACAATCCTCCATTCTTTCTTCCAATCCGAAGACAAGAATGTTGTGTCTAACTCTCCCTCTTAACCAAGGATGAGCTCCAAGTTTCTCTTCACTTAGAAACTTACTCGAGTTCCTTTACTCATAGGAACCTCCCAGAGCTCTCTCTTAAACAGGGACTCTATCATCAGTACTTTATAGGGTCTTCTAGTTGGTTGATGATCCAAGACCTCAATGTCATTAATTTCTTCATATGTAGGGTTCATCCATCCATCACTTTCCTCCATCATGTCATTCCTTCTTTCCGAGAAAGTATCCTCCTTGGCTTTACATATGTGGCTTCCTTCATAGGTCCATCTATCTTCACCTTTCTTTCAACGATGATCGTTCTAGATCATAAGGTACATAGTTGTGACATCCTACACAACTCTTCTTACCATGGCCATACACACATACCTAGAATTTCTCCAAGCGGTCAGATACCAAAAACAAATCACATATTACTTTTTTGGTGATGGCCTTTTCTAGTGACATCTTCTTGTAGGTATCAACGTCCTGCATACACGTTGACACATCTCCCAAAGATATTGGTTGTCAAGGGTCTTCATCTTTTCAGACTTCCATCAGAGTCTTCACATCTTTCAGGGAGATTTCCTAGTCAAATATTCCCGATCCTTTGGATGTTGATTGCCTTCATCATGGTTGCATATTTCAGGATCTCTTCCATCCTCACACCTTCCATTCCCAAGAGGTTTCAATCAGAGTTTCTTTAATTGTGGTCAACCACCTCATACTTCATATGAGGAAATATTATGTTGATTTCATCTAGTGTGACTTATGCCTTTCTGCATCCTTTTAGAGGAGGAGATCCTTTTCCTTTTGATCATGCTTGATCCATGTTACCTGCAACCATATATCATGACATTACAATATTAAATACAAATACAAGCATACATACCTCATTTTTCCTTCAGGATTCTTCCAGCAACTTTCTTGATTGAAAATATCTTCAATCCCTTGATCTGCTTCATTTCTCAAGTCATTAGTCCTTCATCTCATGAATTCCATAAGTTGGATTTCCTGATGAAACACTTGTTGCCTTCCCAGACTAGGGGATCCTCTGTCGAGGTTTCTATCAAAGAATCTACAAGATCTTTCATATCCCATCTGGAAAATGTTTCCTTTGACTTGGATGACTTCTTCCTTTCCTTTAATGTCCAATGAGATTCCCAAGAGCTATGTCCTTCATGTTTCTCATGGTGATATCACGAGCTCTTGATTCTAATGCTTTCATGATGCCACGATGCATCTTATTATCATGATCATATCTACAAGGACTCGTGATAGATCCATTTTTAGAGAGATGCCATCTCATTCATAGTAGAGGTCTGTTATTCCCTCTTCCCTTGGCCCTTTTCTTTAGCTTCCTTCACCCTTGTGGTGATATGAGATCCTATCCATAATATTTCCATAGTACTATTCTATCTTGTCAACCTTCCCTTTTCTTTCTGCAGATATTTGAGTCCTTTCAACTTGTCTTTCTCTATCTAGCATAGAGACCACAAATTTTTTATTGAGGTAACCTTCTTGTTCATGGACATTTGTTACCTTTCTTACTAATTGTTGAAGAAAGTGTAACTAGGTTCGGTCTTCATAATGACATGATCTTTGTAACAAATGTAATGAATGATGTAATAAATTATTTTTGTAATCTTGGTACATTGGTTTCATGAGCAAGAAGTGTCTTTAGGTGAAATACTTCTTCTTGATGTCTTTAAGATTTATTCATATGTAAAAGAGCCATGTCATTTGTATAAAAACTCTTCATGAGTTTATGTAAATATGTACAAGTCTTCAATTTGTCTAAACAACCCTCCAAGACCAAGATCAATGCCTCAAAAGCAAGCCTACGAAAGTCTGCAAGAAAAATATTCAAAGGATCTTCATGTCAGCTCAAAAATGGGTTAAATATATAAATATATGACATGTTGGCTTGAAGAAAAGGACACGTCAGTTCAGAAGGTCATGCCGGCCTAATATATATGTGCACAACCACAATAATACCTTGTTGAGGTATCCACAAATCAATGGTGAAGATCTCACATTTCTATGAGATGTTAATAAGGTATAGGGTGCAGGAAGGTGTGCTTCGTATGGGTGCAGGCAGCGTGATCCCATGTCACCGCAGGTAGACAAGGATGCGGGTGAGGGAGCTGCAATCAAGGAGGCAGAGAGCACGCAATCAAGGAAGAAGAACTTGCATGAAGAAGAAGGGTTTGTCTGCACCTCGGCTAGGGTATTAGGTGCAGTTATGACCAGAACTTGAAAGTATACTATGGATGCAAATCTGATCTATATACTACCTATGAACCAATTCTCGGATGGACGAGGAAGTAAAGACTTCGGATGAGGTTAGTGCAGTAAGGTCCAAACTATATAGAGACCTAACCATTATAGTGATAGTCTTCGCATTACATGGATAAGTATGACAAGGAGCAGTCATGGTATCCCCGTAGGATACTAGGTACAAGGATGAGTAGTCATGGATCTATTCTATAGGATCAACGAAGATCACATCTTTGCCTTATATGTATTACAATCTCGAAATAGATACAGACTTGGGTGCAAGATCTCGATGACTAGGTGTAGTCATGGACGGAGTAGAGATCCATATGATAGAGGACAATTTAGGATGTCTTTCTTCAAGGTTTGAAATCTCAGATAAGGTACAATAAGGTATCTCTTTTATAACATGGTTACAATCTCAGTCAAGATAGTAATCTCAATATGAATATGATTTCAAAGGCAGTCACAATGACAAGGATCACAAGAAGTATTACAGTCCAAGTATGATGAAAGAAGCAGTACACTAAGAGACAACCATGGTGTAGCCATGATAAACCTAATGACATTGATTCAACCATGAAATTATCAGTAATGAAATGGTGTCAGAGGAGCAGCAAGATGATGATCTCAATAGTGATCGAGAAAGAGGATTGATGGCTTGGTCTTGGAGAGGCAAATAGTGTCAAGGGTCATGGTCTTGGTATTCGTCAATAGAATCTCCATAAGAAAAAAATTGCGTGGGTTTTCCTCTCCAAGAGGGAGATGTTTTGGCCCTCATGGAAAGCCAAACATTTGTGTTCATATCTCTTTTATTCTTGATAGTAGTTTGATTAATTTAACACACACATGATAATAATGAAGTAAACATCAAGCTAAGATAAATTGTTAGATACTTCACAAATTGTTATCATGTAACAAATAATCATATTAAATTTGCTTGCCCTAGATTCTTCAACATGGTATTAGAGCGAAGGTTCAATAGTCAAAGGAAGGGCAGAAAAGGGACATGCAAGAATCAAGATTAAAGCATCAAAGCAAGTTCAAAGATGGCAGGACCTACATTAAACAATTACCTTGATCAAAACTTAGATCAAGGAAACAATATACAACATCAAGTCTGCAGCAATAAGGGTTGTTGAATGAAAACAATTTTCAGATCTCGCAGCTACACCTTCAACATCTCAGTGATAGTTACTATCTCATATTAAATACCTTTCAAATTGATTCAAGAGCATATGCACCATACTCAAATCAGATGTTGCACTATCCAGTTACATCATGGCAAGCAACCTCTAGTCGATGCTGCAAGGACTAGACATTCAAGTCAATTATTCTTGAAGGACTTGAAGATAAGCTTCAACAAGGATCATATCCGGAGGAAACATCAATGCATCTACCTCAACGAAAACCAACATGATCAAGGTGAATATCTTGTCTTCACATATCAAGTAAGTATCTTTTATTCTATAATTAGGTTTTGATTTACTGACTTCATCGATGCAAGAAAATCTATGTGTTAGATAAGTCATCGAAATTTCTTGCTGTAGGATTGATAGAATCCTCATGAGGGAGTGAATTCAATACATCAAGGCCTCCTTTGAAGTCAAGAGAACTCTTAAGGTTCTATGAAGTAATAAGGGAGACATAAAAGGATATGCTCTCTGAAATGAATTGTAGAAGGTGCCAAGGAATGAAGAAGCATCTTCATGATATCTCAATTGAGAGATCTAAGAAAATGATGAATAGATGATCATTATTGATAAGAAAGGTAACAGATGTCAATGAACAAGAAGGGTAAATTGATCAATAGTCCATGGTCTCTATGAAGCAATAGATTAAGGAAAGTTGATAGGACATAAATAAGTGATGATAACTAAAATAAGTTTGACAAGAAAGAATAGTACTGTTGAAGAGGAACTCATATCGCTAGAAGGGTGAAGGAAGCTAAAGAAAGCTCAGAGAAAGAGGGGATAATAGATATCCATTAAGAATGAGATGGTATCCCTCTCAAAAGGATCCTATCAGAAGACCCTGTAGATATGATCATGGTAAGGAGATGCATCGTGGCATAATGAAAAACAAGAAATAATATGGGAATCATAAATGATATTGCTATTGGGAATCTAAGTATGCATTAAAGGAAGGTGAAAGGAATCATTTTCCGTATGGGGATGTACTAGATCCTGAAGCATCTCTTATAGAAACTTTAGCGAAGGATCTCCTAGTCCAAAAGGCAACAAATGTTTCATCAGGATTTCCAACTTATGGAAATCATGAGACAAAGGGCTGATGATATGATGAAGCAGATCAAGGGATTGAAGATCCCTTCAATCAATGAAGCTGCTGAAAGATACCTGAAGGAAAAATGAGGTATGTATGATTGTATTTGTATTTTCATCTGATATTGTAATGTCATGATATATGGTTGTAGATAAAATGGATCAAGCATGATCAAAAGGGAAAGGATCTTCTTCTTTGAAAGGATACAGAAAGACATAAGTCTAACTAGATGAAATCAACATAATATGTCCTCATATGAAGTATGAGTTAGTTGAATACAATTGAAAAACTCTGATAGCTCCTGGGAATGAAAGAAATGAGGATGGAAGAGATCGTGAAGTATGCAACCTTGATGAAGTCAATCAACATCCAGAAGATCAAGAAGACTTGACCAGGATATCTCCCGAAAAGATGTGAAGACTCTGATGGAAGTCTGAAAGGATGAGGACCCTTGACAATAGAGATCATTGGGAGATGTGTCATCATGTATGAAGGATAATTAATACCTACAAGAAGATGTCATTGGAAGAAGGCCATGACAAAAAAGGTAATATGTGATTTGTTTTGGTGTCTGACCTCTTGGAAAAGTCTAGGTATGTGTGTAGGATCAAGGAAATAAGAGTTGTGAAGGATGTCACAACTATGTACCTTATGATCCAAAGCAATCATTATTGAGGGAAAAATAATGCATATGAGCTTATGAAGGAAGCCCAAGATGTAAAGCCAAGGAGGATACTTTCCTGGAAAGAAGGAATGACATGATGGATGAAAGTGATGGATGGCTAAACCCTACATGTGAAGAAATTGATAACATTGAAGTATTGAATCATCGCCAACTAGAAGACCCTATAAATCACTGATGATAGAGTCCTTGAGTAAGAGGGAGCTCTGGGAAGTTCCTATGAGCAAAGGAACTCGAGCAAGTTTCTAAGTGAAGAGAAACTTGTAACTCGTCCCTAATTAAGAGGGAGAGATAGACACGACAATCTTGTCTTCAGTTTGGAAGAAAGAATGGAGGATTGTGTAATCATCTAGCATCTGACACTCTTTGAGGATGTGGTAGGGAATCCAAGAAAAGAGTGGGAAAGAGGACCGATATTATTGATTTGAGGTTTTTTCCATTTGAGTTTGTGATTTTATCTTCCGGAGTTATCGCATTCATGTTTTTGCAATCAGAGTGGGCAAGAGGACGAATATTCTTAAGGGCTGGGAACCCAAGATGAGAATAGTCCTTGTAGGGCATACTCAGAGAACACTTGGGTGGGTATGACCCTAAGAGAGACAATGATGATGCATGTCTATCAGTCATTGGTATCGCCAACATTGTGTGCTTTGATCTAAGTGAGAAATAGAGTTGTTAGTCAAGGCCTTGCTAAATGGAAACAATGTTGGTTGACATGATGTTATAACAGATGGATTTCAAATATGATTCTTCTTATTAGAAATTCTTCTAATTGAGAATAGACAAGTACCATTATGAATACCTCCCTAGTTAAGAGGGAGTGTTGAAGAAAGTGTAACTAGGTTTGGTCTTCATAATGACATGATCTTTGTAACTAATGTAATACGTGATGTAATAAACTATTTTGTAATCTTGCTACATGGGTTTCATGAGAAAGAAGTGTCTCTAGGTGTAAGACTTCTTCTTGATGTCTTTAGGATTTATTCATATGTAAAAGAGTCATGTCATTTGTATAAAAAATCTTCATGACTTTATATAAACATGTACAAGTATTCAAGTTTTCTAAACAACCCTCCAAGACCAAGATCAATGCCTCAAACAAGCAAAAGATTCAAAGGATCTTCATGTCAGCTCAAAAATGGATTACATATATAAATTTATGACATGTCGGCTTGAAGAAAAGGACACGTTGGTTCAGAAGGTCATGTCGGCCTAATATATATGTGCACAACCACTATAAATATCCTGTTGAGGTATCTGCAAATCAATGGTGAAGATCTCACATTTATTTGAGATGTCAATAGGGTATAGGGTGCATGAAGGTGTGCTTCATATGGGTGAAGTCAGTGTGATCTCATGTCACCACAGGTAGACAAGGACACAGGTGAGGGATCCGAAGTCAAGGTGGGAGAGAGCACGTAATCAAGGAATAATATCTCGCATGAAGAAGCAGGGTTTGACTGCACCTCAGCTAGGGTATTAGGTGTAGTCATGACCAGAACTTGAAAGCATAATATGGACACAGATCTGATCTATATACTACCTATGAACCGATGCTCGGATGGACGAGGAAGTAAAGACTTCAGATGAGGTTATTGCAGTAAGGTCTAAACTATATAAAGACCTAACCCTTATAGTGACAGTCTTCGCATTACATGGATAAGTATGACAAGGAGCAGTCATGGTATCCCTATAGGATACTAGGTACAAGGATGAGAATTCATGGATCTATTCTATAGGATCAACGAAGATCACACCTCTACCTTATATGTATTACATTCTCGGCATAGCTACAAACTTGGGTGCAAGATCTCAGTGACTAGGTGCAGCCATGGATGGAGCAGAGATCCATATTATAGAGGAAAATTTAGGATGTCCTTCTTGAAGGTTTGAAATCTTGGATAAGGTATAGTAAGGTATCTCTATTATAACATGGTTACAATCTCAGTCAAGATAGAAATATCAATATGAATATGATTTCAAAGGCAGTCACAATGACAAGGATCACAAGAAGTATTACAGTCCAAGTATGATGAAAGAAGTAGTACAGTGAAGTGTTGTCATGAGAGAGACAACCATGGTGTAGACTTGATAAACCTAATTACATTGCTACATAAATGAAATTCTCAGTAATGCAATGGTGTTAGAGGAGTAGCAAGATGATGATCTTAGTAGTGCTCGAGAAAGAGGATTGATGGCTTGGTCTTGGAGAGGTAGATAATGTCAAGGGTCATGGTCTTGGTATTCGTCAATAAAATCTCTATAAGAAGAATTTTGTGTGGGTTTTCCTCTCCAAGAGGGAGAGGTTTTTGCCCTGGCAGAAAACCAAACATTTGTGTTCCTGTCTCTTTTATTCTTTATAGCAGTTTGATGAAGCTAACACACACATGCAAATAATGAAGTAAACATCAAACTAAGATAAATTGTTAAATACTTCACAAATTTGTTATCATGTAACAAAGAATCATCTTAAATTTGCTTGCCCTAGATTCTTCAACATGGTATCAGGGCAAAGGTTCAACAGTCAAAGGAAGGGTAGAAAAGAGACATGAAAGAATCAATGTTCAAGCATTAAAGCAATTTCAAAGATGGCAGGACCTGCATTAAACAACTACCTTGATCAAACCTTAGATCAAGGAAACAATATACAACATCAAGTCTGCAACAGTAAGGGTTTTTGAATACACCTTCAACATCTCAGTGATAGTTACTGTCTCAGATTAAATACCTTTCAAATTGATTCGAGAGCATATGGACAATACTCAAATCAGATGCTGCACTATCCAGTTACATCATGGCAAGCAACCTCTAGTCAATGCTGCAAGGACCAGATATTCAAGTCAATTATTCTTGAAGGACTCAAAGAGAAGCTTCAACAAGGATAATATCCAGAGGAAACATCAATGCAGCTACCTCAAAAATAGCCAACATGATCAAGGTGAAGATCTTGTCTTCACATATCAAGTAAGTATCTTTTATTCTATAATCAAGTTTTGATTTATTGACTTCATCAGTGCAAGAAGATCTATGGGTTATATAAGTCATCGAAAGTTATTGCAGTAGGATTGATAGAATCCTCATGAGGGAGTGAAGTCAGTACATCAAGGTCTCCTTTGAAGTTATGAGAACTCTTAAGGTTCTGTGAAGTAAGAAGGGAGACATAAAAGGATATACTCCCTGAAATGAAGTGTAGAAGGTGCCAAGGAATGAAGAAACATCTTCATGAGATCTCAATTGAGAGATCTAAGAAAATGATGAATAGATGATCATTATTGATAAGAAAGGTAACAGATGTCCATGAACAAGAAGGGTACCTTGATCAACAGTTTGTGGTCTCTATGAAGCAATAGATTAAGGGATGTTGATAGGACACAAATAAGTGCTGATAAGTAAAGGAAGGTTGACAAGATAGAATAGTACTATGGAAGAGGAACTCATATCACTGGAAGGGTGAAGGAAGCTGAAGAAAGCTCAGAGAAAGAGGGAATAATAGATCTCTATTAAGAATAACATGGTATCCCTCTCAAAAGGATCATATCAGAAGACCTTGCATATATGATCATGGTAAGGAGATGCATCATGGAATCATGAAAAACAAGAGCTAGTATGGGAATCATAAAGGATATAACTCTTGGGAATCTCAATATACATTAAAGGAAGGTCAAAGGAAGAATTTTCCATATGGGGACATACTAGATCCTGAACAATATTTGATAGAAACTTTAGCGGAGGATCTCCTAGTTGGAAGGCAGCAAATGTTTCACCAAGATTTCCAACTTATGGAAATCATGAGACAAAGGACTGATGATATGATGAAGCAGATCAAGGGATTGGACATTTGTTCAATCAAGGAAGTTGTTGAAAGATACCTGAAGGAAAAATGAGGTATGTATGATTGTATTTGTATTTGCATCTGATATTGTACTGTCATGATATATGGTTGCAGATAAAATGGATCAAGCATGATCAAAAGGGAAAGGATCTTCTTCTCTGAAAGGATGCAAAAAGACATAAGTCTAACTAGATGAAATCAACATAATATGTCCTTATATGAAGTATGAGGTAGTTGACTACAATTGAAAACTCTGAGAGCTCCTCGGAATGGAAGAAATGAGGATGGAATAGATCATGAAGTATGCAACCTTGATGAAGGAAATCAACATCCAGAAGATTAGGAAGACTTAACCTGGATATCTCCTGGAAAGATGTGAAGACTTTAATGGAAGTCTAAAAGGATGAGGACCGTTGACAACAAATATCATTGGGAGATGTGTCATCATGTATGAAGGATGATTGATACCTACAAGAATATGTCACTGGAAGAAGGCCATCACTAAAAAGGAAATATTTGATTTGTTTTGGTGTCTAGCCTCTTGGAAAAGTCTAGGTATTTGTGCAAGATCAAGGAAAGAAGAGTTGTGAAGGATGTCACAACTATGTACCTTGGGATCCAAGGCAATCACTATTGAAGGAAAAAGAAGACATATGAGCTTATGAAGGAAGCCCCAAATGTAAAGCCAAGGAAGATACTTTCTGGAAAACAAGGAATGCCATGATGGAGGAAAGTGATGGATGATTGAACCCTACATGTGAAGAAATTGATGACATGGAAGTCTTGAATCATCAGTCACCTAGAAGACCCCATAGAGCACTGATGATAGAGTCCTTGGGTAAGATGGAGCTCTGGGAAGTTCCTATGAGAAAAGGAACTTGAGCAAGTTTCTAAGTGAAGAGAAACTTGGAACTCATCCCTAATTAAGAGGGAGAGTTAGACACGACATTATTGTCTTCAGTTTGGAAGAAAGAATGGAGGATTATGTAATCATCTGGCATTTGACACTCTTTGAGGATGTGGTAGGGAATCCAAGACAAGAGTGGACAAGAGGACCACTATTCTTGAGGGTTGGGAACCCAAGATGAGAATAGTCCTAGTAGGGCATACGCAGAGAACACCTGGGTGGGTATGACCCTAAGAGAGACAATGATGATGCGTTTCTATCAGTCATTGGTCTCACCAACATTATGTGCTCTGATCTAAGTGAGAGATAGAGTTGTTAGTCAAGGCCTTGCTAAATGGAAACAATGTTGGTTGAAATGATGCTATAATAGATGGATTGCAAATCTAATTCTTCTTATGAGAAATTCTTCAGATTGAGAATCACCAAGTACCATTATGAATACCTCCGTAGTTAAGAGGGAGTGTTGAAGAAAGTGTAACTAGGTTCGGTCTTCATAATGACATGATCTTTGTAACTGATGTAATACATGATGTAATAAATTATTTTTGTAATCTTGCTACATGGGTTTCATGAGAAAGAAGTGTCTCTAGGTGAAAGAATTATTCTTGATGTCTTTAGGATTTATTCATATGTAAAAGAGTCATGTCATTTGTATAAAAACCCTTCATGAGTTTATGTAAATATGTACAAGTTTTCAAGTTGTCTAAACAACCCTCCAAGACCAAGATCAATGCCTCAAAAGAAAGCCTACCAAAGTCTGCAGGCAAAAGATTCAAAGGATCTTCATGTCAACTCAAAAATGGATTAAATATATAAATATATGACATGTCGGCTTGAAGAAAAGGACACGTTGGTTTAGAAGGTCATGTTGGCCTAATATATATGTGCAAAACCACTATAAATACCCTGTTGAGCTATCCGTAAATCATTGGTGAAGATCTCGCATTTCTCTAGGATGTCAATAGGGTATAGGGTGCAGGAAGGTGTGCTTCGTATGGGTGAAGGCAGTGTGATCTCATGTCACCACAGGTAGACAAGGACTCATGTGAGGGAGCCGTAGTCAAGAAGGAAGAGAGCACACAATCAAGGAAGAAGATCTCGCATGAAGAAGCAGGGTCTAACTGCACCTCGTCTAGGGTATTAGGTGTAGTCATGACTAGAACTTGAAAGTATAATATGGACGCAGATCTGATCTATATACTACCTATGAACCAATGCTAAGATGGAGGAGGAAGTAGAGACTTCGGATGAGGTTATTGCAGTAAGGTATAAACTATATAGAGACCTAACCCTTATAGTGACAGTGTTTGAATTACATGGATAAGTATGACAAGGAGCAGTCATGGTATCCCTATAGGATACTAGGTACGAGGATGAGTAGTCATGGATCTATTCTATAGGATAAATGAAGATGACATCTCTGCCTTATATGTATTACAATCTCGGCATAGCTACAGAATTGGGTGCAAGATCTCAGAGACTAGGTGCAGTCATGGATGGAGCAAAGGTCCATATTATAGAGGAAAATTTAGGATGTCCTTCTTGAAAGTTTGAAATCTCGGATAAGGTATAGTAAGGTATCTCTGTTATAACATGGTTACAATCTCAGTCAAGATAGTAATATCAATATGAATATTATTTCAAAGGCAGTCACAATGAAAAGGATCACAAGAAGTATTACAATCCAAGTATGATGAAAGAAGCAATACAGTGAAGTGTTGTCATGATAGAGACAACCATGGTGTAGCCATGATAAACCTAATGACATTGCTACATCAATGAAATTATCAGCAATGCAATAGTGTTAGAGGAGCAACAAGATGATGATCTCAGGAGTGCTCGAGAAAGAGGATTGATGGCTTGGTCTTGGAGAGGTAGATAGTGTCAAGGGTCATGGTCTTGGTATTCGTCAATAGAATCTCTATAGGAATAATTTTGCGTGGGTTTTCCTCTCCAAGAGGGAGAGGTTTTGGCCCTGGCAGAAAGCCAAACATTTGTGTTCATGTCTCTTTTATTCTTGATAACAATTTGATGAAGTTAACACACACATGCTAATAATGAAGTAAACATCAAGCTAAGATAAACTGTTAAATACTTCACAAATTGTTATCACATAACGAAGAATCATCTTAACTTTGCTTGCCCTAGATTCTTTAACACTAATATCAATATCAATGATGATTATCTTCTCATCTTTTTTCTGAGATTTCGTAATTGAGATCTCATGAAGATATTTCTTCATTCTTTGATACCTTCTAGACTTCATTTCAGAGAGTATATCTTCTATCATTTCATGTAGCTCTTTTATGTCTCCTTTCTTACTACATAGGAAAGAGAGAACCTTAAGAGTTCTTATGAATTCAAAGGAGACCTTGATATGTTCAATGGATTTTCTTCTCCATAAGGATTCTGTCAAAGCTTCTTATTCCATGCAAGGACCTTAGATAACCTATCTTTCTTATATATCTTTCTGCAATCATGAATTCATTTAACCAAAGTTGATTATAGAATGAAAATATACTTACTTGATAGGCTCTTAAAGAGCTCCTTCATACATTACTTGACTCTTTGACTTTATTAATAAATCTTAAAGACATCAAGAAGAATTTTTTTACCTAATGACACTTCTTGCTCATGAAACCCAAGTAGCAAGGCATAAAAAATAATATCTTTTATTACATCATATATAAAGCTCAAGTCATTATGAAGACTGAACCTAGTTATACTTTCTTCAACACAATCAACTATAAATAGAACCAATTCATCTCCATGAAACATAGAATTTGGATGACTGATATGAGGTCGAAGTAGAAGGATAAGGTGGGTGGTTTCTGAGGCTAATATATGTGAAGGTACGAGGAATAAATGTGTGTTATATATGGAACTATACCTATGAAGTATGCGAGCTATTTGTGGCACTACACCTATAAAGTATGTGAGCTATCTGTGGTACTGCAATCTTGTGTTATGCAATATATCTATGAGATTATATTATTGTGAAATGCGAGCCATCTGAAGGACTATAATTTTGTGGAATGTGACATACCTGAGGCATTATTTATTCTATGAGTAATCTAGTTTATGAAGGAAATCTATCTCTTTGAGACGTGGTATTTAAGGACAGGAATGTGGCATCCTGTGATACGACTTGTTGAAGATATTGTGGACAAATTGTGGCAGAATTTGAGCTATTGATGGAGGGATGACTTGGTGCTTGGAATACTGGTCAGTTTTTTTATGACTTAGATTTCTCTTTTTGACAAAATATTCTATAAGGGAAAGGATTGTGGATTTCCCCTTGGGGATTTTTCCTTGGCCACTAGCCTAATTTCTGGTGTCTCTTGTCTCTTGTGCACTGTGATATTTATTTTTCTTGTACTTGAATGGATAAATTAATAATTGATTTATGAATAATAATGAAAATCTAAGAAGGAACAATAAATGTATTCACAAGTAATTGTTGCTGCCACACAATCTAGTAAGGGTCTTAGGAGGGGTACCTAAGGGACAACTACTAGACCAAATGACAACAATGACACAAAGACCCATTGTCACCTCAATCAGTGTCCCATGCTCTTTACAAACTTTCACCGATGGGAGATGTCCTGGTATAAGGGAAATCACTCGAATGATAAGGTCAATGTCAAGGTATAACGTGATTTCCAAAGCCTATTCAAAGGAAAGGCTCAGATAATGGCTTAATTGCTTCGAAGGAAAGATAATGGCTCTCCAAGAAAGGCTTATTAGGAGGCATAAACCTAGGAGTAGAGGATATTAAATACAAGGGATACACCTAAGCTAAATTATTCCTAAGGGAATGAGAAGGACCTCTCTTAGGGTTTTTTAAGATAACAACCATGTAAAGAATGGGGACCATGAGAGAGACCTAGGGGAATCCAAGCAAGGCCTAGGGTTTTCAAATTTACAAGAGGAATGATTTTCAATGGGAAATATAGGTCAAGAAAGGATGAGAAAGTGTCAAAGAATGATTAAATTCCTCTGAGTTTTCAAGGAAAAATCACCTATAGAATGCCGCTAACCAAAGAAGCTTAGGGTAAAATTCAATGTTGGAACTAGGGCTGAGAATTTATCCTAAACGAGCCACAAGAATTTCCTTAAATTTGGAGAGAAAGAAGAGGACTCACCAACACAGTTTCCTACCAAATTTCTCTTAAAGACTTACCTTCTATATAAATTCACACTCTGCCCTGAATAACCTATTAGGGTTAGGGGAGAAAAATTGAAAAGGAGATAAAATTGATTGGTTTATGGTTGTTCAACTAGGATTAGGACTAGTGCCTGCCTATTGGGAGAAAATGGAGTCAAGATGAATCATGAGATGTCAATTCGCTCTTTAAGGAGACCTAGAAGAAATTTTGCTACCCTAGATGCAACAACAACAAAACAACTTCTAGAATTTTATACTTCAATGACAATTTTATGGAGTTTCAAGGATGCATATTAATCAATCCTCTAGGAACATTCATTCATTCTTTATCTAATGAGTAACACATGCAAAATTCCAATAGTTTTCAATGGTTCAAGCAATTCACATTAATTAGGGCACATTTAATCACCATAAGAACATTTCCATGCATTAGACATTTATAAAAATATAAATATAGCAACATATGGAACTTACATCCATCCACATCCACAATATTTCACAAAATAAGCTCCAAGGTAACCAACGAATTTATCCAAACATCATAATTCATCAATAAACATCCAAAATTGTGTCCTCTACTATAGGTCCAAATTCATTTTACAAGAGAGATCCAAATACAAATGATTGGATTCACAAATGAGGATCATATTCTATTTATATGAGCCTTTAGGAATTTGATTTGGTCTAATTAGCCCAATAATCCCCTAAAAATGACTTTAATGTGCAAAATAACAACCCTATTGGTGAGAAGCCCACTAAATAGCTCAAAAGTACTCAAAAAACCTTTCTAATTGTTGGAAATATTGAGAGGGGGGGTGAATCAGTATTTCTTTTCAATTATTATGTATATCAGTTAAAACATTTATATTTGGAACACAGAAGTAGATAACATGAATAGATGCTTTTATTAATGTGATATTTGCAATCAATCAAGTAATATATATGTATGGTTTCAATCAGTTGCCAAGCACCAGCTTGGACTCTTTGTCAGGCTCCAACCTCCAGAGCACAAACTATCTCTTGTTAAGGTACGAACCTTGAATTTAGGAGCACCAACTCCCAAGGACACCAATCCTTTCAATTTTGAGGCACCAACCTCAAGGGCTCCAACCCTCTGCTGTAAACTGTCTGGATCTGTTTGGTTGTAATTCTCTGCTCCCAACCCTGCTGGGCCTATGACTTACTTTTGTCCTCCTGTTCCTTCCACTTTTGCCAGAACTTCAGATTCCTTTATTTTCTTATAGTTTTCCAGTCTCAAAACTTTCCTTGTTCTCTGTTTTATATTCTTGATACCCCTGAACTTTGTCTTCCTTTCTCCGCCGGCTCTTCAGCTTCCTCAACGCTTGCTTGATATTTCAGCTTCCTTTGTCTAATATACATAAATTTTTCACGGAAACCATATAAGAGAGAATATAGCCATATAAAAGCTCCCACATGCCACATCATTTTATCGCAATCGCCGCTTCCGGAGGTTCGCATATAACATAGTCGATTCCCAACTGCCGACCGGAGTGGATGCGATATGGTATTAAAGAATTATTAATAAGTCCGTCGGGTCCATACCCTTATCACAATCACTGGACCGACATTCCTTTGAACATTGTGATTACCGCGGATGTGACATTTGATTTAGCCATGCTATAATGGTGTAGTCGAGTTCGCAATTATATCGCAATCGACGGATTTTAATGTGGCAAAAACTTTAACAAGGCTTGCGATATTGCAACGGACATGATATTACAATAGGGCATGTTATAACGTCGCAGCGGGTCCGCATACATATCACAATCGGTGGTTCGAGGGTGACAACCCTTTATAACTTGCGCTATGAGAGTTCTGATAGGCGGATGTGATATAACAATACATCATATTGTAATGGTCCTGTGGGTATATATATATATATATATATATATATATATATATATATATATATATATATATATATATATATATATATATATATATATATATATATATATATATATATATATATATATCGCAATCGCATTTTTATGTGGCAAGGCTTAAAGCCGAAATACAAGGATACATATGAAATACACTGAAAACCCTGCTCTGAAACACTTAGCCGAACTTCAACTATTTATACACCTGGACATATATATCGTCGGGTCCGCACATGCACATTTTCAATGTTTGCCTTTTTCTGATCAATCCTCCATCGTAGATCTTACCATCCCATTCGACGGTTGATATTACACCTAACCAACAAAGCTGCTCGGTGATCTTACATTGTAGATCAAAATGAATTTGATCCAACGCTCAACAATGATATCGGGTGAGCTACATGCACGAGGATTACCCGCCCGATAAGGTGGTTTCCTCTCTCCTTCTCCTACCACACATCAATCGATGAATGGTATCGGGTGATCAGCCCTAAATACCACTTACAGCCTTGAGTTTGCCTGAAAACCATTGTCACTATTTCAAACCTGCTTTTTGGAATATAACCACGTGCATTCACTCTTCATCAGTGTTCTTGATTTTTGCCTATATTATATACTCCTCCACTCTTTTGGCTCCTCTGTTGACTTCGTTGGATCCCGATATGGCTCCTCCTCAATCTCCCGATCTTACACTTACTTGGCTTTCCCATGGCTTTTGATACCGCTGTTTATGCTTCTCCGCTACGTGTTCCTCTTTGTTTCTTCCGTTGAACTTCTTCCTCTGGATTTTCTTTGACTGCTCCTGTTTTGTGCTTCCAATGAGCTCTTTCGATGGTTTCCAGTGTCTTTCCAATGGTTTTGCATCATTGTTTACTCATCTAGAATATTGCCATATTGACATCAATGACAATCTAGGTCAACAATCTCCCCCTTTGTTATTGATGGCAATATTCTTCCTCTCTCCCCCTTTGACATGAATGGCAAAGGAGTGCTCAGGGACTCCCCCTATCCTGCAACATCTTTATGAATCAACTTAAATGATGCTAAAGAGATAACTCCCATCTTTTGATGAAGATGTTCAAACGATTCTCGAGGAAGAGGTGTTGTGAAAATATCAGCTATCTGCTCCTTAGTATTGATATATTCCAAGATGATGTTTTCTTTAGCTACTTGTTCACGAAGGAAATGATACTTGATTGGTATATGTTTGGTCTTTTAGTGCATCACTGGATTTTTACTGAGGTTGATCGCACTTGTGTTATCACAATAGATGATAGTTGGTTGATTTGTACCTATGTTGACATCTTTTAGAGCTTCCTTCATCCATAGTATTTGAGTAAAACAATCTATGGCAACTATGTACTCAGCTTCAGCTATAGATAGTGATATGGATGTCTATATTTTGTTGAGCTAAGATACTAAACAATCTCCCAGGAAGAATGCATTTCCACTAGTACTTTTCCGATTATCGAAACTTCCATCCCAATCAACATCGGTGTATGCAGTCAAGGTAAGAGTTGAGCTCTTAGGGTACCAGAGACCGAAATTAGGAGTTCCTTTCAGGTATCTGAGAATTCTTTTCACATCCAACAAATGGGATTGTTTAGGAGCTGATTGAAATCTTCCCACCATTCCTACTGCTTGCATGATGTCAGGTCTCGTAGCAGTTAAGTACAATAGGGATCCAATTATTGACTTGTAATGAGTTGCATATACCGGAGGGGAGTCATCATTTTTTCTCAATTTGCAACTTTTGGTCATAGGTGTGCTCATGGGTGCACAATCTTCCATTCCATATCTTTTAAGCATGTCTTTAAGATATTTGGCTTGAGATATAAACATGCCTGCCGTGGTTTGAGATACTTGTAGTCCAAGGAAGTGAGATAAATCTCCTATCCTTGACATCTCGAACTCTTTTGACATATTTTGAGAAAACTCATGGCTCATCTCATCATTATTACTAGCAAAAATCAAATCATCAACATAAACAAGTGTGACTAGTAACTTATCCTCATCTGTCTTTATGTAGAGATTACTTCCTACCACCCCCTTCTTGAAGCCTTGTTGTTGTAGATAGTGATCCAATCTTGCGTACCAAGCTCTAGGAGCTTGTTTCAACCCATATAATGCCTTTTTCAACTTACAAACAAAGTCTTTTCCTTCTGTTAGATTAAACCCTTCTGGTTGCTCCATGTAGACTTCTTCCTTGAGTTCCCCATTTAGAAATGTTGATTTTACATCCATTTGATAGATTTTGAATCCTTTTGAGCAAGCAAATGCCAAGAACATCCTAATAGCTTCCACACGAGCTACTGGTGCAAATGTTTCTTCAAAGTCAATTCCTTCAATTTGTGAATAGCCTTTACAAACAAGCCTTGCCTTGTTTCTGATGATTTGTCCATCTTCATTCATTTTGTTTTTGAATACCCACTTGGTTCCTATTATGTTTTTGTCCTTTGGACGAGGTACCAGCTCCCATGTCTCATTCTTCTCAATTTGAGACATTTCTTCTTCCATGGCTTTTACCCAATGAGGATCCTTACTTGCTTGAGTAAATGTTTCTGGTTCTATCATGGATAGAAGAGCAACATCACTTTTCCTTGGTGTACTTATCATTCTTCTTCATGTCTGCATCCCTTCATCTACATTGCCAATAATCTGCTCTTCTGGGTGATATTTTTGGAGAAACTTCATCTTTGAAGGGGTTTGAGATGGTTCTTTTTCCTTGGGTTTTTCTTGATCTATTTCTTCTTTTTCAGGTTCTTCTTCTTCAATGAGAGGATCAACTTCATGTTCTTCAATTTCTTTTTCTGGAAGGTCTTCATCAATCTTTACATCAATGCTTTCCACTATTTTCCATAGTCGATTATTGTAGCACTTGTAGGCTTTGCTCCGTGTAGAATATCCAAGGAAGATCCCTTCGTCAACCCGAGAATCAAACTTTCCTGGTGAGCCATCATTGATTTTTATGAAGCACTTGCTTCCAAAAATCTTGAAATATTTTACTGAAGCAAGTCTTCCTTTCCATAATTCATAAGGAGTCTTTTCATTATTTGGTCTTAATTGAGTTCGATTCAGGGTATAGATAGCTGTCCCAACTGCTTCTCTCCAGAATTTTGGCTGTAAGTCAGCTGCTATTAACATTGTTCTAGCCATTTCTTGAAATGTTCAGTTTCTTCTTTCAACTACCCCATTTTTCTTGGGTGTTCTGGCAATAGAGATTTCTCTTTTAATTCCATGTATTTTATAGAATTCATTAAATTCTTTTGATGTGAATTCTCCCCCTCTATCTGTTCTGAGGCACTTAATCTTTGAATCCTTTTCATTTTCTACAAGAGCTTTAAGATTCTTAAAGCACTCAAATACTTCAGATTTATATTTTATAAAATATATCCACATCATTCTACTATAGTCATCAATAAATAAAGCAAAGTACCTTTCTCCTTGGAGTGTCGGAGTTCTAGTTGGTCCACATAAATCAGCATGGATGATCTCCAAAGGCTTTGATGTAGAAAACTCCTTGGTCTTGTGGTTGGTTCTGGTTTGCTTTCCATGTTGACATGGACCACATATTCCTTGATTCGATTTGAATAACTTTGGAATGTCTCGTACTGCTTTAATCTTGCTGATATTGATCAAGTTATCGAAGCTTGTATGTCCAAATCACTTGTGCCACAACCAACTTTCATCTATTTCACTTAAGTAGCATTTGTCTTCTTGAATCTTGTTTAGAATGTAGATGTTGTTTGGTGTTCTAACCCCTTTCACCACAAGTTCCCCTGAGGAAGAGTTCCTTATTTCACAGTCTTTGGTGCTAAAGACAACATTATGTCCTTGATCACAGATTTGGCTAACACTCAGGAGGTTGCGTTTGAGCCCGTTTACTAGCAAAGCATTTTGACATTTTCCTTTTCCATTAATAAGAGTAACATTTCCTTTTCCAACAATTTTGGCAGATCCACATCCAAAGGATACATTTCCTTCCTTTTTTTTCAATGAGATAAACTTCCTTTTATCCCCTGTCATATGTCTGGAGCACCCACTATCCACAAACCAATGATTTTCATTATTTTGAGCACATAGATCTAGGCCACATTTATCCGTGTTGGGATTCTCACTTCTTGTTTTTCCTCTTTTGAGTGGGCAATTTTGTTCATTGTGTCCATTATTATTACATAATGAGCAAACCAGATCAAATTTGGCCAAGGGATCAAAAGAATTTTAGGTCTTGATTTGTCCTTTCCCTTTGGGGCCATATGGTTTGTTTATTTGATCCTTTAGTTTTGGTGTTTCATTCTTACGAGCCATGCAATGTCTAGCTTGATGACCAAAATTTTTACAATAGAAACAATGCCCAAAAAAGATAGTTTTGTACCTGTTGTAATAGCCATGACTTGAATTAACATTCTTCCTTGGAGTTACTCCCGCTTCATTCTTTGAATTTGATATGGGCCTTTGATGAAATACTGTTTTCTATTTGTTGTAACATCCATGATTCGAATCAAAATTCTTCCTTGGAGTTACTCTCTCTTCATTCTTTGGATCTGGGATGAGCCTTTGATGAAATAATCTTTCTTCTTTTGGGTTGTTGGAAAGTACGTCGGCATAGCTTTTCGCATTATTCTTAGTACTTGATGATTCTCCTCTAAAACCTATTCCATATTTGTCATGTTGAGGTTTTTGATTATTTAGGATAGTGTCAAGTATTTGAGAGCTTTTCCAACCCTTTTTAACTTGCTCCAATTCCTTCCTAAGAGATACTATTTCGGCTTCACGTTCTTCGCAAGCTTCTTCTTTTTCTTTTAGCTTATTTTTCAAGATATCTTCCCTTCTTTTTATTTCCTCGTTTTCTACCTTGAGAGAAATAATTTTATTCCGTAGTTTCTCATTTTCTTCAATGGCGCTTATTAACAATTCATCTACATTTCCATCTAGCCTTGAGTCATCATCATTTGTGAATGCCATGAATAATACTTCTGGGCTTCCAGCATGGTCATTTTCTTCATCTGATTCTTCACTACCTCCTTTGCAGTGAGGGAACTGGTTAGTTGATTTCTTTTTTATGACTACAAATTCATCTTCATCAGACTCATCTTGCTTAGAGAGGAAATTCTTCTTATTGAACCCTTTCTTTATGTATACCATCCTTTTAGAATTTTCTTCATCATCACTATCATGCCTATGAGGACATTTTGCAGCATAATGACCTGTTTTTCCACGTTTGAAACAAATAAGAGGGTATTTACCTTTTAGCTTAGATCCTTTGTTCATCCTTCGTACAAATTGCGCCAATTCAGATTCAACATCGGAGTCATCACTACTGACATTCCTTTCTTTCCCCTTTTTTGATTTTGAGGCCTTGAATGTTGCATCTTTGGAACTTGGGCAACCTTTTCTCATGTCATAGGCAATGAGGATTCCATGGAGTTCATCCATCTTGAGAGTATCTAGATCCTTCACTTCTTCTATGGCACTTACTTTGGAGTCAAATCTATATGGGAGAGATCTTAAGACCTTTTGAACAATGGTGCTTTCTTCAATGTTTTCGTCCAATCCTTTAAGAGAGTTGACCACTTCAGCTACTTGGAGAATGTATGATGCAATATCTTCTTCATCATCCATTTTCAGACTTTCAACTTTTCTTCTATGTGTTTGAAGCTTTGCCTTCTTGACTTTGGAGTCCCCATCGTATAAGCTAATTAGCTTATCCCATACTCCTTTGGCAGAGTTACAATTCATGACTTTTGTAAATTCAGAATCAATGATTCAATTAGTAATGGAGTTTAAGGCTTTTGCATTTGCAACGTAGACTTTCCTCTCGTCTTGATCTATTGGAAGAGTGGAAGGAGCTATGTACTCATTTGAGACCGAATGCCAAACCTCAGGTCCAAGGGACATTAAGTAATAAGACATTCTCTTTTTCCATAAACCAAAATTTGTGCCATCGAATAGAGGAGGTCTTCCTGACACTTCTTGATTTCTCGTCATGACTAAGAATCCTTCTTCAAGCTATTAAGCTGATATGAAGAAGCCCGCTTTGATACCAATTGTTGGAAATACTGAGAGGGGGGGTGAATCAATATTTCTTTTCAATTATTATGTATATCAGTTAAAAAAATTATATTTGGAACACAAAAGTAGATAACAGGAATAAATTTTTATTAATGTGATATTTGCAATAAATCAAGTACATATATATATATATATATATATATATATATATATATATATATATATATATATGGTTTCAATCAGTTGCCAAGCACCAACTCTGTCTTGTCAAGGTACCAACCTTGAATTTAGGAGCACCAACTCCCACCAATCCTTTCAGTTTTGAGGCACCAACCTCAAGGGCTCCAACCCTCTACTGTAAAATGTCTAGACCTGTTTGGTTGTAATTCTATGCTCCCAACCCTGCTGGGCCTATGACTTACTTCTGTCCTCCTGTTCCTTCCACTTCTACCAAAACTTCGGCTTCCTTTATTTTCTTATATTTCACTAGTCTCCAAACTTTCCTTCTCTATTTTATATTCCTGATACCCCTGACCTTTGTCTTCCTTTCTCCGCTAGCTCTTCGGCTTCCTCAACACTCGCTTGATCTTTCAACTTCCTCTGTGCTCACTCTTCGGCTTCCTCTGTCTAATATACATAAATTGTTCACAGAAACCATATAAGAGAGACTATATCCATATAAAAGGTCCCACATGCCACGTCATCCTTTTATCGCAATCGCCGATTCCCAACTACTGACCAGAGTAGATGCGATATGGTATTAAACAGTTATTAATAAGTCCGTCGGGTCCATACCCTTATCGCAATCACCAGATTAACATTCCTTTGAACATTGCGATTACCGCGGATGCGACATTTGATTTAGCCATGCTATAATGGTGTAGTGGGGTCCGCAATTATATCGCAATCGATGGATTTTAATGTGGAAAAAACTTCAACAAGGCTTGCGATATTGCGACGGACGTGACATTACAATAGGGCATGTTATAATGTCACAGCAAGTCCGCATACATATCGCAATCGGTGGTTCGGGGGTGACAGCCCTTTATAATTTGCACTATGAGAGTTCTGAAAGGCGAATGCAATATAACAATACATCATATTGTAATGGTCCTATGGGTCCATATATATATATATATATATATATATATATATATATATATATATATCGCAGTCGCATATTTTAATGTGGCAAGGCTTAAAGCCGGAATACAAGGATACATATGAAATACACTGAAAATCCCGCTCTGAAACACTTAGCCGCACTTCAACTATTTATACACCCAGACATATATATCGTCGGGTCCGCACATGCACATTTTTGATGTTTGCCTTTTTTCAGATCAATCCTCCACCATAGATCTTACCATCCCATCTGATGGTTGATATTACACCCGACCAACAAGGTTGCTCAGTGATCTTGCACCGTAGATCAAAATGCATTTGATCCAATGCTCGACAATGATATCGGGTGAGCTACACGCACGAGGATTACCCACCCGATAAGGCGGTTTTCTCTCTCCTTCTCCTACCACGCGTCAGTCGATGAATGGTATCGAGTGATCAGCCCTAAATACCACTTACAACCTTGAGTCCGCTCGAAAACCGCTATCACTATTTCAAACCTGCTTTTTGGAATATAACCACGTGCATTCACTCTTCATCCATATTCTTGATTTCTGCCTATATTATATACTCCTCCACTCTTTTGGCTCCTCTTTTGACTTCTTTGGATCCCAATATGGCTCCTCCTCAATCTCCTGCTCTTACACTTACTTGGCTTTCATGTGGCTTTCGATACCATTGTTTGTGCTTCTCTGCTATGTGTTCCTCTTTGTTTCTTCTGTTGAACTTCTTCCTCTAGCTTTTCTTTGACTGCTCCTGTTCTGAGCTTCCAATGAGCTCTTTCGATGGTTTCCAATGTCTTTCCGATGGCTTCCCATCATTATTTACTCATTCAGAATATTGCCATATTGACATCAATGACAATCTAGGTCAACACCTAATGAGGCCGAAATGATAAAATAATGGTGCATAAGGGCATTTGGAAGGCCCAGATAAGTCCTCCATGTGCCAATATGAAGTGGAGGGCTCTCAAACTGATGACTAAGGGGTTGGCCCCGTGGTTTCCAAGAAAAACATCTCATGTGCTCCCAAGTGGTTGTGGGGCACTATGAATGGTCTCATGGGTCTCCAACTAGATGAAACATGTCGATGCTCCATCAATGAGGTCTAGAATGATGATACAAGCCCTCCCATGTCTCTATGGATGAGACAAAACCCCATCTAGGACTTGGGTTTTCTGCCAAGTGTTTGGAGAAAATATGTGGCCAGTTGAGCAACGTGGTCCAAGTGCATCATCATCTCTATATAGATGGGGCACGAGCAAGAAATATGTGGTGTTGAAGAAGCCCATGGCATAGAAATCAATGCTCCGTTGTGGAGGAGGCCCATGGCTATCAACACTCACCTACAAGTTCCATTATGAACCTTTGGAGGGCTTATACCTCGTATAGGGAGACCAAGTCCAAATGGAGAGCCACCTGAACTCCTGTATAAGACCTAATGTGTCTCCTTGCCTTCTAGTACAACAATTCATTAGTGTAATTTAGTAAATAATCTTGAAAACTAGGGGCAAACGTGGACACTTCATAATGGCATGCCCTTCCAAATGGGATTTAGAATGTATAGGTGTCACTGAGCTCAAAAAGAGATATTAATAAAGAATCATATTAGGTGGTTTCAACCTCTAAGGGAGTAACAGGTCCATGGTACGTCTGTAAAATTACAGGTGTCATGTGAAATGATGGTGGAATAGAGTGGGGCAACAGGGAAGGCTCCAAGACACATGCCATGGTACAAGGGTAGTTGTGATGGAGAAAGACCACACATTGGGTATATGGATGTAGGAGGGAGAAATTGTGGTACATGAGTTACCTTGGCCTTTGTTTTTCCACCCTTCTTCATATGCCTTTTTCCTTTTATTGATTTTTATTTCTTTTAACTTCTTGGGACTCCAGGGGATGATAGCATGATGTGTATGATAAAGCATTGATTACTCCCCTTAAGGTCGTCCAATTCATCGCCCACCAGGGGTTGGGACAATCATGAGTTCCTTAATGATGCAGGGGGCACACATAAGGGCCATGGGAACCAATGTGATGACCATAATGAGAAGGGGTAGAGCTCATGTTTGGATTTTTACCACACGTTAACTTTTTATATCCTGACCATATTTTTCATTTTGTGGTACTTTTCCTATTGTAAGTGGCCAAATTATGCCTTTGAATTTCTTTTTAGCTACATCAACCTTCAAGGCATCATTCTAGGCTCAACCCAAAGTGTAGACAAGGGGATGGGGAGGCTAACTTCTTGTGGACCCGAATGGAAAAAGTGTGGAAAGGGGTTATAATGAGTGAATGGGAGTGATATATATGGTGTAGGGAAGCGAGACCACGCAACCAAAATCGGGGTTTCCCATGTAGTGACACTCCTAAATCTAGTATCCAATAAAGGAGACCCCACAGGACTAGGATACAAGATTAACCACCAAGTTGGGAAAGGGAACAAGAGTACAGACCAATCCCATTCTTTCTGCCAAATCCCCCCACTAATCCATGTCCAAATGTGTCCAAAACAAGAAAGAAAAAACACCCAATTTCATAATGAAAAACCATGCCTTTAGGGTTAGAAGGTCCACCTTTAAACATACGATCAAAACAAATGGGCGAGGGCACATAATGGTTGGCTCAGGGGGGAAATAATGGTGGCTCTTTGAGCTATCTAGTGGCTGCAAGGGGGTGTTGGCTTTTGACTGAAGACAAATCGAGGAGAAAATTTATCTTATAGAGGTCACCAACTAGTGGCGGGTAACAATTATCAAGGTCATAAATTTAAACTTGCAATCGAATTTCAACATGCAACACATGTCATATATTTGGAACTTGATTATCAAAGATGGTTCTATTCCCATGTAACTAAATATGCCAAAGGACCTATCCTGGAAGGATGGAAAAATACTCCAGGGATGGGGCTTTTTCCCACTTTGTGAGGCATTTCCCTCGCAATCTACCTGACCACAACCCTACATAGTGGGAAAATATTAAGCACCATGCACTAGACCAATTATTGTCTTACTGTCTTTATATCTTGTCCATTGGATATGAATAAAGTGATCTTTAATGGACAAGATGAAAAGGTAGTCAATCAATTATTGGCCTAGTGCATGGCGTTTAATATTTACCTTTCCAGTGAAATAGAGCCATAACTACCCACAGGTTGTTAGTGTTAGGAAAAACATGTGCAAGAGGGTGCTAGAGTGTGCCAAAACATAGGAAAAATGCCAAAATTACTAGTTACAATAGTTGCACGATAGCCATACAGGTTGTATGAACAACATGAATAATGATTGGAGCTACATGTGGGTAGCAAGTATAAAGGAAAATACTAAAAGATAGCTTATTTTGGCTAGTGCAGCTAGCAGGATTGACAATGTTAATCTTCAAAGGAGAGAGGGAGACTATACTAGCTAGGGTTTTGGCAATAGATTAGTTTCAATAGTTGTCTCAAAGGACAAAGAAAGATTCATGAGGGAGATCCTAGTTGCTTTGTACACTAGCATTATTCTTGTGGGTGCGAGGACTTAGTGCAAGGCTAAATTATCATATCAGATATTACAATGACTAGTCTCAGTTTTGAAGACCATTTGGATGTAGCATCAAATTTCCTACCTTAGAAAGCAAGGGTTACCTTGTTGTTGAAGCAAAATGATCATTGAAAGATTTTAGATAAGGAGATCCAATTTCCAGTAGATCCAATACAATTGGCAACCCAGAAAAAGGACATTAGAGCTCAAAGTGTCATCATGGATGTTCTGAAGGATCACATGATTCCTCACTTGGAATAAAAAAAGACAATTAGGGAAATGTACAAAGCTATAGTGGGCATGTTCAAAAGCAACGACATGAACATGAAAACGATCTTGAAAAATAAGCTCATATCCATCTAGACGTCAAAATATGATAATGTTACCAGTTACTTCATGAGGATCACCTAGACACGAGATCAACTTACAACTATTGGGGAGAAGCTAGAGGATGTAGAGCTCGTGAATGTGGCACTGAATGTTATTCCCATGTCATGAGAACCATTTTTCAAAGGAATTTATGCCCAAGAGCACCTTATCAATTGGGAGAGACTTTAGGATGATTCCATCAAGGAAGAAACTCAGGAGGAGTCTAAGGTCAATAAGTAGTAAGACAAAGAGGAGAACTTGGACTTGCCTAGTATGGCCACAAATGTAAAATGAAAGGATCCCAAATGTAAAAATGAGGGGATTATCTCTCAATTAAGAAAGGAAAAGGACTAGAGTAAAATCAAGTACTTCAATTTCAACAAGAGTGGGAACTATGCATCACAATGTCCAAAGAGGAATAAAGGAAAGGGGAAGCAACAACAACAACAACATCAAAAGAGGTTCAAATTTATGAGTTTGTAGTGAAGCTCAAGGACTTCATTTTATCTCTTATCTATCTACCAACACCAACACTAGGAGTGTTTTTGTACCTAGATAGTGGTGCATCACGTTGTATCAAAAAGACATCTGTGTTATTTAGTAGTTTGACTTAGATTGAATCATATTTACATGTGGAGCTTGGTAGCGATGAAAAGTATTCAATGAAGGTGGTTGGAAATGTTAAGTTTCATATAGAGACAAAAGGAATGTTGGAAGCCAAGGATGTGCTATTCATACTAGGATTGAAGAATAATTTTTTCTCAGTACTAGTCATGGAAGATGTTGTATCCTTGAGACTATTCTATGGAAAATAATAGTGCCAAGGCATATTACAGAGGAAAATATCCTCCTTGCTTTAGGTTAACTAGAAGAATCCAACAACTAGAGGGGGTATCCCTCAAACCAAATGTAATATTTATATTTATGTATTCCCAAGTTATGCAAATATATAACAATGTTGAGGTATAAGACCTCAAACTATAAAATTAATAGCTCAATACAAATTCTCTGTTTAAATAAAGGGAACCTTTATCCTCTTCAGCTAGCATGTCTAAAAGAGATGAAATACTTTGTTATGTTTTTTAAAATGTTATTCAAGATAATTACTTTTAAGAGGAATAATAATGGAAATAACGAAGGGACAAAGGAAGAATAAAATGACAAAACTTATAATACTACCTGCAATATTAAATACCATTAAGATAGTATACATCCTTTAATAAATAAAATCAAACACACAACATGCATACAATTTCCCGTTGAAAATTGGGTAACTCAAAAAATATTTTCGAGTGGTAAAAACCCACCAAAAGTTGGTTGGGAAAAGTACCCAAGTGGCTGGCAATTTGACCCAAATTTTTGGGCTTTAGACCTAAGTTAATTTATTGTTTAATATAATTTTTTTTTGAGTGGTAAAATAGGGGTTTCTTGATGGAAAAGGAAAACCCCCAAGATCACTCACACAAAAGTATAAATAATAGGCAAAAGGAGAGGCATAGACACACAAGTGGAGAAGGACTTTCACTTATGGAGAGAGGGAGGCTAAAGGACCTAGCCACACATATTCCTTAGAATAGCTACATTTGCAAGAAGAATATTAGATCTGAGTGCTGGAAGGTCATATTTTCAAGAAGAAAGTCAGATCTGAGTGCTGGAAAGTCATATCTGCAAGAAGGAAGTCATATAAGTGTTGGTAGGTTAGATCTGGAAGAAGAAAGTCATAAATGAGTGTTAGAGGGTCAGATATATAAGAAGAAAGTTAGATCTGTGATTTGAAGAAGCAGATCTAGTAGATCGAACAGTTGTAGTGTGGTTGCAAAAAGAATGGTTGCAATGAACTGTAAACAATCCAAGGTCCGTGAGCTAAAGGACAAGCTCAAATATGCACTAGTTTTATTGGGCAGATTTAAGATCTAAAGGATCAAATCTTTGTTTAAGAATGTAACTAGGTTCGGTCTTCATAATTGTACTTGAAGTCAAAATGTAATATTTGTCAAAATAAAATAAAAAATAAAAAATAATTATTTTATTATTATTGAATTGACTTGTTAAAGCATGTGTTTCATGCTTCGGTCAATTGTTATAGGTCAAGCCTCAATTGTAGGATTTAGGATTATTTATTTCAGTCAAAGTCAATATGTTTTTTTGGTAAAAGGCTCCTCCATCAAGTCTCTTTCTATTGGCTTCAGTAATATCATCATCAAGTCAGCTACATTTAACTGAACTCAAGTCAACCTCAACATAAATTTAGAAAAAAATGTTCATGAAGTCCTGTCGGCTCATTTATTAGGGAAAAGATATTATATACACTAGCCTAAGGCCTGTGACATGCCAATGAATGCACCTGCTAAGTAAGAACTACCCCGATAGCATAGTTGGAGGCATATGTATCAATCTCAAATTGTTGTTGCAGGCCTAGTAATGTGAACACTAGTGCAGAGCAGAGGCGATGCTTCAACTTTGAAAATCCCTTCTATTCGGATTTAGACTAGAATAAATTTTGTTTTTCTCCACCCTTCGTGACTTTACTCAAAGGCCAAGTGATATGAGAGAAACCCAACATGTACCTGCAATAGAAATTGGCAAAACCCAGAAAGTTTCCTAGCTCTATTAGAGTGTGATGAGCCCCAATTTTGGTACAATTTGGGCTCATTTTGGCCTATTCTACTTGCTCAAACCATTCATTTTTTATTGCTTATGCATGCATTTCTTAGTTTGTTCGTGTTGTTTGTAGGAAGAAGGGTAGACATATTATCTACGTGACTAATGCATGATGCTTTCAGGTTTTTTGCATTTAAAGGGAGAAAAGACACGAAAAAGGAGACAAGGAGACAATGAGGTGGCACTGCTGGTTTTTAGGAGAGGATGTCCACAGTCTTGGGGACCTTCCTCGTGATTCCCACCGTAGCTCCGAGCTCCAACCAATCTCCCCACCGAGCATAGAGCACCGAGCATAGAGGCAGCCAACTGTTCTACAGGAACAACAGTCATAACTGTTCTACAGGATCACCAAGTTAAACTTCAGTTGGACAGCCGAGTTCCTAAAATCAAGGAGACCTGTTGGGTGATCGTTTTTGCATAAGTATAGAGGCCGTAGCCTTTGATAGGTTGTTGAAACTTTCGCATTACTATTGTAATTTTTGAGCACAGCTCGGTGTTAGTTCTTGTTGTAAGCCAGTTTTGGCATAACCTCATATTATGAATAAAGAAGGCAGATTTTGATCTAGCTCTGAGTTTTCTTAAGGAGACTATAGCTCTCAGGTTAGGGCCCAACCTAAGAGCCATAGATCCCCTCTGCTGTAGTGTTGTTTGCATTCCGTTTCAGCAATCTGAGTTTTCATTTTCACATGCAATTTGAATTACAGGTTGTTGAATTAGTCTTTTTCATGAGTTTAGATAGGATTTGCTTATGGTAAATTTGTTTCCAGTTGCTTAGGTTAGTAGAGGATAGATATAATCTATTGGAGCTCCAGCAAAAAGGTTGTTAAGGCTCACTACCATCTCATTTGGGATTGGGGTGCAGTCCATAACTAACCACCAAAAATACACATTTCTTTACTTGATGATTGCTGCAACACAGTCACGGTTATGTTAGATGCTTCCACATGATTCACACCTGCACCACACACCTTCATCACAGCTTCATGCACATTCTCCTTCGCGTTTTGGATTGCTGTTCATTGAATTTATATACACAGGTAGTTTAGGTTAATGCATTTTCGGTTTGGTGACAGTCATAAGCATTTGTTCCATTTACACTGCTCTCTCTCGTTCCATTACCTCATTCTCCATCTTGATCACGCATGCAAACACATCTTTGACCCCTGCTCCGCTCTGTTATCTCCCAAAGTCTTTCACTCCTCACGTACTTCCATTCTCTAGCCCTTTTGTTGACCTAGCCCTCTATCTTCCAACCTGCTTCCTACACTCACTCCCTATCCTATTCTTCCACTTCTGAGCCATCACCAGCCTTATTCCTACCTTACACATCTCCCCCTTCCATTCCATCACTCCTCCATCACTTCAAACACTCACGGTAGGTCATCCTGTAGCAATTCATAGACATCCTGTAGAAATATCTGCGTATCCTGTAGGATCCCCTGCAGACATCCTGTAGGAGGCCACTCACTCGGTTGCTGAGCTTCTAAATGTGAGGAACCTCTGTGGATGGATGCTAAGGATCCCTAGGGACCTCTCCTAGCCTCCCCAACCTGTCCCACGCTTTCCTTCCTTCTCCATCCCATCTGCACAACCAAACCCTAGTTAGCACAAAATCACAATCATTCCATACACTTAAAGGAAAAATACAAAAACATGTCTTTTATGATGCAAGTAGCTTAGATCCATGCATTTCCACTTATTAGAGGTAACAGCAGCATTGGTAGAGGTTTCATTCACATTCTTTGCATTATAGAGGTTAGACTAGTTAATTTAGGGTTTCCTAAGTTTACATGCTTTGATTTGCTTTCAGTCCATTTTGTCAAGTAGAGTAGCTTTCCTTTGAGAATAGCTTTCGTCCATCAATTAGCAAGCTTCTTCTGAGAGCCTATAGAAGTTGGCTTGAGCCCTAGCGGACTTGTGCCAGCTGACCAAGTGACAGCTGCGACAAGAGCTAGTACTTGTGCATATAGCACCGTCGCTTCCAAGTTTGTATGAACTACCAGGTTGATAAAATGAGAGACAGGAAGCCCCAGGAGTTGTAGCATTATTGCTACAATACTGGAGCTCACCATCTTTTTGGCCAGTGAGAAAACTCCCTCTAAGACACCGGCCACCCCCGAGAAAGGAAGCCCGAAGGTCACCTCCTGGACACGAAAGATAGGCCCATCGCCTTTCGAAGCCCGGCTCAAAGAAACAGGAAAGAGGGAAGAAGTTCCACCCTCGTCACCACCAGGGGCAGAGAAGGCAGGGCCATCAAAAGCAGAAAAGAAAGAGCCTGTTCCGGTCCCGAGTCCTCGGCCAAGGACAAGGAGCAGGAGCAAGGTTGCTCAAGGATGAGCAAATGGTTCAGCTGGGGGGTGATGATGAGCCCCAATTTTGGTACAATTTGGGCTCATTTTGGCCTATTCTACTTGCTCAAACCATTCATTTTTTATTGCTTATGCATGCATTTCTTAGTTTGTTCGTGTTGTTTGTAGGAAGAAGGGTAGACATATTATCTACGTGACTAATGCATGATGCTTTCAAGTTTTTTGCATTTAAAGGGAGAAAAGACACGAAAAAGGAGACAAGGAGACAATGAGGTGGCACTGCTGGTTTTTAGGAGAGGATGTCCACAGTCTTGGGGACCTTCCTCGTGATTCCCACCGTAGCTCTGAGCTCCAACCAATCTCCCCACCGAGCATAGAGCACCGAGCATAGAGGCAGCCAACTGTTCTACAGGAACAACAGTCATAACTGTTCTACAGGATCACCAAGTTAAACTTCAGTTGGACAGCCGAGTTCCTAAAATCAAGGAGACCTGTTGGGTGATCGTTTTTGCATAAGTATAGAGGCCGTAGCCTTTGATAGGTTGTTGAAACTTTCGCATTACTATTGTAATTTTTGAGCACAGCTCGGTGTTAGTTCTTGTTGTAAGCCAGTTTTGGCATAACCTCAGATTATGAATAAAGAAGGCAGATTTTGATCTAGCTCTGAGTTTTCTTAAGGAGACTATAGCTCTCAGGTTAGGGCCCAACCTGAGAGCCATAGATCCCCTCTGCTGTAGTGTTGTTTGCATTCCGTTTCAGCAATCTGAGTTTTCATTTTCACATGCAATTTGAATTACAGGTTGTTGAATTAGTCTTTTTCATGAGTTTAGATAGGATTTGCTTATGGTAAATTTGTTTCCAGTTGCTTAGGTTAGCAGAGGATAGATATAATCTATTGGAGCTCCAGCAAAAAGGTTGTTAAGGCTCACTGCCATCTCATTTGGGATTGGGGTGCAGTCCATAACTAACCACCAAAAATACGCATTTCTTTACTTGATGATTGCTGCAACAAAGTCACGGTTATGTTAGATGCTTCCACATGATTCACACCTGCACCACACACCTTCATCACAGCTTCATGCACATTCTCCTTCGCGTTTTGGATTGCTGTTCATTGAATTTATACGCACAGGTAGTTTAGGTTAATGCATTTTCGGTTTGGTGACAGTCATAAGCATTTGTTCCATTTACACTGCTCTCTCTCGTTCCATTAACTCATTCTCCATCTTGATCACGCATGCAAACACATCTTTGACCCCTGCTCCACTCTGTTATCTCCCAAAGTCTTTCACTCCTCACGTACTTCCATTCTCTAGCCCTTTTGTTGACCTAGCCCTCTATCTTCCAACCTGCTTCCTACACTCACTCCCTATCCTATTCTTCCACTTCTGAGCCATCACCAGCCTTATTCCTACCTTACACATCTCCCCCTTCCATTCCATCACTCCTCCATCACTTCAAACACTCACGGTAGGTCATCCTGTAGCAATTCGTAGACATCCTGTAGAAATCTCTGCGTATCCTGTAGGATCCCCTGCAGACATCCTGTAGGAGGCCACTCACTCGGTTGCTGAGCTTCTAAATGCGAGGAACCTCTGTGGATGGATGCTAAGGATCCCTAGGGACCTCTCCTAGCCTCCCCAACCTGTCCCACGCTTTCCTTCCTTCTCCATCCCATCTGCACAACCAAACCCTAGTTAGCACAAAATCACAATCATTCCATACACTTAAAGGAAAAATACAAAAACATGTCTTTTATGATGCAAGTAGCTTAGATCCATGCATTTCCACTTATTAGAGGTAACAACAGCATTGGTAGAGGTTTCATTCACATTCTTTGCATTATAGAGGTTAGACTAGTTAAATTAGGGTTTCCTAAGTTTACATGCTTTGATTTGCTTTCAGTCCATTTTGTCAAGTAGAGTAGCTTTCCTTTGAGAATAGCTTTCGTCCATCAATTAGCAAGCTTCTTCTGAGAGCCTATAGAAGTTGGCTTGAGCCCTAGCGGACTTGTGCCAGCTGACCAAGTGACAGCTGCGACAAGAGCTAGTACTTGTGCATATAGCACCGTCGCTTCCAAGTTTGTACGAACTACCGGGTTGATAAAATGAGAGACAGGAAGCCCGAGGAGTTGTAGCATTATTGCTACAATACTGGAGCTCACCAGAGTGGGTGGGTATGGATGATATCAGATAACTTGTATCTTCGCTGGGTCCACATGTCCACCCCACTCATCAATGATGTTCCCCATATATTGAACCCGGTTCATACCAAAAGTGCATTTCTCCAAATTGGCACACAATTTTTGTTATCACGGGGTTTAAAGGACCTATTTAATATGGTGTGGATGCTCTTCCCAACTTTGGTTGAAGATCAGTATGTCCTCCAAATACACTGCCATGAATGAGTTGGTGAAGGGTCGCAAGATGTCCTCCATCATCCTCATGAAGGTTGCGGGGGCATTCATCAACCCAAAAGGCATGACAAGCCATTCAAAAAGGCCCTCCTTGGATTTGAAGGTAGTCTTTCACACATCAGAGGGTTTGATTGGCACCTGGTGAAACCAGAATTTAAATCAATCTTGCTAAAATATTTTCCCCCCTTGAGCTAGTCCAGAAGTTAGCAATTAGTGGGATTGGATACCTATTCCATATGGTGATCCTATTATGTGCTCGATAGTCAATACAGAGTCTCCAGGTGCTGCCTTTCTTTTATATGAACATGATTAGGCTCCCACAGAGTGATGAACTTGGCTTGATGTGCCCTTTCTACAATAGTTCATGAATTTGCCTCTTAATTTCATCATTCTACATAACAGAGCATTGGTAGATCGATCCCTTGGGTAGCAGCGCGCTCGAGATCAGATTGATGGAGTGCTTGGCCTGAAAGTGCAGGGGGGCCCTCTGGGTAAGGTTAAGATATATTTGTACTCCTCTAAGACCTTGTCCATATGCTACTACCATATGGAAGAGCCATGTCTGGAAGTTGTAGATGTGGCCATAGTCTTCTTCTTGCCTTGAGGGCGAATCATAAGGAAGAAAAATTTCTCAGTATGGGAAATGATCTTACTGCATTACTTTGCAAAGATCAAAGATGTGGCGATAGTAATTGCTACCTCTCGTTTCATGTATAACTTATTTCCCAAAGAAATAATAATCGTACGAGGCCTAGACTCATAAAAAGCATGTCACTTCCACAAGTATGGTTGTCCTAATAATACATCACAAACTTCAAGAGGAGAAACATCACACGACACCTCATCTGTGAAGGTCTTAATGTTGTAGGGAAGGTGACACTACTAGCCGACGCGGAGATCTCGTCCTTAGTGAAACCACCCAATGGTGTATGGTTACAGGTGTGGGGTGGTTAGTAGGGCCAACAACTTCAGAACCTCTACTGAAATGAGATTCTTTTGGTTTCCACTGTCGACAATGAACTGCAACGGAGAACCCTTCACCCACAGCTATGAGTCAAAGAGTTGCTCCCCTTCCTCTGGATCTTCAGGCTCAATATTCTTGATCTTAGTGGTGGAAACAATGGCATTAGAATCTGTGTCAAGAATATGCTTCCCTTTTTCATTCCCCTTGTCTGGTTCTAACTCAGAGTCAGAACATGCACCTGATTCAGAAGCCTTCATCTTAGACACTAATCACTACTTGGCTTGAACTCACTTGTGTTGTGAATGGGGCTTTTATGGAACTCACACCATTTTCATGTGTCTTTCTTTGTCTTTTTGGTGTTTTTCTTTGCTTTTGGCTTTGGTGGGTTGTCCTAGATCACCCTAACTTCGATTTTTCCTTTGTTCTACGGTTTGGGGCACCTTTTCCTTGCTTCAGATTTGTATATCTGAAGAATTATTTCTTCTGTTGAAATTTTTTCTCGATATTGACAACATATCGATAGGTAATGCCAAGTGAGGAGATGTCCAGGAACTCCATCTCGCCCTAGATGTACTTGTGTAGACAGTCACGGTACTTGAGTACAAAATGTCACTCAAAATCTTTGATACCCAACTTCATGTGAAGGGTATGTAAGATTTTTTTTGAACTCCGACACGTCTTGGTCCCTTCCCTGCCACAATGTGGTTCACTTTATGTATTTACCTTCATATCTTTCGATAGGGTAATATTTTTCTTTGATGGCATCTAGAAAATAATTCCAAGTGGGTGCGGCTGAAAATAGTGAGGGTTCTCTCTCATCCTTCAGTTCACATTAGGTTTCCCACTAGTCCTTGATATGGGGGGTGACTTTGAGGAGTGAAAAAATAATATTTTCACGATTGGAAAAGTCATGAACCAAAAAATATCCTTCCAACAGATTTAACCATCTATCTACAACATCTGCATCTATCTAGCCTTCAAATATGGGAATGTCAAAGTTGACTTGTACCTTAAAGAGAGTGGCACCTCCAGAGTGGTTGCTGGATAAATATGTGTTGCCTATGGGTAGTCGTCAAAGGATCTGGGCAAATTTATCCATCATCACATTCCATTGTCACTCGAGGGCTTCCTTGAGCAATATTTTGAAAGGATCTCCTGCTCCCTCATCTTTCTTTTATTCCACCATGGGATGTCATTAGGGTTTGTGATGCTGGTCTTGCGAAGGTTCTACCAGTTCGAGCCCTAACTCCTTATACCCTAACCTCATTGGGGACATGCAAAAAAAATAAAGAAAGAGTAGACTGCGTTGATACTGCTAATCTGGTCTTATACAGGAACACAACAGAATACAAATATAAACATAAACATAGAGATGAAACATAAATAAATCTTCATTTCATTAATATCAAAGAACTAAAAGATGCTTACAAACATAATGAAAGTAAACTAGCTCAGGTGATGGTAGCTTATCTCTGAGAATAGATGTGGCGGCTACATGCCTCTGAATTTCGTAGAGTGAGGCTCAGGGGCCTTTTTATTATTGAACAATAAAGGGAAACCCTAAACAACCAAAACCCTAACCTTGGGAGATGGAACACCAAGAGTTTGTGGGCCCCGTTGGGTTTAGATGGGCATCCAACTTTGTGGGGCTGTAACTTGGTCATATGATTTATGTTCAGTGCATACGATACCTTGTTCGAAAGATATATTTGAGTACTATAGGATTTGCAGCAAGCCGATATCTCTTTGCACACCTCAAAAAAATGTCGTTTAGGGGGTAAAAATACCTTCGAAAGTTCAAGACTCAAAAAACTGCTAAAAATAGTAAATGTTTTTATAATCAAGGAAAATGATCAAACCGAATGGATATGTGGGTGGCCATCAAAATCCTCCTGGATCACCATTTATAGATGAGATGTTGGAGAATGTAGGAGTACAAGAGGCTTATTCATTTATTGATGAATTTTTGAGTTATCATCAGATTAAGTTTGTGTTGAGACACAAGCATAAGAATACCTTTGCAATAGAATGGGGACTGCAGTGTGTGTGTGTGTGTGTGTGTGTTTTTAGACTAAAAAGGGGGCTGCACAGAATAGGGGATGATGCCAGAAGGAAGAGCATCACGCACATGAGAATTCACACATTCATCATAATTTATGATTGCTTGGGTTCACTAAAAAGCAAGCAACTATCAGGCATTAACATTATGGAAAAAGCAATAACGGAAAGGGGAGAAAGTGTCAGAAAACATCACCATTGATCACATAGTTTAGACAGAACATTTCTATAAAGGATAAAAATTCACTTAATTATTAACAAAGTGGATGCACTTTAATGACAAAATCCCTCCAAATCGACAGATCTGATAGGAGTGACTATTGACAAGGCATCCACCTTCCCAGGTCCACATACTAATATAATATCCACCTGGAGAATTTAATGTTAAGGAATATTAAATCGCGTCTGAAATATTTTGGAATTATGGTTCCTAGATAACCACGTAGTATGGAAGAAAGGTATAAATTACTCCCACTTAGTTATATGGGCTTGTTGTGCTTGAAGATTTTGAAGAGAAGAGTGATAATTAAGAGATTCAAGCTAGTAGAGAGTAAGAGTTATAGGAAAGATAGTAGCCAATATGCGAACAATAAGGGGAGGAGTGTTTACACATAAGAAGAAGGAAAGAATAATGAATACAGGGGGATCACAATCATCTCCACCCCTACGTAAACCACAGCACCAAGTAAAACCCCAATAACAACAACAAGTCCGTCTGGTTCAATACATGGCCAATTTCCAAGAGTGTATGTGCCACCAAGAAATCCTAGCGTGGAGCCAATCCATCTGAAAAAGCACCCAAAGTAAGTCATGGTGAGACCTTTGATTCTGCTTGGAGTTCTTAGACAAGGGAACATGCTCAGCATAGATGAGAACCTGAAATATTCAGGCCATGACAACATAGATGTGAAGAAGTTTCGGGACCTAGCACTAGCAAAGTATTTGCAACACGTCACAAGCCCAGATTGTCCAATTGTCATACTAGAACTATAAGAGTGGGCATGTGGCTGGGTGTAACCAAGTATTTTAAACTTACTCGAAATTATGCATTTTGGCCAGAGTATCAAAATTAATGTCTATGTGAAGTACTTGTTGAGTTGTGTCTGCAGAGGTTTCCTCTGCGTAGACTAGCCAGTGTTGATCGATATTGTAATGAAAAAAGTTTGTATATGTAACAAAATATTCAGAATATTTGAACTATGAAAATATCCATTATAGGATAAGTAATATATTCATATAAGATGTTGAGTGTACATAAGATACTGAGATGACTCTGAGATTTTTACAATTGAGGGCCTACTTATATACCTAGGGAGGTGCCCCTTCACGAATGGTCATGTCCTTAAAGACATTCCTCTTCTATACTAATCATTATTTAATTAATCATTATTCTGATTATGATTATTAGATACATATATTCATAACATTTCCTTCCTCTTCAAAATTTTTTACCCTCAAAGCTTATTTCTAATCAGACGTGTCATTTGTTTCTTTGTCTTGTAATCTATTCATATCTTTCGGAGTTCTTCGAGTTTTCATTTTCGCTGATACAAGATGATAGGATCATCTGACTGATAAAAAATGTTGTCGAATTGATAAGGGATCTAACCATACTAAATCAATCTTTTGTGGAACCTTGCAATTACTTAATAGTGGGGATAATTGTTATTGTAAGACTTGATTTCAAAAACATCAACATTCTTTAGAACATAAGTTTGTTTTTTTCTATTTTGAGTGATAAAAATATGTGCACTGATTGAGATGTCTGCTCTTGTGATTCAGATGTCGATAAGGATTTCTTTTGATTTTATTTTTCCATATCATGCATGTGGAAATTTCCTTATTTACTTCAGGTATTGATGTTGTTGAGTTGGTTACAGAATCTTCACATGGAATTTTCATCGTATGATCTACAACACTTGCATATGCTTTTACTTCAACAAATTTTTCATATTCTTGAGTTGTGATATTGACTGGATCAATATTTCTTCCTTTTTCTTCAACTTGGACTATTACATTTGAATACTTTGATGCTTCTTTTGTGATAAGTTCTTCTAATTTATTTTTCAATGATTTATTATAAATTTTAAGTTTCTTAATTTGAGTGAGTTAAATTTTATTATGATTTATGAGATGTAAGAGATATTTAGTTTATGATTCATAAAATTTATTTTTATTGTTTTGAATTTCAAGCTTTTCATTTTTTTATGTAGAAATTTTGATAGAAATTGCAACTGCCCAAGATTTCAACCTGAAAACAAGAGACACAATTCTACTGTATTGATTTATGGAATGAAACTCACAATTTAGAACAACATCCGCAAACATGTAATAATCAAAACCACAAATACATAGTGATTTCTAGGGGAACCCAACTGGGAAAAACTCTCAAGCCTTTTTTCATTAATCATTTGAATAGAGAAACTATTACAATTGCTAGCTCCAACTTTCAACTCAACCTGCAAAAAGAATAACTCTTCTCTCTACTCAATGAGAAACTCTGGAAAACACTTAGCCAATTATTTTCCCACCAAGCCTCTTATTTCCTTATGAAATTCTTGAGGAAATTAGACCCTAAAATATAGGAATTCCTCCAAATTGATTTCGCAATTCCCAAGGATTGATCTCCTTACTCATGCAACACTTGTACACCCAAAACTACTCTACAACTAATGTTGCATTGCCTTGTCATCTCCACTTTAGTTGAGGAAATCAAATTCCTTGCATGTACTAGCTATTTTATGTTGATTGATCAGTTATCTAATAGATCTCTGAGTTAGATTGTTGTCCCAATACACCACTGACCTTCAACTGACTCTATCAATAGTTAAAGGTTAGTTAACTGAATACAACTGAAAATAATTGAACTGGATTACTAAAATTTAGTAATCACACATGCATAACTAAACTCCAATCCTTCTAAATGGAATTTATTGAGCTAACGGAGTGACAAGATCCATGTCACACTAGTTAACTACCTCCAAGTTGTCTTGTTGATGTGGAAATTCGATTTACTCAAATTGACTTAGGCTAAAGTAAAATTGAGTCTTTCTTGCTACATTTTTCAATGCTCCCTCTTAGCAAGAAAGGGATTTTCCACCACCCTTATCCTGCACATGTGGAATTCGAATTTACCTCTTGATAATGCCTTTCTCAAGATGTCAGCATCTTTCTCCTCAGTTGGAATGTATTGTAGACACATACTTCTCCTTTGCACATAGTCCCACAAATGATGATACCAGATATCAATGTGCTTGGACCTATCATGAAATACCAGATTCTCAGATAGCTTAATGCAACTTTGATTATCACAATATATCACTATCGGATCCATCTCCTGACTGAATAGTCCCACAAGTATTTTCCTCATCCAAATTGCTTCACATGTTGCTTAGATTGCAAGCATGTATTCAACCTCTTTTGAGCAGAGCACCACAAACCTCTGCTTCCTGTTGTACCAAGAAATAGTTACAGACCCAACATTGAAGATAGCACTTAAAGTATTTTTCCTGATGAATGAACTCCCTGCCCATTATGCATCAATGAAGCCTTGGAGCTTCACCCCCTCTATCGTCTTGTACTATAATCCATATTGGGTAGTGCCTCTAAGGTACCGTAACACATGCTTTGCTTCCTTCCAATATAATTTGGTAGGCCTCACCATAGCTTGGCTAAGTTGGTTGATTGCATAGCACATGTCAGGTCATGTGTTCACAAGATACATCAGTGAACCCACAAGCTTCCTGTAAATGGTAGCATCAACTTCCTCACCTAAAGAAGCATACTCCTTCCTCCATTTTGTAGCTAGAGGTGTGTCCATGGGCTTACAATTATCCATGTGAAATCTTTGAAGTATCTTGGTATCATACTTGCCTTGAGACACAAACAATTCACCATCACCCTGCCATACTACCAGCCCGAGGAAGTAATGCAAGACACCCATGTCTCTCATCTTGAATTCCCTTGCAAGCACGAATCAGTTTTTCATCACCCGTAAATATTAAATCATTGACATACAAAACAAGAATAAGCAATTTACCATCTACCACAATGTGATAGAGGTTCATATTTGCTTCATTTTTGGTAAAGACAAATCCACAGAGATCATTTTCGATCTGAGTGTACCATGCTCGGGGTGCAAGTTTGAGACCATATACTGCTCTTTTGAGTTTGCACACATGTGACTCCTGATCATATGTCTCAAATCCTTTTGGTTTCTCTATGTAAATTTCCTCCTCAACATCAACATTGAGAAAGGCAGTCTTCACATCCATCTACTAGATTTTCCACCCTATTTGCGCAACCAATGCTAGAATGGAGCTGATTGAGGAATATCTTGCAACTGGTGGAAAAGTTTCCTCATAGTCCATTACCTCTGTTTGAGAGAATCCTCTGGTGAAAAAATATGGCCTTGTACTTCTCGATGCTCTAGTCAACTGCATACTTCACTTTGTAGATCCATCTGGAACCAACCACTGATTTCCCTTATGGTCTCGGCACCACTTTCCATACACTGTTCTTCATGATGGATTTTTATTATTCCACCATGGCATCAACCTAAACAAGTTGAGAAACTGCTTCCTCAAATGAATAAGGTTATGTCTCAATAAGCTTGGTCATGAGCGCCATGTAACCAGTGTACATATAAGGTGACCTCCTCTGCCTACAATGTGATGTGGGGGCTCCCACATTCTCCCTAACATCCTGCAACAATCTATCAGCTTCTCTGGTTCTCTTTCTCCCTTCTTTAGAATATTTTGGTTGAGTGGGTGCCTCCACTCTACCTCATATCTTCTCCTTTGCATGTGGATACTCTACAACCTCTTGGAGCTCGTCTAGAGGCTCCTCCTCTAGAGCTATAAGCTCCTGCTCCGGTGGGATACTCATCACTAATTCCAGAGAGAATATCATAGCCTTAATCTCATCAAAATTGACATCTCTCCTCACCATTGTCATCCTCATTGAAGGAAAATACAACCAGTAATTGTGTGGAGTTTCGGCGTATCCGGCAAAAACTCTCAACTTTATTGTAGGCTCAAGTTTCTTCCTCAGATCCTTGGAGACATGACAATAAACTGAAGCTCCAAAAATTTTAAAATGAAACACATCAGGATTTCTCCCAGAGAAAGCTTCCTCCAGTGTGATCATACCAAGTATCATATGAGGACTTTGGTTCTACAAGTAGACTGATGTGTTACATGCTTTTTCCCATAGATGCAATGGAAACCCATGATTATGTATAATAGCTCATGCAGCGCAAACTATGCTTCGGTTCTTCCTTTTAGCTACCCCATTTTGTTGTGGGTTATGGGGTGCTATAAGTTCTCTTTGAATACCTTCTTTGGCACAAAAATATTTGAAGGCATGTGAAACGAATTCACCTCCATTGGCACTCCTGAGAGGCTTCACTTTCTTCCCAGTCTCCTTCTCAACTAATGCCTTGAATTTTACAAATTTTTAGAAAACTTCACCCTTCTTCCACATGAAGAAGATACAACATTTTCTAGAGAAATCATCACTAAAAATTAAATATTACTTATGTTTTGTTGTGGAGGCTATAGAAAAGGGTCCACAAACATGAAAGCTGACTCGATCCAAGATTTCATCACTCTACTATCTCAACCATTAAAATTGTATTTGACATATTTCCCCAATGTGTAACCCTTGCAGACATCCTGTTGGTTAAGGGAGCCTTTAGGGAGACCTGTGGTAATTTGTTGCATGATTTTTAAGGCGCCATGGTGTATATGACCCAATATCCTATGCCATAGTTCTCCAACATCTTGTCTCTACACTTTTTTTTCCTTTCTAGTCAATGCAACACAATCTCCCACCTCAAGTTTTTATAGATTCTTGACTTGAACTCCAATCTACTTCACTTTCCTAGTAGCTATGTATCTTAGAAAGGCTTTCCCTTTATTGAAAATAACATCATAGCCTCTATCCTCTAAAACTACTATAGAGATCAGGCCCTTATTCAGCCCAGGTACAAACATAACATCTTTGAGGCGAAGAGGGGATGATTTCTCCCTCTCAAAGGTGATAGTACCAATTCCTGTAGCATTGTACCTCCCATCATCCCCCAATTCAATATGCATCTGGAGATTCTTCTCCTCCAAACTGCTAAAAAATTCCTTGCACCCATTCATATGGAATGAGGCACCAGAATCAAGGTACCAAACACTCCCCATAACAGTGTTGTCCATGCATGCTATTAGGTTGATGTTTAATTCGAAGTGTGAAGTCAGTGCTTCACCTAATGCTCCTCCTAAAGGCTTCTTGTTAGACTTCTTATGCGAACATTTTCTTACATAGTTCTTGTATTTGTGGTAGTGGAAGCATTTTATCTTGCTCAAGTATTTCTTCTTGCCATTATTTTGGCTAGATTCAGGTTTTCTCTGGGTCTTCTTTCCTTTTCCCTTCTCCCCCTTTCCAACCAATGCAAAATTCTCTTCATCCTCAGCTTTGGATGATGTTCCATCTCTATTCTTTCTCCTGAACTCTTCTTGAATCAAATCAGACCACAATCTTTCCCAATTCGGTAATTTTTCCCTTCCACTCACAAATTCTCGGTAGTTGTGCCAGTATTTTGGAAGGCCTAGAAGAGATATGCTCATCGGGTCATCTTATGCTAAATTCACCCTAACCCCTCAAATCTCATCTCGAACTTGTGTAAACCTAGATAGATACTGTAGAATAGTGTCATTTTTTTGCATCGTGATGTTTCCAAGTTTGTTTTTTAGGGCCAATTTTCTATGGTCATTGTTATTTTCAAATAGCTTAGTTAGTTTCTTCCACATAGAAAATGGTGTCTCTTTGCCATGGATATTTGAGACCACATGGTCTCTCACACCGTTTAGAATAATTGTTCTCCCCTTTGCAACATCCTTCATCCATTGGGTTAATTGTTGTGCATTTGACTTTGTAGGTTTTGCAATATCAGTTTTCACATATTCTAACATGCCATTGTCATCAAGCATTGTTTCCATTCAATCCTTCCAGGCTATGAAATTTGAGCTACCCTTCAGGGCATACTCCAATCTCAAACCATTGAAAGACATTAACCTGATCCTAAAGAAAAATTGTTGCACTGAAGCTGCTAATGCAAAATTCCTGAGAGACAATTTCGAAATACTGGTTCTAATGTGATTTCAGGGCTCTGATACCATGTAGAAATTTTGATAGAAATTGCAACTGCTCAATATTTCAACCTGAAAACAAGAGACATAATTCTACTCTACTCATTTGCGAAATGAAAATCACAATTTAAAACAACATGCACATACATGCAATAACAAAAACCACAAATACATAGTGATTTATAGGGGAACCCAAATGGAAAATCCCATCAAACATTTTTTCATTAATCAATTGAATAGAGAAACTATTACAATTGCTAGCTTCATCTCTAAGTTCAACCTACAAAAGAATAATTGTTCTCTCTGCTCAATGAGAAACTGTGGCCAACACTTAGGCAATTATTTTCCCACCAAGCCTCCTCTTTCCATGCACAATTACTGAAGAAATTATTCCCTAAAAGATAGGAATTTTCTCCAAATTTATTGTGCAATTCCCAAGGATTGATCTCCTGACCCATGCAACACCTTTACACTCGAAACTAGTCTACAACTAATGTGACACTACCTTGTCATCTCCACTTTAGCTGAGGAATTCGAATTCCTTTCATGCACTATCTATTTCAGGCTGATTAATCAGTTAACTAATATATCTATGAATTAGATTGTTGTCTCACTACACCACTAACCTTCAACTAACTCTATTAATAGTAATAGGTCAATTAACTGAATACAACTAAAAATAACAGAACTCCAAGCCCTCTAACTCGAATTTACTGTGTTAGGTTCCCATAATTCTAGTGTATCCCCTTTATTTTTATTTTTGTGCCCATGTAGCCCACATATTTCTATTATTGTGCCCCATAGAATCCCACTATTGCTATTGTTGTGCCCTTACATTATTAATGTTATGTAGGCTTTGATTATATTGTGCCCCCTTAGACTCCTATATATACCAAGGAGGTCTTTTCATTTGTGTCATCCGAGAATTTTTCATTTATGTAATGTAACGAAGGTTTCCCCCTCAAAGAGGATTAATTTTAAGGCATTGATCTATCTTTTTATGAGATGGTTACATAACATTTGGTATCAGAGCTTTGAATTCTAAGGTTTCGCTTCTTCAAACAGGTCATCTTGGAATTTTTGCTATAACATTTTTTTCTATGAGCCTTCACAAGCTAAAAGTTCAACCATGTGGAGCTGAAATATTGGTGAACTTTGTGTAAGAAAATCAGATATTGGTTCGCTATATTTTCTGAGATATGATCTAGGAAAGTTAGGGTTTTTGCAGGCTCCAGAATTTTGTCTCAAACAACTGACCTAGGGAAAATCATCATAACTTGTGTTTTAGGGATCATATTTGAATTATGTAAAAGATATTTGAAATTACACGGACTGTAGTTTTTTTTGTATCAATTTCAGGGCTGAGGGTTGAAACAATGACACATGGCATCCCGTACAACTTTTCTCTTATGAACTAGTCCATAATCAGGTCATCGTGGGAGATTTGGAATAACTCTTTGAATAATCCAATATCAGTAAGACTTAATGGGTTGGAAAGAAGACTCAGAGGGTTCCCACAAATAAATTTTAGAACTTGGAGATCTGAAATGATAGAGTTACAACCATTTCAATATCGAACTCCTAAAAGAAAGAAAAAGGTGTGTATTTTTTTTTAATTGCATAAATTTTGTTTGAAAAACCAGTTTGAAGTGATTCCAAGGGAATATTGAAGCATAGATATCAATATTGGGTTCTAAAATTCCTCCTAATAAAAATAATTCTACACCCATTAAGCCCTCAGAAAGCTCTACTATGATGCATGAAGAGGAAGAATTAGAGCGTGGTATATTAAAATTACGGGACCAAGTGCAACAAATTTTGCTCTCACAAAGATAAACCAAAGATGAACCAAAAGGTGAAATGGATGGTTTAAAAGGTGGAATGGATGGTTTAAAAGGTGACATGAATGGTTTAAAAGAAGACATGGAAGGTTCGAAGGAAGGTTTGAAAAAGTTTTTGCAAGAAAGGCTTCCTTGTGGTGACAAGGTAATCCATAAAAATCATGATGAGGACAAAAGAAATATGAATTACGATTTTATAGACTTCAATGTGGGGTATAAGAACCACCATATTCCAAAGATAAATATGAGGAACTTTTATGGCAAGGATTTGGTAACATGGATACTACAGATGGAGCAATTTTTTGATCTATAGGATGTACAACCCTCACAAAAGGTACGTAATGCATCTTTATATTTAGAACCCAACCAGTTTGTATGGTATAGATGGATTTTTTCTCATAAACCACTTGTCACCTGGTCAATTTTTACGAAGGAAATTATAGCACATTATGAAGCTACAAAGCGAAACACCTTCTTTAGCCAATTGATAAATCTAAAAAAAAAGGGTTCAATGGGGAAGCACATTGAAGACTTCCAAAAATTAAATATTAGGGTAACCAATATTCCAGAGGAGCATAGGATTGATGTCTTCATAGGGACTTTAAAAGATAACATCCAACTTGAGGTTCACCTTTGGGAACCTGATTCATTGCAGAAGGCATTTAGGGTGGAAAGAAAAGTTGAAAGCAAAATTATGGAAACAAGGAATTCTACCACTCACAACTATAAAGATGGAAGTGTTGTTGCTCCTAGTCTTCCACAAGCTAAAGGTTGACACCAAAACAATTGGAGGAAAAAAGAAAAAAAGGGCTTTGTTACATTTGTGATAGAAAATACACTAAAGGTCATAAGTGTACTGAGAAGAAATTATTCGACATAGATTGTGAAGAGGAGGAAGAAAAGGAAAAAGAAACATCAAAATAGGAGGATATAAAATATGAACCAACCCCAGGGAAAGAAGAAATGAATCTGACCACATCTTATAATGCATTGGAAGGAATTACCACTCCTCAAACTCTCAAGATAGAAGGATATATCAAGAAGAAAAATGTAATATTGTTGATTTATTCGGGTAGTACCCATAATTTTATTCATTGTAAGATAGCCAAGGAATTGAATTGCTTCTTATATCTAGCATCAAAGTGTCAAGTGATGGTTACAAATGGAGGAACTATAAATTGCTCTAGAAAGTTCCATAATATCAAGCTAACCATGGGGTAATACGTATTTAATAGTCCAATGCTTTCCATTCCAATGGGTGGTGTTGATGTTGTACTAGGAGTCCAATGGTTACAATCTTTGGGGACAATAGCTTTCAATTTTCAAAAACTTTTCTTGAAATATTTTTGGGAAGGAAAGGAAGATGAATTAAGGGGTGTCATAGGGAAACCAAGAAATATAATAAGCTTTGATGGCATGAAAAAGCTTCTAAATAAAGAACAATGGGGCATAATTGCACAATTATGCTCACAATAGGTTCAAACATCGAAATCATCTATTTCTCCAGATCTCCAAAAATTCTTGGACAATCATTCCAAGGTGTTTGAGACTCCCAAAAGCCTCCCACCTATTCATGATCACGATCATGTTATTCACTTGATTCTAGGAAGTTTTCCTCCAAACATCAAGCCTTACAAATATCCTTATGCCCAAAAGAGTGAAATTGAGCATATGGTTGCAAAAATGCTAGAGGTCGGTATAATTCAACCTTGTCAAAGTTCTTTCTATGGTCTAGTATTATTGGTTCACAAGAAGGATGGATCATGGCATATGTTTCCGGATTATAGGGAGCGCAACAAGCTCACTATTAAATATAAATTTCCCATTCATATCATTGATGAATTGTTGGATGAATTACATGGACAAATTTACTTCACCAAGCCGGATCTTCATTCAGGATATCATCAAATTAGAATGAAGACTGAAGACATTCTGAAAGAAGCATTCAAAACTCATGAGGGTCATTATGAATTTTTGGCCATGCCTTTTGGCCTTACCAATGCACCTTCCACATTTCAAGGTTTAATGAATTCCATTTTCAAACCCTTCCTTAGAAAATTTGTTTTAGTATTTTTTGATGATATACTAATCTAGAGCAAGGCTTGGAAGGATCATGTTAAACATATTGAGAGGGTGCTCAAAATATTGGAGGAGAAATAATTATATGCAAAATCCTCCAAATGTTTCTTTGGAGTACAGAAGGTGGAATATTTGGGTCATATTGTATCTCATGAGGGTGTTAAGGTAGACCCTAACAAAATTAAATCCATTAAGGAATGGAAAATCCCCACAACCATAAAGCATTTTTGAGGATTTCTTGGGTTGACAAGGTATTATCACAAGTTGTTAAGAATTATGGGAGAATGGTGGCACCTCTAACATCATTACTAAAGAAAGATGCATTTTATTGGACTCAAGAAGCAACAAAGGCCTTTGAACATCTTAAAGAGGCAATGTGGCAAGCACTGGTCTTATCTATGCCAGACTTCACAAAAAATTTTGTTTTGGAAAGTGATGCTTCAAGAAATGGAATTGGTGTTGTTTTAATGCAAGAAGGAAGACCCTTTGCTTTTGAAAGTCATCCAATAAAAGGAAAGTATTTACAAAAACCAATTTATGAGAAGGAAATGTTGGAAATACTACATGCACTAAAGCAATGGAGACCTTACCTAATGGGAAGACACTTCAAGGTAAAAACATATCATGAGAGTCTTAAATAATTTTTGGAACAAATATTATCTTCAAAAGAGAAAAAAAATGGGTGACAAAAATGTTGGGTTATGACTTTGAAATCATATACAAAAAATGGAAGAAAAATGTTGATGAATATGCACTCTCAAGAAAGGATGAGGTTGTGGAAGCATTTCTTTGTGCCATTTCTATTATCCAACCTAAGTGGATAACCAAAGCAAGGGATGAATACAAGAATGATGAAGAGGTGTGGTCACTCAGTCAAAATTTGCAACGAGATCCCAATACATCTGATGCATTTATCTAGAAAAATGATTCATTATGGTACAAAGATCATTTATATCTTTGTAAGAATTCCCAACTCAAACAAAATATTCTTTTGGAATTGCGCACCTCTCCCTCAGGAGGGCACTCGAGATTTTTAAAAACTTACCATAGGGTCAAGAAGGAATTTTTTGGGATGGCCCTAAATCTGATATTCAGAAGTTTGTGGTAGAATGTTGGGTTTGCCAACAAAATAAATTTGAGACAATTAAGACCTTGAGATTTTTGCAATCTTTAGCTATTCCAAGTCAGTGTTTGGAGGAGGTCTCAATGGATTTTATCACAAGTTTACCCAAGTCTGAAGGAAAGAGTGTCATCATGGTGGTAGTTGATAGACTTACCAAGTATGTACACTTTTGTGCATTATTTCATCATTTTAAATCCATTACATTTGTTACTGAATTTATGGAAACAATTTAAAAGCTTCATGGAAATCCAAAGATTATAGTAAGTGACAGAGATCCCATGTTCACTAGAAATTTTTGGATGGAATTATTTTCTTGTATTGGTACTCAATTATCTCATAGCTCATCTTATCATCCTCGATTTTATGGGAAAACTGAGATAGTGAACAAATGTTTGGAAGGATTTATTCATTGTTTTGTATCTGATAAACAAACACAATGGGTCAAGTGGTTACCTCTAGTTGAATGGTGGTATAACACTTCCTTCCATACAACAGCAAAAATGACCTCATTTATGGCACTTTATGGATATCATCCACCATCCATCACATTATCTTTAAGAGAAAAAACTAAGGTTCAAGCAGTGGAAGATCACATCGAGCATCAATAACAAGTTCTCCAATTCCTAAAGGATAAACTCAATCGGGCGCAAAATTGAGTGAAACAACAAGCATATCGACATTGCAGTGAATGAAGTTTTGATGTAGGTGATTGGGTATTTTTACAGTTAACACCATACAAACAAATGTCTCTCAAGCAAGCTAGGAAGGATAATAAATTATCACCCAAGTACTATGGTCCTTACAAGGTGTTGCAGAGGATTGGTACTATGGCAAACAAATTGGAGTTGCTTGCATCTTCCCGAGTACACCCAATTTTCCATGTTTCATACTTAAATAAGTTTATCAGTGACAATTTTCCAGTTCAAACAGTGTTTCTAGAACTTGACGAAGAAGAAAAAATCATATTTGAGCCTGAATCAGTAAAAAAAATAAGAAACCAACAGCTACCGAATCGATCAATTTTAGAGTATCTCATTAAGTGGAAGAAATTACCTGCTAAAGAATCCACATGGGAGGATGATAATTTTATATAGAAGCATCCAAAACTACTCAAGCATTGAGGACAACACTTTTTTGAAAGACAGGGGCATGTTAGGTCCCTATAATACTAGTGTATCCATTGAACATACATGGAATGTAAATAGCGAATGTGGAAGATAAGCATTGATTGCATATATTATTGACATGATATACATTTATAATACATTGATGTGACCCTTGGATTCATATTCCAAGTGGTCTCTTGGACTTCGGTGGTTGTTCACATTCCACACCAACCCATAGAGGATTAGGTATCCAACATTCCCCCCCTAATCCAAAGGGGTATGTATGAGTCCAAGAAGAGAGTTGTAATACAAAATGTGCAAAAATGCATGGTAGCACTAGGCTGAATGTGCTCTCTGAAATGTTGGTATAAGGGGGGTGGTTTAAGGATGACCACCAACACTGGAACGCTTAGTGCAATTCCCAAAACTCTTCCAAATATGGCATGAAGTTGAGGTCTTTTGCTAGAGGAAGTGCTCCTCATGTTTTGAAGAGGGAAACCTTCAACCTTGAAAGGGAGGTCTCACCCCACATAAAAAGGGAGAACCTCAACCTGAAAAGGGAGGTCTCAACCTATGATGGTTTAAGGATGACCACCAACTCTGGAATGCTTAATGCAATTCCTGGAACTCTTCCAAAACTAGCAAGAAGCTGAAGTCTTCTACTAGAGGAAGTGTCCCCAATTCTTTGAAGAGATGTCTCAACCCCGCATAGATGGTTTAAGGTTGATCATCAACCGAAGGCATGCTTAGGGGTATCTTTGTCTCTGGCTACAACTCTGAATCTGGTATGGCAGGTTGTGGCTCAGGCTCGCTTGATGTGGCTTTGAGGCTTGTATATGACCATCACCCCCCCCCCCCCCTGTTAGATACAAGGTGAGATGATGGAGAAAACTCAACTACAAGACTGTTCAATACTCTAGAACAAGTTCTGACATATGACTAAAATATTTTCTTGGTTCTTTAAACCCATTTCCAAGAAGTGATCCATCCAAGATGAATCTTTGTTCTTGCAGGAGGCTTGTTTTTAAAGCATATGTTTGAATAATGGGTGGTTTTATGATAGTGCTCACATGGATGAAGATCAAAACAATGATCTTTCATATGGCTAACTTGGTCACAATGTTGGCATTTAACAATCTGTTGTGGCTGTTGTGAAAGAGGACCAGAATCTGAAACAACTAAAGATGAAATGTCATGAAGAAATCTAGCACTCTGAAATTGGATGGGCTTTGAGTAATCTGGAATGTGAAGGGAAACCTCCTTATCATATCCAATACATATTTTTTTCTTATTATGGACAAGCTCTTCCCAAGGTCTGATGACCGACTTGGGAAGTGCAAGCTGAATTTTTACTTCTGCATGCAATTTTTCTGCTTCATTGGGCACTGGATTTGAATCAGCTTGCTGCTTATGGGATTTTGTTTCAATTTTCTGAACAGAAATAGGTTCAAAATGATGACTCTTCTTTTTTAATTCCTTTTGTTAAAGTTGAGATTCAAGCTCCAAAATTCTGTCTTCTCTTGTGCATTTTGCAGACAGTTTTTGTTATCAGAATGATTGTCCTTGTTGATGTTTACCATCCCATCAACAGTGGATTGAATTAAGGTATTTAACAACTCTAATGCATCATCAAGTAGAGAGAAAGTTTGTTCTTTCCCTTGGGTCATAAATTGTTGCATACAAATAATAGACTCTTGTGATGACATGATGCTGTGAAATTGATATTACTATAGGTTTGTAGGAGATAAGGTTCTTCCAAATTAGAGTGAACTCTTTTCCAAGATTAACCAAAGGCCAAGTCTACATGCATGCAAACCACAAAACACTTTCAATGTACGACCTCATTTAATTTCCACACATTACTAGAATTAATGCAATCCTTTAATCAATATTTGAAAACATTTGATTGAGATGTGAGTTCAAGCAATATTCCAGTGGCAAATATACTCAAATATACCCGTAGTTGTCATCATGAGAGCAAAACTACGACCAAGCCATAAAGAAAATTGTGTTCTCTGAATGCCAGATATACCTTCGATGTTGTTCCTTCAATAATCTTCAAAACACTCGGTTAACAAAACAACGTCTCACACTTTCTTGTAGTTGAACTATCAATGAACTTTATTTTAGGTGACAAGTAATTTTCTTGGGATTTGTCAAGCCTGATGAAGTCTTATATCATGCTGCAAGTATCGTGAACCATTTCTTGCCTATAACTCGAACCAAGCAACCTAATCTCAAAGGATAGAGACTTACACAATAAATTCAAAACATTGCAAGTGACTTACAAGTTCAGTAGAAATTCACGTACCACAAATGGTAATTATTTCCTTTCTCAAAAATCTCAGATAAACGTAGGGGTTCAAGTTATGTCCATCATGTAGTCTAGCTTCAGGGCTTGATAAACGCAAGGGGATTCGTTCAAACTCAACATCTTCCTTCTTCTACGTCACTGCAGGAATTTTCTCATCACCATCAACAATATGAGTTCATGCATATGTACCACATAGTCTTGGCGAGTTTCAATTATACTATCTACAGGAGATATAATACTCAAAGTCGCATTTGAGAAGGTTTCATGATGTTCCAGCAGCATCAATCGCCCTTCCTCTTGGATGATAGAGTGATCACCCCATTTTGTACGCTATGATGCTCAGGTAGTTCAATGATGAACTAACACAGTTTTGTGAGGGCTTCCAATTTACAATAGGAGCATGACCCACTCACAATAGCTTCAAAAAATTATGTCTTCCTTTATGCAAGCCAATCAATCTTTTTTACATTGAGTAATCCAACTATGACACACAATATCACAACACCAACAAGTTCAAACGGGGCCCACATGTTATCTCAATGGGATGTTCACAAACAAAAACACACTGTCCCGATCATAGCGCACCTATTTTAGAAAAAGGACATACCATGAGAAACTATATACTTCTCATCAATCCCAGTGATAGTCCAGCCACTATTCTTCTTGGGGAGAGAGACACTAAGATAAATGACGGTCTCTTCTGATATTATGATCCAGATTAAGTTGTTTTAGCCTTGCGTTTGTGAGAGGGAAGGCATGACAAGGGCCAATTTTTGGTGCAAGTCAATGGTCTTAAGAAGATAACCTAATCATCAGAAGAGAATGAGAACGATGTTCGCTCCATCCTAAATGAAAGCTATGCGACATAGAACTTTTAGGATATTTTCATTATAAGTGTCACTTTAGCATTCATATACGGTGTGCACATCTACCTCGTGAAATCATTCATCCCCGAACCTTGCAAAAACTCTATTTATGTTCACGTACGTCCAACTCTATATTTAATGAGAAACCAAGAGGGAAACATTCTCCTGAAATGCCTCTCTGAGATGTTCACACTAAACACACAAAACAATAACTCTGATGATAGGGCGTTTCTATGTGCGGGACAATTAGCAACATCTTTGACGAGCAGTGTTTTCTGATACTATAACATATATTGCAACAGTTCTAACATGGGGACAACAAATGCTGCAGAGAAAGAGTGCTAAGAGTTGAAGAGAGTGCCCATAAATGAGAAAATGACTTTTTGACAATGACCAAATTAGTGGAGCGTTAGGTCAAGTATACAGTGAAGAAATGGGTTTATGACAAACAACAAATTTTGGAGCATTAGAATCCTTATGGACAGATGCACAGTGAGAACGCTTAAATTCTGGAAAGCAAGAGAAAGCTAATAGGACAAAATTGATAAGCACAGAGAGGCCACAAAACTAGTGGCTGACACAAAATTGAGAAGTTTAGGAAAGTACCTGCTCTAGTACCATTTAAACATACATGGAATGTAAACTGCGAATGTGGAAGATAAGCATTGATTGCATATATTATGCTGAAATGTGCAACAAGAATATTCTAATTTAATTTGTCCTTGAATTAAATTGTGAATTAAAATCGAATTTAGTCTTAACAGCTACTTGGAAATAATTGATTAAGTTATTTTGAATTAATTAGTTGGAGAAATTCAAGTTAGAAGTCTTTCTGAAGTCATGCAATATTTATCCCTTAAATTAAGGAGATAAGCCTTAAATTAAGGAGATAAGATTGAGTTATAACTGAGTTGTAATTAGTTAACTCAGTTTACTAAGTTAAGTCCAGTTAAATTAGTTCCAAGCTGTTTGAGAAACTAATAGAGAGTTAACAGTCAGTTGATACATGCATGCACTCAACTAGTGCTACTCAATTAACTGAAGATTCCCTCATCAAAAACTCATGCATGTCTATTCTAAGAAAGACCTAGTTGAGATTAAAGTCAAGGACAGTGTACTATTAGTTGCATGTGTTTTCTTATAAAGAAAACTCATGCATGCAGTCAAGGAATCATTCCTTGAAGATTGCGTAGTTCTGACAGTGTGTGAGATCGGAGTGTTCCACTTGGTTGAAGGTGAATCATCCTAGAGGAACAACGCAAGGAAATAGGAGCTTGGTGGGCAGAGAGGAAGGCTTGAGAGAGAAGCCAAGATTGCCTGTGAGCATCTGTGAGGATTGTACTGAGAGTTGGCTAGCTGTGAGAGCTAAGGCTTTGCATAATTCCTATGTATTTCCACCTTGTATGATAATACAGATAGTGGGGTTTTTAGCTGAGGCTTTCCCCAAAGTATTTACATGTGTATTGTGCGATTGATTCTTCTTCTTCTAGTTATTTTGTTCAACTCGATCTCTAAGCTTCCGCAAATTGATAGTAGAAGTAGGTTATAATATTCTACTTTGATTTATATTTCATTATCGGGTTCCTACAGTTATATTTTCCAGATGGTATCAGAGCTGGATTTGTAGAAATTTTCTACATGGTATCGGAGCCAAGTTTATCGGCGCTGTGAACAGTATACTGAGAAGAGAATTCGAAGTTTGAAGTTTGGGGTTGCAGGTGAAAATCAAATTCATATCATACTTCAAGGTTGGCCAATGGTGTTCTATGGCTTGAGACTCGAGTATGCCTTGGAAGGTAGCTCGAATTACATATCATGGAAAGATAGAATGGAGGCTGTATTAGAAGACAGTGGCTTGAAGGATTTCATTGATCAAGAAATCCCAAAGCCAGCTTCAACTAATGCACAAGAGTTGGCTGAGTGGAAGAAGTGTGTGACGTAGGTGATCCAGGTGGATGTTGGTGGCCAACCCACCTATCCCACTTGGACCCCCACAATTGTCTCTTTCAACTTTTCAGTTTCCTTAATAGTAGCATAGTTTACTATTTTTAGCAACTTTTCGGGTCCTGAACTTCCAGAGCTATTTTGTGGCCCTAAACGACGTTTTTGGAAAATTTGGGGGCAACATGGGTCCATGGACCAATGTTTCTCTTCCCAAATTTGTAGTAATTGGATAGATCTTTCTAATGAGCTATAGTGCGTGTCAAACGGAGATCGTATGCCAAAGTTACGACCCTGGGAAGTTGATGTACCAATTTACCCAAAACGGGGCCCATATTGTGGCGTTTCATCTCCTAGGGTTAGGTTTTTGGATGTTTAGGGTTTTCCATTGTTTCTCAACAATAAATAGGCCTTCGAGCCTCATTGTAACACAGTTCAGAGGCATGTAGCCGCCACATTTCTTCTCAAAGATAAGCTACCATCACCCTAGCTGGTTTATTTCCATTTCTATTTGTAAGCATATTTTAGTATTTCACATTAATGAAATGAAGTATTATTTCTGTTGCATATCTGTATTTAAGGTTATTTTTGTAATCTATTGCGTTCCTATTTAAATCCAGATCAGTGGTATCAGAGCGGATTAGTGGTATAAGGAGTTAGGGCTTGAACTAGTCGAACCTTTGCAAGACCAGCCTTGCAAATCCCGATGACCTCCCATGGCAGATGAGAAGAAAGACGAGGGGGTAGGAGATCCTATCAAAATATTGCTCGAAGAATCCCCCGAGCGACAAAGGAACACAATGATGGACAACTTTGCCCAGATCCTTCAGTGGCTACCCAGAGGTGACGCATTGGCTTCCAACAGCTGCTCTGGAAACGCCACACCCTTTAAGGTACAAGTTAATTTTGAAATCCCCATTTTTGAGGGTCAAATAAATGCAGATGTCGTAGATAAATGGTTAAATATGCTAGATGGGTATTTTTCTGTTCATGATTTTTCCAGTCGGGAAAGGATTATTTTCTCTCTTCTCAAAGCAACCCCCCATGTCAAGGACTGGTGGGAAACCTACTACGAGCAAAAGGATGAAAGTACGAGCTCACTATTTTTAGCTGCACCCACTTGGAATTCATTCCAGGATGCCATTAAGGAGAAGTACTACCCTGTCAAAAGCTATGAGGACAAATACATAAAGTGGACCATGCTGCGGCAAGGAAGGGACCAAGATGTGCCAAAGTTCACAAACATTTTTCATACCCTTCACACACAGTTGGGTATCAAGGATTCTGAGTTTCATTTGGTACTCAAATACTGCGGCTACCTACACAGGTACATCCAGGAAGAGATGGAGTTGCTGAACATCTCCTCACTCGGCACGGCTTACCGATACACTGTCAAAATCGAGCAGAATTTTAAACAGAAAAAGCGAGACTTTGGATCTGTGAATCCGAAGCAAGGGAAAGGATTCCCCAAATTGCAAAACCAAGGACAAAGCCAAGATGGGGCAACCCAAGACAACCTGTCGAAACCGCAAGAAAAGAACAACACCACGAACTCAAAGAAGGACATAGGAAAGTGGTGCGAGTTCCATAAGAGCCCCACCCACAACACAAGTGAGTGTCGAACCAAGAAGTCACTGGTGTGCCGAGTTGAAGTCTTCAGAATCAGATGTATTTTCCGACCCTGAGTCAGAACCTGACAAGGGGAATGGCAAAGGAAAGAAGATCATTGATGCGGATCCCAGCACCACTGTTGCCACCGCCAAGATCCAAAAGAATGAGCCCAAAGATCCAGAGGAAGGGGAGCGTCTTTTCCACTCACAGATGTGGGTGAAGGGTTCACCGCTGCAATTCATTGTTGACAGTGGTAGCCAAAATAACCTCATTTCAGCAAAGGTCGTGAAGCGGTTGGGCCTATCGACTACACCACACCCGCAGTCATACAGTATCAGGTGGCTTCACCAAGGACGAGATCTCTGAGTCAGCCGGTAGTGCCACCTTCCCTACAGCATCAAGCCCTTTACAAATGAGGTATTGTGTGATGTTGCACCTCTTGATGTTTGTGATGTACTATTAGGCCAACCATACTTATAGAGGCGACATGTTGTGTATGAGTCAAGGCCTCACCCTATCATTATTTCTTTGGTTAATTCATTATATAGGATACGGGAGGTAGCCCCACCTACCGCCACCTCTATGATCTCTGCTAAAAAATGCAGTAAGATCATCTCACAGACTAGGAAATTTATTTTATGTCTGGTCCACTCCCAAGTAAGGGGAAGACCGTCACCACATCCATGAACCCCACGAAGGGTTCCTCCACGCAATAACAATAGCAAAAGGATACAGTCATGACAGAACACATGAACAACTTCTCCTGACCCACAGGGGTACCACACAAGTTTCAAGTGGGCGACAAAATCTAGTTGCATCTACAGAAAGAACGCCTTACAAGAACCCATCAAAAGCTCAGACCACTTCGACATAGTCCTTACACCATTACCAAGGTTGTGGGAAACAATGCTTTGGAGCAAAACATCCCCTCATTCCTTCGCCTGCACCAAGTGTTCAATGTGTACCGCCCTCAACCATGCTTCTGACCAACACTGGACACATTAGAGATTGCAGAACAGCTCACCAGGGACCAAGTTCAGCAGTAGTTTCCTCATCTCATGGAGGAACTCAACACAATGGGGACCATTTCTTCTTAAGGGGGGAGGAATGATCCAGGTGGATGTTGGTGGCCACCCACCTATCCCACTTGGACCCCCACAACTGTCTCTTTCAGCTTTTCAGTTTCCTTAATTGCACCACAGTTTACTATTTTTAGCAGTTTTTCGGGTCCTGAACTTCCGGAGCCATTTTGAGGCCCTAAATGACGTTTTTTGGGAAATTTGGGAGCAACATGGGTCCATGGACCAGTGTTTCCCTTCCCAAAGTTGTAGTAATTGGATAGATCTTTCCAACAAGCTATGATGCACGTCAAACGAAGATCGTATGCCAAAGTTACGACCCCGGGAAGTTGATGTACCAATTTACCCAAAACAGGGCCCATATTGTGGCGTTTCATCTCCTAGGGTTAGGTTTTTGGATGTTTAGGGTTTTCCATTGTTTCTCAACAATAAATAGGCCTTCGAGCCTCATTGTAACACAGTTCAGAGGCATGTAGCCGCCACATCTCTTCTCAGAGATAACCTACCATCGCCCTAGCTAGTTTATTTCCATTTCTGTTTGTAAGAATATTTTAGTATTTCACATTAATGAAATGAAGTATTATTTCCGTTGCATATCTTTATTTAAGGTTATTTCTATAATTTATTGCGTTCCTGTTTAAATCTGGATCTGAAGGCGAGACGGATCATCCTTGAGGGAGTTCGAGACCATATTGTTTCAAGTCTCCATGGGAGGGATACTCCATTTTCAATGTGGAAGACATTGAAGGACCTCTACCGGAACGGTAGCGACCAGAGGAAATTGGCGCTCAAGGATAAGCTTCGAAGAATCAAGATGGAGAAGGGCGATACTATTTCCACATATCTGAACAAGCTCACCACCTGCAGAGATGAGCTTGGCAGTGTGGGAATAACTACTGTCGATGATGATATGGTGAGCCTTGCTCTCCTTGGCCTTCCAAAGAGTTGGAATAACTACCAAGACTCTGTGAATGGAAGGGAGAAACTGCAGGATTGGGAACGACTGTGGTCAGATCTCATGTAGGAGGAGAAGGAGGAGCACATGAGATGGTTCTTCATCCAAGGATAATGATGAAGAAAATATGGCCTTAGTAAGTAAGGCAAGGAAAGGGAAGGGGAAGGCTAACCATTCCAAATCGAATTCTTCTCATGGAGGGAAGAAGGGTGACATGTCTAAAATGAGATGCTTTAATTGTCACGAGATGGGACATTATGCGACTAATTGCCAATTGAAGAAGTCCAAGAAGGGATCCTCGGAAGGATCGGAACGTGAGGCATTAGCCTCTCAGTTCGAAATGGACTTTACCCTCATCACATGCATGGTGTCATCGATGATGGGTTGTTTTTGGTATCTTGACAGTGGAGCCTCATTCCACATGATCAGTGATAAAAGTTTATTTAGTGCCTTGGAGGAGAAATACCTCAAGATGCGCATAGAGATGGGTGACGATGGAAGGTATAGTGTTTCAGGAGTGGGCACAATTGCTTTTCAGAGGGAGCATGGAGCTCCTATCACCTTGACAGATGTGAAGTATGTGCCTGGACTAAAGAAGAACTTGGTATCGGTCATGATGTTGAAGGCCAAAGGCTACAATGTTGTCTTCAGTAAAGGAAAGGCGTTCCTAAGACACATAGCCACGGGTCAGACCAAGAGGATAGGGATTCGGGTGAAGAATATCTATAAACTAGAGGTAGATGATTGTGCAGCATTGAGTACGAAAGCAAAATTGGTGCAAAGCCAAGACATTGGTGAGTTGTGGCACAGGCGGTTGGGCGATTTGCATCATGGGGCTTTGAAGATAATGCAACAGATATCTACAAGACTTCCTAAAGGTAAACTTGAGCAAGTTGACACATGCAAAGGTTGTACCTTAGGAAATTACACCAAGTCTTCCTTTCATGATCGAGACAGTCGAGCAAAGGCTATGTTAGAGCGAGTTCATACTAATGTGTGTGGACCATTCTTGACAGCATCCACAACAAAGCAAAGGTATTATGTGATTTTCATTGATCACTATTCTCGTAATTAATGGATTTATTTCATGTAGAAGAAGGACCAAACTTTCACAAAGTTTTGTGAGTTCAAAGCTTTGGTCGAGAAAGAGTCAGGAAAGAAGATCAAGGCCTTGAGAAGCGACAACCGTGGAGAATATGTCTCTCAAGAGTTTAAGGACTTATGTGAAGTGGAAGGAATTAAACGAGAGTTGACGGCACCTCATAACCCACAACAGAATGGGGTGGCCGAGAGGAAGAACAAAACTATTGTAGGGGCAACATGGGCAATGTTCCATGACCAAGGCCTACCACTTCACTTGTGGACCGAGGCAAGCAACACAATGGTCGATTTGCAAAATAGAAGCCCGCATCACATACTTGGGATGAAGACACCAGAGGAAGCTTTCTCCTGTAAGAGATCAGATGTGGGCCACTTCAGGATCTTTGGCTCATCGACATATTGCCATGTGACAAAGGATGCACGGAAGAAGCTTCAGCTGACAACAGAGTCGGGGATATTTGTGGGGTACACTGATACACCTCACAACTATCGGGTGTACTTGTTTACCAGTCAGAGGATAGTGGTTCGCAGAGATCTCAAGTTTGATGAGCAGAAGTCCATGAGAGTTTACCTTGAGAGGGAGTTCCAACTATAGGCTGTGGAGGAACTGTTGGTTCCTAAGGAGGAGGAGCCTTAGACTGATGCAGAGCAGCCACATGCAGAGGTTCCAGGAGTGGAGACATCCACTCAAGCAGAGTCTTCCAGAGATGGACGAAAGTACATAAGAGAAGATAACATATTGTTGGAGGATGCGAGAGAGAATGTGGGAGCACCATCTTCTTAATGCAGATAGAGGAGGTCACCTGAGAGGTACATTAGATACATGGCCCTTGCTGAGGAATGTGTTGAGACCAAGCCATCTTCCTTTGAGGAAGTAGTGCAGCAGCTAATTTGGGTTGATGCTATGGTGGAGGAGTATGACTCCATAGTTCGTAACAGTGTTTGGGACGTGGTTCCGAGACTGGATAACAAGTCAGTTGTGAGTTCTCGTTGGCTTTACAAGGTAAAGCAAGCTACTGATGATGGGAGGATCATGTTGCTACAATATATTTCGACAGAGGAGCAAGATGCTGACATTTTGACAAAGGCATTGTCAAAGTGTAAATTCAAGTTCCATACAGACAAGATCAAGGTGGTAGATAATCCCTTTCTTGTTGAGAGGGAGTGTTGAAATGTGGCAACAAGAACATTCTCCGATGACATTAAGCTTAACTCCAATGACATTCTCGTCAGCTTTGATGTGGTCTCCCTTTATACTTGCATCCCTATAAAGGAGGCCTTGGAAGTGATCTATCGCCTAACAGATCCCGATACCGCGCATCTGGTTGAGATCTATCTCTCTTCCACTTTCTTCTGTTTTGAGGGTGAGTTCTTTGAGCAGACCTGTGGTGTTGCCATGGGCTCCCCCCTTTCCCCTATTGTTGCGAATCTTTTTATGGAAGATTTCGAAGCCAAAGCTTTAGCCTCGGCTCGTCTCCTTCCTAAGCTGTGGAAAAGGTATGTAGATGACACTAATGTCATCTGGTCCCATGGCCATGAGGAGCTGGATCTCTTCTTCATTCTCCTAAACGGTTAGTCCTCTGCCATTAAGTTCACCATGGAAAAAGAGGTCAATGGTTTCCTCCCTTTCCTGGTTATTCTTATATCTAAGAATAAGGACGACTCTCTCTCCCACTCAGTGTTCCGGAAGAAAATGCATACTGAGCAGTATCTTCATGCCGATTCCCATCATTTCCCTGCTCAAGAGATGGGTGTTCTTAACACCCTCGCTACTCATGCCCTTAGGATTTATGATAATGAGAGCTTCGATAAGGAGAGATCCCATCTCCTTAATCTCTTTGTGGAGAATGGCTATAGTAGGCGCCTAGGTCAGAAGGCTTTCCTAAAAGCCTCTAAAAATTTGTTAATTAGAAAAGAATCTAAAGAGCGCCGACTAGGTGTCCATCTTCCCTATGTCCAAGGAACCACAGATAAGATTTCTCAGATCCTTAAGAGGTATGATATTCCCTCAACCTTTAGGCCCCTCAACACCATTCGTAAATCCCTCCGATCGGTGAAAGATCTCGTTAACCCTAAGGACATGAAGGGTATCTACTTGATCCCTTGTTCGTGTGGGACCCCCTATATCGGGGGAACAGGGCGCTCCATCCATCAGAGGATCAGCGAACATGCAGCTGACCTAAGACATGGGAGAACCAAGTCTTCAGCGTTAGCAGAGCATGCTGAGAAGACCAAGCATCAGGTTTGTATAGAGGATGCCAAGGTTATTGCCAAAGTTGCTCTGTTCCATCATCATAAATTCAGGGAAGCTATTGAAATTGAAAGAAGGCCTAACAATCTCAATAGAGATGACGGCTAGAAGATTGGTAGCTGTTGGATCCTTGCCCTTTCTTCCTAGTCTTTCTTTTCCTTCCTCCCCTTTTTTCCTTTTCGAGCTTTCGTTGTTCCCCTTGGAGCCTTGTCCTTTCCCTCCTCCTAGGGTTTCCCCTTATTGCTCTATGGTTTTCTTTTGGTCCTTTTCCTGACCTTCTCCTTCTTTTTAATTTGTGTCGCTCTTTATTTTTATTTTTTCCTGAGATATTAATAAATAAAATCTTTACTATTATTCTTTTTTTTTTAAATAAACCCCCCACCTTTTTTTTTAGGGATATTTATATTTATATTATTATTATTATTTATATTTATTTATTTATTTATTATTATTATTATTATTACTTTAAACTAAATATTAATATATTTTTATTTTTACTTTTATTTATTTTTATTTCTATTTCTATTTTTTTTTAACTAAATATTATTCTAATATAATAAGTAACTAAAGGTTGGTCGAGCCATGCTTCGCATCCTCTCCTTATCAGTCGAGCCTGCTATTTATTTATTAGTTTTTATTTTATTTTATTTATTTATTTTTTATTAATTTTTTTTTTTTTAAACTTAACCTCCTATTTAATTAAAATAAAAATTTTATAATTTTAATAGTTATATACTAATATTTATAATTTCTATTTATCTATTAATAGTTAATACTTTTAACAATTTATTCAACTACCAATTTAATTAAATTTACTTTATGCATTTAATTTATATATAGGTAAGGTCCCTTATTTACGTTTAATTTATAACTGGTTTGTTTGACCTTGGTCCCTAGTCAAATTTAGGCATTATCCTAGTTAGCTGTTGGAGGCTCTGCTCAAAGTATTTAACTGGCAAAGATAGATATGATTTTTCAACTTGTCCTAACGATGAACCACACTGGTTGGTTTGAAACGTGTCGACAATGATTTTCTAAATGTGATTTACGTCGAAATTTCTTCTTATAAGAATATTCCAATTTAATTTGTCATTGAATTAAATTTTAAATTAAAATCGAATTTAGTCTTAACAACTACTTGGAAATAATTGATTAAGTTATTTTGACTTAATTAGTTGGAGAAATTCAAGTTAGAAGTCTTTCTGAAGTCATGCAAGAGTTATCCCTTAAATTAAGGAGATAAGCCTTAAATTAAGGAGATAAGATTGAGTTATATTTGAGTTGTAATTAGTTAACTCAGTTTACTGAGTTAAGTCCAGTTAAATTAGTTCCAAACTGTTTGAGGAACTAATAGAGAGTTAACAGTCAGTTGATGCATGCATGCACTCAACTAGTGCTACTCAGTTAACTGAAGATTCCCTCATCAGAAACTCATGCATGTCTATTCTAAGAAAGACCCAATTGAGATTAAAGTCAAGGACAATGTACTATCAGTTGCACGTGTTTTCTTATAAAGAAAACTCATGCATGTAGTCAAGGAATCATTCCTTGAGGATTGTGCAGTTCTGATAGTGTGTGAGATCAGAGTGTTCCACTTGGTTGAAGGTGAATCATCCCAAAGAAACAACGCAAGGAAATAGGAGCTTGGAGGGCAGAGAGGAAGGCTTGAGAGAGAAATGAAGATTGCATGTGAGCATCTGGGAGGATTGTACTGAGAGCTGGCTAGCTGTGAGAGCTAAGGCTTTGTATAATTCCTATGTATTTCCACCTTGTATGATAATACAGATAGTGGGGTTTTTAGCTGAGTCTTTCCCCAAAGTATTTTCATGTGTATTGTGCGATTGATTCTTCTTCTACTAGTTATATTGTTCAGCTCGATCTTTAGGCTTCTGCAAATTGATAGTAGAAGTAGGTTATAGTATTCTGCTTTGATTTATATTGCATTATTGAGTTAACCTGTAGTCAGATTTTCTACATGGTATCAGAGCTGGATTTGTAGAAATTTTCTATATATTATTGACATGATATACATTTATAGTACATTGATGTGACCCTTGGATTCATATTCAAAATAGTCTCTTGGACTCCGGTGGCTGTTCACATTCCATGCCAACCCATAGAGGATTAGGTGTCCAACAATATCCCCCTTACATTATTATTGTTATGTAGGCTCTGATTATATTGTGACCCATTAGACTCCTATATACACAAAGGAGGTCTTGTCATTTGTATCATCCAAGAGTTTTTCATTTATGTAATGTAAAGGAGGTTTCCCCCTCGAAGAGGATAATTTTTAAGTCGGTGATCTATATTTTTATGAGCTGATTGCATAACATTCTGAGATAATTGAGTGACAAGATCCATGTCACACTAGTTAACTGCCTCCACGTTGTCATGTTGATGTGGAAATTCAATTTACTCAATTTGACTAAGGCTAAAGATAAATTGAGTCTTTCTTGCTATATTTTTCAACATTTTAAATCTTTGTTTTGTTCTAATGACCTTTGATTAAGGTTTTTAAGCGCAAATTTTCTTCTTCCTTCTCCAATAGATTATTATTGAATTTCTTCTCGATATATTCTTTTTCTTCTTGTAAATTTTTCTTTGTAGCTTTTGACTAATTGACCTTCGCAAATAATTTTTGACTTTGGTCTCCTCATCCTTTTTTTTGCATGTTGTAAAGCATATTTTCAAGATCTTTATGCTTATTTTCTTATACCTTGATTTTTTATTCAAGTTTTGTGAGTTCTTCCTCTAATATTTTCATTTGCATCTGCTCATTACCATGATGTTCTTCCGTACTAAATAATCTCCCACATATTGTACAACATATTTCACAATTTTTATTAATCCACCGAAACCCAAATTTTATTTTATAAAATGGAAATTTAAACCAAAATGTTGACTTATATGTGGAATTCATATTACATTATTTTCTTGGCTTCTTTTAATCCCATATGAACACAATAGATCGTGTAGCTAAGACACCAATGTCTCAAGAATCAGAAGAGATGAAGGAGACGCAAGATAAAGAAAGTTGGAAGACCGTAGAGAAAAAAAAGAAAGCTACAACACCAATCTCGCCAAGAAAGACGAGAAGCCAGACAATTAGAAACTAAGAAAGAAAATTATAGGTCTGATAGACCAATTTGGTCTCAGTGGACGTTAACCACCATCATCATCATCATAAAAACTTTTCGTAATAATAATAATAATTTTATTATTCTTAAAAAAAATTATATTGTAATTCACCATTTTTAAAAACACTTTTTATTAGACCCTCTTTTCACTTTATAGATATTTTTTAAAACTTTGACTTATTTCTCACTAATAAACACCCTTTATAACAATTAATCATGGATGATTTTACTAGTAGGTGTATGATCGAATGGATGTGACCATACAAATTAGGATGGAAATTAAATATTGATTTTTTTTTTAATTGTTTACAGAGTGTAAGGAAAAATTTAATCAATTGAAAGTTAAATGCATGGTGTACGGATGGGTGCTTCTGCAAATTTCTATGGAGAATAAACTAGTGTAAGATCTCTGAAAGTGCACGGATAATATTGTATATGACATAAGGTGCTACGATTGCATAAAGGGTATGGCAGCTATTGAAATTGTTACGACTGGTTTGATTATGGTTGTTGGTACAATGGAAAACTGTGGTTGTGGTACACGATGATGATGGTGGCTTTTTGAGGTCAAACAGTACAAGATGATGACAACGTGGACGAAAATGGTGTGTAGAAGTCATTGTGTGTGAATCATAGGTTTTTTTTTTTAAATTAGTGGGCTTCTCAATTGATACAGATGCAATATCAAATGATTAGAATTCAAACGATGATGGTTGGAAATGCAGAACACAGGGTTGGAAATGAACTTTTCTTTAATGCACATATTGATTTTTTCATATATATATAATTCTTTGTTTTTCTTTTTCTAATTTTTTTAATATATTTTCTTTGAAATTATTATTATTATTTTAGATTAGTAATGACTTTCTTTTATTTATATGGCCAAAGGCTTGATGGTGAAACTTGCAAAATGGAGAAGCATCAAACTTTGTGTAGTGAAACACTTCAATTGCAATGACAACAACGTTGATGAAGGGTTGATGGCCAAAGGCCGGATCAGACTAGCTTTATATATCGAATGTGCAGCCAAAGGGTCAAACAACTTTGATATCGACATAATAAACAGGGTTTGTATATGAAGCAAAATATTCAGAATATTTGAAATACGAAAATATCCATTATAAGACGAGTAATATATTCATACAAGAATGTTGAATGTATAGAAGATATGAGATGATATGAGATTGTTACAATTGATGGCCTGCTTATATAACTAGGTTGTTTCCCCTTCACGAATGGTCATGTCCCTAAAGACATGCATCTTCTATAGTAATCATTCTTTAATTAATCATTATTATGATTATGATTGTTATTTATATTTATATTATTTATGTATATTATATTCATAACAGATACAAATGTGATAACAAATATGACAAGGATTTCTACAATAGGCAAAGATCCATAGCCTTTCTCTACGAACAAAAGTAGGGAGAAATCCCTAGCTAAGGAGGTTAAGGAAAAATATGGCACACACAAAAGTGTGCACAGTTTCAATATCCCAAAGGTGAGCAACAATGCAACTAGATTTGTAACCTAGGTCATGGCATGAAAAATTATTCACAAATGCCGAAAAGACAAGGTACAGATAGGAGTAATTGTAGAAATAACAAAGTGTACAATATGGGTTTAGATGAACTAGGCCACATTCCTCTTAAACTAGGATCTAATAGACTATTATGAGGCATAAGACAAGAATGCAAAGTTCCACTATGTGTGGCACCTTATTCTCATTTCTTTGGTCACAAGGAGAGAGCCAAAGGAGACATGGTTTCCATAAGTGGCGCGCAAACCATTTTTGGCACACCTGCATGCCTCATTATGGCACACCACACATAAGAAGAGACAGTTAGACAACAATTTGACATTTTATGTTTATAAGGAGGTGGCCAGGAAAATGATAGAAAGAATACCATGCATATTTCCATAGGTTGTAGAATCTTACAAGGGGATTGTGTGATTTAAAGCCACCCTACATTTTATGTTCATCTAGCCAGATAGACACCTTTCACAACATTGGCTTTAGAGCCTTTATATATTAACTGAACTAGTGGTTAGAAACATAATCAACGAATGAAAATCAGATTGGAAATTCCCAGTGGATGAGCCAGACAATGTTGAGAACATCGAAAGTAGTAAGGATCTACAATAGGAGAAATCTCTTCAGGACTCCATGCAAGAGACGGGACAAGAACATGGAGCGGGTGAATCCCAGGAAGAAGACACTACACAATTTGGGGACAAGTGGAAGTAGTAGAAGACTACAAAAAAAGGAACTTCACGTGCAAGGTCGAAAAGGAAAGAAATCAAACTAGTGGTCACCCAACTCCATTTGTTGTCTAAGGATGAAATCGAGAAGATTGCGGACCAAATTAAGGAGAAAACAAAATAAATGCTTGAAAAAGTGGAAAAATAGTAGCAACAAATACATATGTGAACACAAGAGAAGTTGGAACAATTGTGACAACTTTTAGGATCAAGTAAACTATCCATGGTACACCAGTAGGGACAAAACATACTATCCCAACAGAGGCACAAAGTGTAACCAAATTAATTTACATAAGGCTAGTGTATTCTCAACCATCATCAACATTAAGAGAGCAACACACACTACAAATATTACCAAAGGTGATGGAGTTTCCAAGTGTATACATGCAACAACATGCACAAGGATTAAGCCATGTGGAAATAGTCTTGTCAAAGTCATCACAAGAAATTTTGCACCAATTATAGCAAAGTGTCATGTAGGAACTACAGTTATGCGCAAGCATAACAACAATGGAATTGGCAAAATCATCAACAACCCACAAGGCTCTATAGGCAGAAAGGATACAGTTAGTAGCGAAAAAGGGCAAGTGGTGTATTGAGAAGAAAAGTTAAGAATGGTAGTAGAGGAGGTCTACAACAACCTCCCAGAAGCTTCAATGGAGGTGAATACACAAACATAGTGGAAAATTATGAGAATTTATGAGGATATCCAAGGCCTCATGGCTAAAGTTGTGGAGTTGGAGTTACAAACAAAGTCAAAAACTCCACCAAAACAAATAGAACATGGGGAGAAGACACAAGAAGCATCATTAACCTTTGAGCAAATCAAATATTTATATGCAAAGTGTAGTAGAATCTACGAAGAGGGAATGCAGACTTGGTGTAGGCTAGGGAAAAGTGAAAATGTGAAGGAAGTTGCATGGAAGATTCAAACAACATAGGAGAAGGCACAAAAGCTCAAGGAAAATTTTAGCATACAACCAATGATGAGTGTCGGGACATAATGCTAGAGAACATGCAACTAAACAAGCAAGTCAGTTAAATTCTAGTTGATTAATAGTAATTGGCACAGAAGATTGAGACCTTGCAGGATGAAGCACTGAAGGTTATGGATGAGATCAATATTTCAAATCAAATAGTCAAAAAAGGGGTGCAGGAAGGAGAAGAGAAGATGAAGACCCCCATTATAGTGGAGTTGGAAGATTGAATATTAAGGTAAGTATAGGAAGTCAAGGAAAAGGTAGATACTATGAGACAAACATTTGAAAATTTTGTTGCAACCACAAGGGAGACCCTGTTGGAAATACTGGGAGGGGGATGAATCAGTATTTCTTTTCAATTGTTACTTTTACTAGTTAGATCACTTATATTTAGAACACAAAATAAACAATAAGAATAAATGCTTTTATTAATTTCTTCAATAAATCAAGACACCCTAGGGCTCCAACCCTAGGTGAAGACACCGATCTTCAATCTCCCAAGCTCCAACCTGTATTTGCCAAGCACCGAATTAGACTTCCAAGGCTCCAACCTTGTCAATTTTGAGACACCAACCTCAAGGGCTCCAACCCTATATCTGGTTCAGGCTCCAACCTAGTTTCTTAAGAACTTCGATCCTTTAGGGCTCCAACCCTATCTTATCCAAGGCACCAACCTTGAGTTTAGGAGCACCAACTCCAAGGACACCAATCCTATATTTTCCAAGCACCAAATTGGACTTTCCAAAGCACCAACCTTGTCAATTTTGAGGCACCAACCCCAACGGCTCCAACCCTATAGCTTTACTTTGTCAAGGTATGTTTGGTTATACTTCATGGCTCCCAATGTCTTCTTCAACAAGCTCTATCAATCTTCAGCTATGCTTTCACTTAGTCTCCACGTCACATCATCAATGAAAACCTTGTTCTTCACATGAAGGTGTCACCACTGCTCTTCATGTTACCCAAACAAAACTTCTTCAAGGTCACCTAATAATGGCTTTAATGCATCATGGTCTTCAATGATCTCCAAAAATCTTCAATATGCTGCTTCAAAAAGTTCTCCAACTCTGCCCTATTATGTTCTCAAGAGAAGAATTCAACAAGCTCTATTTGTCCAATCCCAATAAATCAACACTTCGACCACAATAACTATGACAACTTCGACCACAACAGCTTCAACCACGGCAACTACGACAACTTCAACCACGGAAACTACAACAACTACGACAACTTCATCCACGACAACTATAGCAGCTTAGACCACGGAAACTACGGCAGCTTCGACCACGACAACTATGGAAGTTTCAACCATGGCAACTACAGCAGCTTCAACCACGGAAAATATGGCAGCTTCGACCAAGATTTTATGCCCAAACAGAATTATCCTTTTTTTCATCCTAAACAATAGTCTCCTTGTTCTCCTCGGCCTTTTGTCTTCTCTTGTACTTCGTATCTCTGAATTCTTGCCTGAATTGTTGATCAAAATGAAGTGTTTAGACGTCTATTTATAGATATTTCGTTTATAACTAAAGGGACACGTCTATTTGAAGTGAGGCCGACTTGTATGACTATGTATAGGTCGGCTCACTGCTAGGAATAATTTCCTTAACTTAAAAATTCAATATCTCACAAACTATTGGGAGTTTTGGGGCAAATAAAGGCTCGTTAGAAAGAGGAAAAAATCCTCTTTAAGATGGTCTAGGATCCATTTTCAAAGGATGCCTCCAAGGTGTCCAAAATAATTTTTCTTTGTGATTGTCCTTAAATTTTATGCATAAAAAGTTTGGGACAACATGAGGAATGTTTGGGACAACGTGGCTTCTTCATTGTTATCAATGTCATCATAGGATCATAGAGTCATTATGTAGGAGTGTAACATCCATGTAGCATGACGCATGAACAATGTCATCATCTACCAGTGTAGTCATAGTGCAGCATCATTAGGATAACTCCAAAATAATCTTCCAACCATCAAATGATCTCCAACCATGTTATCAAGACCTCATCAAGTGCCTTCATCAATTGTGGTCATTCATAAAGAATATGGCATCATCAAATGTAGTCTTCCATATGTCATTCATCATATACTAGTGCAGTCATAGTGCAACATCATTAGGATAACTCCAAAATAATCTTCCAACCATCAAATGATCTCCAACCATGTTATCAAGACCTCATCAAGTTCCATCATCAATTGTGGTCATTCATAAAGAATATGGCATCATCAAATGTAGTCTTCCATATGTCATTCATCATATACTATTGCAGTCATAGTGCAACATCATTAGGATAACTCTAAAATAATATTTCAACCATTAAATGATCTCCAACCATGTTATCAAGACCTCATCAAGTGCCATCATCAATTTTGGTCATTCATCAAGAATATGACATCATCAAATGTAGTCCTCCATATGTCATCAAGGGCTTCTAAATACTTAGCACTTGGCACTTCTTAATACTTCTTCATTAGTGACTCGACATATTAATTGATGACATTCTTATGAAACAAGAGTTATGACATCATCATTTGGAACTAGGCATATCAACAATGTTTTCCATCTCGGCTAGTGCCATATTCACATCAATGACAACCTAGATTAACAATCTCCCCTTTTATCATTGATGGAAATATTCTTTCCCTTTCAATACTCTCTCCCCCTTTGACATCAATGGAAAATGGGGTGCCCAAGTACTCCCCCTGTCAAGATGCTTCTTTTCTTTATGAATAGTAGTTCTTCATAGGTATGTTACTCCCCTTGTCATGGTGCTCTTCTTTCTAGCAATGTGGTCCATGATAGATGTGCTTAAATTCCTTCATGTTATGAACTAAATCCCCCTCATGAAAGATTACCTGCTAATGATCAAGTGGAATAGATCTTCAATAATAATCCATTGGATGAATAAGGATTATATTCTTCAAGGAGTGTTCCTGAGAGATGATCTATCAAAGAATGATTGTCCATATAGCTCATCAAGGATTTCATAAGACTCATTCACGAATGGCTTCTGTAAGAATGCCTAATCATCATAAGCTCCCCCTAACTGTATGCATGGTATTCCTTTTGGCAGAGTTTCCCCATCAAATGCTTAGATTTTCGAAGATCAGGTCAACAACATGTGTTGTTGGCTAGAGAGTTCAAGAGATTTTCGGATTGTATTTGCTTCCTTCTCCATACTTGTGTAAATTTCTTTTCTGGCATAGTTCTATCTTGAGTAGGTGCCCAAGTCAAGTTACAATTACGTGCCATATGTCCAATGTTATGACACTTGAAGCACTTTATGTTGTTCATGAATAAGAATTCATGACTTCTTGCAAAATTGCTTCTCAGATATTGACAGGGAACATTATAATTATCTTTGTGATATGCCCTACAATCTTTTGCCATGTGTCCAAATTTTGTACAAGAATAGCAATAACCAAGGAATATACTTTGGTACTTGTGATAAGAAGGTTTCCTTGATGTACTTCTGAAGTCTTTTTGCCTTGGGATCCTTTGATGATAACAATTTCTTCTTGCATCCTTGACACAATCTGCATTTCTTCTTGGAGGAAGGTTTCTTCCATAGTTGTCTTGAATCTTCTCCTTGCCTTTGCTGGAACTGGGAGCATCAACATTTCTTCCAGCCTTCCTCACATCCTTGTTGTTTGAAGCATTAGGGTTTACATCATTCTTGCTTGAGGATTCACCTGCATAGCCAAGACCTGATTTATCAAGGGGAGACCTTTGATGATTTAAGATGTCATCTAGGGTTTGAGAGATTTTCAAGTTCTTATTCAGCAAGTCAACTTCCTTTTTAATAAAGACAATTTCTCCTTTCAACTTTTCAGAATCTTCATCTTTCATAACTAGTTGCTTATTCATTTATTCCATCATCTTGGTTGCTTCACACGATTGGGCCTTAAGAGAAGTGATTTCTGATTTTAACTTGGTGATGTCATCATCCTTTCCTTCTAGTTGGCATATCATGGTGTTTATCTCCTTTTCTGCTTCATCAACTTGTCCTTCTATGAATGTCAAATATTCCATAACCTTCTCAACTCCTTGTGCTTTTTTCATTGCTTCTTCTAGTTGAGATCTAAGGGAGGAGACCTCTTCCTTGTATTGACCAATATCTGCTTCAAGTTTGTTCAAGCTTTTGTTCCTTTGTTCAAGGTGGCTTGACAAGGTATCTTCCCGTTTCTTTGCCTTATCCAATTGATTTTTCATGGATATGACTTCTTCATGATGCTTTCTCTTGTTTTGATGAAATTCTTCCTTAATCTTGGCGAGCTCCTCATCTCTTTCTTGTACTTGAAGCTTGACAAGGTCAACTTCCTTCCTTGTCTTGTCCTAGTCACCAACTTGCACTTTCTTCTTAAGTTCCTCATTTTCCTTTTTCAAATTGTTAATCTCTTCCATGGTAGCCATAAGCTTAGTGAGGATATCTTCTTCAAAATCTTTTTCATTGTCTCCATCTTCTAGGTCTTCTTTAGCCTTGATGTTATCACTCTTATCTTCACCTTCCTTGATGGGCTTTGGATTTCCTTCTTGTTTTCCATCATTTTCTTGACTAGAGATCATTGTCAATGCTCCTTTTGAGTGAAGATAGTGAATTTTATCCCATATGTCTTTCACTGACGAACATTTTTCAAAATTGGCCTTCATAGAATTAGGTGGCCCATTCAAGATTTCTTTCATTTCTCTCATATTATGTTCCTTGGATTCTCCATCCATCATGCTATCAACAATCACTAATTTCCAGACTTCAATGCCTTGAGTCTTTAATAAATTCCTCATTCTTTCCTCCCATATATCAAAGTTTCCATTGAACAATGGAGCCTTCATAAATTGATTGACTTCAATTTCGATGGTTGAGGGAGACACATCTTTAGGAGGATTGGAGACTTTCTTCCTTGGCTTCGTCATTTGTGTTCTAATGATCAACCTTCAAGCTGTTAGGCTTTGAGTGAAGGTATTGGCTCTGATACCAATTGTTGGAAATATTGAGAGGGGGGTGAATCAGTTTTTCTTTTCAATTGTTACTTTTACCAGTTAGATCACTTATATTTAGAACACAAAATAAACAATAAGAGTAAATGATTTTATTAATTTCTTCAATAAATCAAGTACAATATATGTAGGGCTCCAACCCTAGGTGAAGACATCGATCTTCAATCTCCCTAGCTCCAACCTGTATCTTCCAAGCACCGACTTGGAATTCTAAGGCTCCAACCTTGTCAATTTTGAGGCACTAACCTCAAGGGATCCAACTCTATATCCGGTTTAGGTTCTGACCTAGTTTCTTGAGGACTCCGATCCTCTAGGGCTCCAACCCAATCTTATCCAAGGCACCAACCTTGAGTTTAGGAGCACCAACTCCAAGGACACCAATCCTATATTTTCCAAGCACCAACTTGGACTTTCCAAGGCACCAACCTTGTCAATTTTGAGGCACCAACCCCAAGGGCTCCAACCCTATAGCTTTACTTTGTCAAGGTATGTTTGGTTATACTTCACGGCTCCCAATGTCTTCTTCAACAAGCCCTATCAATATTCAGCTATGCCTTCACTTAGTCTCCACGTCACATCATCAATGACAACCTTGTTCTTCACATGAAGGTGTCACCACTTCTCTTCATGTTACCCAAACAAAACTTCTTCAAGGTCACCTCATAATGGATTCAATGCATCATGGTCTTCAATGATCTCCACAAATCTTCAATATGCTACTTCACAAAGTTCTCCAACTCTACCCTATTCTGTTCTCAAGAGAAGACTTCAACAAGCTCTATTTTTCTAATCCCAATAAATCAACACTTCGACCACAACAACTATGACAACTTCGACCACGACAGCTTCAACCACGGAAACTACGGCAACTACAACCATGGCAACTACGGAAAATTCGACCACGACAACTACGGCAGATTCAACCACGGCAACTACGACAGCTTCGACGACAAAAACTACGGTAGCTTCAACCCCGGCAACTACGACAGCTTCAACCACAGAAACTACGACAGTTTCGACCATGGCAACTACGGCAGCTTCGACCATGGAAAATACGGCAGCTTCGACCATGGAAACTATGGTAACTTTGACCACGGCAACTACGGTAGTTTCTACCACAGCAACTACGGCAGCTTCGACCACATAAAATATGGTAGCTTCGACCAAGATTTTATGCCCAAACATAATTATCATTTTTTTCATCCTAAACAATAGTCTCCTTGTTCTCCTCGGCCTTCTATCTTCTCATGTACTTTGTATATCTGAATTCTTGCCTGAATTGCTGATCAAAATGAAGTTTTCAAACATCTATTTTCATTTATAACTGAAGGGACACGTCTATTTGAAGTGAGGTTGACTTGTATGACTGTGTGTAGGTTGGCTCACTGCTAGGAATAATTTCCTTAACTTAAAAATTCAATATCTCACAAACTATTGGGAGTTTTGGGGCAAATAAAGGCTCATTAGAAAGAGGAAAAAATCCTCTTTAAGATGGTCTAGGATCCATTTTCAAAGGATTCCTCCAAGGTGTCCAAAATAATTTTTCTTTGTGACTGTCCTTAAATTTTATGCATAAAAAGTTTGGGACAACATGAGGAATGTTTGGGACAGCATGGCTTCTTCATTGTTATCAATGTCATCATAGGATCATAGAGTCATTATGTAGGAGTGTAACATCCATGTAGCATGACACATGAACAATGTCATCATATACTAGTGCAGTCGTAGTGCAACATCATTAGGATAACTCCAAAATAATCTTCCAACCATCAGATGATCTCCAACCATGTTATCAAGACCTCATCAAGTGCCATCATCAATTGTGGTCATTCATCAAGAATATGACATCATCAAATGTATTCCTCCATATGTCATCAAGGGCTTCTAAATACTTGGCACTTGGCACTTCTTAAGACTTCTTCATTAGTGACTTGACATATTAATTAATGACATTCTTATGAAACAAGAGTTACGACATCATCATTTGGAACCAAGCATCTCAACAATATTTTCCATCTCGGCTAGTGCCATATTAACATCAATGACAACCTAGATTAACAGACTTTCCCCTCATTGAAGTGTCAAAAAGACTAAGTGACTTTTGTGTTGAAGAACCTAGGGCACATGTGGTTAATGAGATTCTTCTTTTCTTATAATTATTTGTGAGGCCTTTTTAATTTTATTATTAGCACAATCTTCTCTTTGACATTATTAGAGTGTGTGTTTCTTATTTCATCAAATAGCTACCAAAAACAAAGAGGCAAGAACATTTGGCATTCTACCAGGGCCAAAACCTCTCCCTCTTGGAGAGGAAAACCCGCACATAATTCTTCTTATAGAGATTCCAATTGATGAATACCAAGACCATGAAACTTGACCTTCTACGCCACTCCAAGACCAAGACACCAATCCTCTTCTTTGTCACTGTTGAGATCATCATCACTGCTGCACCACTGAGGCCATTACTACTGCACCACTGAGATCTTCATTACTGCTGCAACATCATTGTTTCACCTTCACTGAGGTCTTCACGAGATCTCCATACGAATGAGAGTTTCTCTTAGATCCACCGAGATCATGACTGTTTCATCATAGTTGTGCCTTCCTCGAGATCATAACTGCACTTCTACTGAGGTTATCACTATGTCAACGAGGTCTCTACCTTGTCTTCATCATGAATTTGATAACATGTCTTTATCAATGCATCGAGAACTGCATCGTGACCATGTCTTCACTAGGATTATAACCGCGACCCATTATGACTGTGTCTAGTATGCCAAGAGTGTCTTATTGTGGGATCAAAATTATGTTGAGATAGTGATCATTACTACTGTGAGGAGGTTGAGACACATATATGCTTGATCAAATTCCTTATGACTGTAATTTCTTGCACCATGATTGCAGAGACATTGTGTTCACTGCACCCATCCGAAATACTATACTTTTGTACTTATTTGAAATAATGTAACCCTGTACCTTATCTGAAATATTGTACCCTGAACTTCATCCGCAATTTCAGAGATATCCGAGATCTTGTTTCTTCTTTTCTGCACAGACCTTGACTGGGTATATATAGTGGTTTGCCCCTGTATTTGAGCCGACATGTCCACCGAAAAGATGTGTCTTCATATGTGATATGACTTGATGTTAATATTCATTTTGAGGTTGAATTTAACTGTTCTCTTCATTTTTTTGCAGACAGACTTCTTTGTGCTTGTCTTGGAGGATTTTGCTTGGTCTTGGAGGGCTAATCTAGTCACTAGGTAGACCCATATACATTACATATATGCTCAAGAACATCTCTTTACACATGTCTTTGACTCTTTGACTTTTCTAGACCTATGGAATGAGCAACAAACTCATTCTTATCATTTAAAAAATAATATTTATTTTTCTTGACAAGTAAAAAGATCAAAATTACATTTGTAAATACTGAACCTAGTTACACTTTCTTCAACATTGCAGATGAGCCACAAGTGAGTGTTGGGGTCTTGTTGGAGCATTTTTTTGTGGTAACAAGATTTGGAACTATGTAGAAAAGAATCAAGCGATAATAATATTTCAAAGGAGGGTACCACACAAGAAGGCCAGTGTTGGGATAGCACACAAAAGTGTGATGAATAAGCAAAGGTTAATTTTGTGTGTACTAGCCCATAGTAATATTTACCATCCCATGGTAATAATTTACTACTAACGGTTTTTTGGTTGACTTGGGTCCAAATGTAAACCTTTAAATAGATCAAGATTAAGAAGTAAAATATACACCTTGACAAACCTAAATATGCATTTTTGCATTGTAATGATTTGGTAAGGCTAGTGAGTCGAGATGGGTATGATTGTAATGAAAGGCTCACATCGATAATGAGAATATTTGTTCTATGGAATATTCTATTTATTTGTGTCATGTTTAATGGCTTGTCTATTTTTATGATGTTGTTACTTTAAAATTTATGCATGATGACATTAATGTGCAGTTTCTAAAGAATAAGGGTGTACTTCATTTCTTTTTCTAAATAATAAGTAATGACATATCGAATATGGGTAATGCTATCTCCTCATCTCCTTCATCACTACAAAACTATACATGTTCATGTAGTTCCTCCTAGATGTCCTGGGTGAGACTTCACCTACTTGCAAGTGTTTCTGAAAGGGTTGATGTCTTAAGAGGTTTTGTTGGCAAATTCTCTCGAACCCCAGGTCAACCCCCTATGTGTCAATAAGGTTCAATGGGCTATGTTAGAACCAAAAAATGTATTAGTAAGTACAATGTTAGGGACATCGCATGAGAAACGATGTGATATGAATCATTCTTATGTATTATATTGGCTTATATGCATTGCCATGATCATGGGAAAGTGCAGGTTTTTCGATACAAGATTTCGTGACTAAATAGTTCTATGAAAAAACACCCATAATAAGTGTCACAATTTGGTCCATGATAGAGTGTTGACCCTAGTTCTATGATCAGGGTTACAGGAATTCCCCACCATGTATCGTCCAAAATGTGGATTCATGAGATAATGGTGTTTATTCACACTCCCGTAAACGTGTGACATTGACTGCTAATTGCCAATTGGGGAAGCTTGATCATGTAATAACACTTCCACTTATGGTTATATCTAGAGTTAGGCCAATAAAGTTGACGTTGCAGGATAGTTCAACAAAGAAGTGATAGGACCTAAAGGATTGAAGTAGGTTAGGGAGGCAGGGTGTTTGGAATAGTTGAGAGTGTTATTGGGTTTTATCATGTAAACATAATGTTGAATTGTTCTATGTTCCATGTATTTAAGGCTTAAATGATTATAATAATCTAGGAAAATGTTTCTTTTATGTTCTATTGTTGCGATTGGTGAAATTCTACTATTAGGATTGGTATATGTGATTGATTACTTCATTATGAGATTTGTTACACTATTAATCAGGCATGAGCATACATGAAACTTGCATAATATGTGATGGTTGATGAAATTTGTATATGCACGAGATATATATGTGCTAGATACACATGCATACCTTGCATGTATACACTTTCCATTATGATGTATAATGATAAGAAACATGATTGGTTGTCTGCAATATATTATGTCTTCATTGAGTTATTAAGTTCATTAAGTTGATAAGGTTTAATATTATTATAAATAAATTGATTCAATTAGGTTACTTTATTTATTTAAGTTAATGAAGTTTAAGGTTAACATTAATCCAACTAATTTGATGAGGTTAATTGATTTATATAATATAATGAAGCTTAAGTTTAGTATTACTCTACGTAATTTGATTAGTATAATTGATTGATTAATTAAATTTAATATGGTTCGTTTAATCTTAAACTAATGTAATATTATTATTATGATAAGAAAAATTGATTTGATTCTTTGGACTGATTACTATATTAAATGGAGCCACAAAAGGGGTGAAAGGATTGTTGGGTTGAAGCATTTATGAGGGGGACCCAAATATATTTTAAGTTTTTATGTTTGTCAAAGTTGTAAGGTAGTGGAGAAATGATTTATGAGGAGATGCGATGTAAGAGGTATGGGGGTTGATGATCTGGGGGGAAAAGATATTAAATTGAGTAATACATGCAATTGTGAGAATAAGAATTGTGAAGAGTATTTTGAACTATGAGGCTTGGGATTGAGGTTAAGGGATGTTGGACCCACTAGTTAGCTCTGCATCTAAGGATTTGGGCATGGAGGGCTAGGAAACCTTTGGAGGTTTTCTAGGGAGTTATGAATAAAATAATAATTAAATAAATAACAAAATATTAATAATAATAAAATAAATAAATAAAAAAAATTAATTATTAGTTATGAAGGGTTAAAAGGTCAAATAACATGATCATTCACCTTTGTGGCTAGTCAATGCCTATATAGGAAACTTCTGCGGAGGGATGAAATCACCACATATATATATATATATATATATATATATATATATAGATAGATAGATTACATACAAATATAATTGAAATACAGACCTTCAATTATCTGCCACAGTGATATCAGATCCAATCTGTTGCCCTAACAATGAAACGTCCATACTCATCTACCCCATCCTCTGTACTTGACCACGACCACTTGTCATCATTTCACAGTTGCTCTCTATCCCAAATTTCCCACCATCTCACTGTCATGCCCTTTGTCATGTTCCCTGTTGATCTATGTCACCATATATTTCCCCCACATCATATCAAGTCTCGATGTTTGGATTAAAAAATTTCCATTGATCCATGATCATCACGTCCCCTTTGCCACAATCTCCAAGTCGCCATGTCATTCTTCCAACATTTCTTTTGTCGCCTTACATTTCCCCATTAACAATCGCACACCAAACAATTCTCTATCATTCGTAAGAGCGTGACCTTTTATATCTAAGTTTATTATATAGATTTTATATAATTATATAATTTATCATATGGTTGTTTAATTATATAATTAATTAATGATTATATAACAAATAACTATATAATTTCATTATATACTTTGTATAATTATATATAACCATTTATTAATTAATACTCATTTTTATTATCCTATATATATATATATATATATATATATATATATATAAGTGTGTTCTACCAAGAAAAACAAGAACAAAATGGAAAGCAACAAGGAGTTACAAGCCGACATTAACTGTTATAGAGATGAAGTCAATAGTGTGTGATATCATCTCAGTAATTTCGAAAAATTGCAAACATAATTTAAGGAAGAACAAAAGAAGTTGACATTGATGATGGAGAAAATAATACAAAGAGACAACAAAATTGACAAAACCACCAAAAGACTTAATGATCATAGTGAACAATTTAATCAATTAATGGAGAAGGTGGACATGTTAACAATTCAAACTTTTCAAAGGCCAGTATTTAGACGACAAAGTAAAAATGAGCATGAACCTTCATATCCGCCTGAGATATGCTTTTCAGGTAGCCAATATTATGCTAGAGTTCTAGAAAGAAACCATCAGTGAATTAAGAATGAACTATCAAAATATGAAGGTAGGGATCACAGAGGAGCAATTGTTTGGGTTAACAAGATGAAAGGAATTTTTGGAGAAAACCCACCATTAGGTGAGATAGAGAAGATTATGACTTCCTCCAACACCTTAGAGGTGAAGCTTATGACTGGTTCCTCTAGTGGAAAAAGAAGTGTGACATTCTTTCTTTTCACTAGTAAGGGTTCACTATAGCACTACTAAAAAAATTGCATGAGAAGGACGACGACGACCTATAAAAACAAATTTATACATCTCAAATAAAAGGGATCTATAAGTGATTTTATCCACGAATGGGAATTATTAGCAATACATCACAATGGATTCATTGAGGATCGACTATTGAAGATGTATATTTGTGGACTAAAGGACTATATTCATGTTGAATTGAAACTATGAAAGCCCAACACTATTGAAGAGACTAGGAATGCAACAAGTCTTATTGAACAAAAAAATCATTTCAATAGGCCATCATTCACCAAGGAAGATGAAATCTAACAACAATACTCAGGTAAGAAAGAGATAAACAAATGAAAATATTGTGGAGACAAATGGTCATCAGGACACAGATGCCTGAATAAGACATTACATACTTATGAAGTTGAGGAGTCAGACACTTCAAGTAATGAGTCAGAGAAAAGGATAAAGAAGAAAAACAATTGTCGCAAGTGTGGGAAATACTGGACACCAGGACATAAATGTGAAGGCATGTCCTTATGCTACTATAAAATAGTAGATGGAAGGCAAGTAGAAGTATAAAATCTTGATGAAGACATCATTATAACATACAATGTAGAATCAAACCCTGAGGAAACAACACAAAAACCATCATTTTTTGCAATTGCATGTGTCGAGAAAAATCAAGATAAAGAAAGAAATTTTTCAAAAGACCAAAAACAACAAGAAACTGCAGAATACATTCCACCACAACTTCGAAAGAAGAAAACCCAATCTCTAAGAATAAGGAATATTAAACTTATGATGCCATCAACAAACATGATGAGGATATTAAAACCTAAAACCCTAAATCTTAAAAGGATCATAGGAGATAGAAATGTTAATATACGTGTATATTCTAGCAGTACTCATAATTATATAAACATTGATCTTGCTAAACAACTTGATCTTTGTGTGTGCCCAATCAAGGACTTGACCATGATTATTTCTATTCGGGAAAGTTCAAGGAAATAGGAGAATGTCATAAGGTTTCAAACCAGATACAAGAAATAGAACTACAGATAGAACTCTATGCCCTACCGCTCAAAGAAATGGATTTAGTGGTAGGTGCAGAATGGTCAACAAAGTTAAGAAGCTATACTACAAACCTTGAATAACATTTCATGGAGTTTGATTAGCAAGGTCAACAGTATAAATGTTATGGTTATTCAATGCTCACATAGGTGTTAGAAACTTTGAAGAATACTGAGAGGAGGGGTGAATAAATATTGTGCTCTATGATCAACTTATACCAAAGTTTTCCTTTCTTTACACAATTATTGAATCATCACTCATTATCCAGTAGCACATTGAAGATTAACACATCATAACATTTGAATCATACGAGAAAAAACCAAACAACCATAAGAACAACAATGCAAATAACAATGAGAAGAAATAATCACAACACATCAATCATATACATGAGGAGATCAGAGGTATGGCGGAAACTACAAGGGTAAAAAACATTGTTGGAAGATGGTCTTTGTTGTCGTCTCTTCTATTATTATAAAAATTATTTACATCTAATTCATTGGCCACCACCTGTGCGAAAGCCACAACATGTTAATCATGTGAGCCACTACTCGCTCCAGAAAACAATTTGTATGAACTTTGTATACCACCACCTGCAGGAAGCCACCACTCCCTCAACTTTGCTTCTACTAGAAGTGATCAGGTGTTTCTACTAGAAGTGATCAGGTTCTCAAAATTATGCTTAAAAATCAAAGTTGTCAGAATGGTGTGGAACCTGAATGACCGCGTAGTTCTCATCATCCTGAATCCAATGCAACTCGTTTCACGTGAAATGTACACCGTATGCTTCCATAAGTTCGATCTGTTCACTTTATCAAACAGGTAAAAAATTTGCAGATGGATGACAGGGATGCTGACTGGGCATTCGTACCACCTAGGTGGCAAGTGGAATATTCCATTTTGATGGCATTATTTTATTGGACTATGTGTTATTTTTTTGGCCAATGAGGAGGTGACACGTGGCTAAGCCGGAGCTCACCATGTGTCCTCCTAATGGCATACAAAATTTTGGTATGGTGGACAGGGCGGACACCTAGCTCGACCCTGAGACCTCCCACAGCACAACGCAATTAGTTACCAATCCACATACATGTTGTTTCTTAACCTTATGGGTTTTGTTTTTATCTTAAAGGTTATCTACCGCCACCACACCAACCACCAGACTAAACTGCTAATGGCTCTACCCATGTGAACATGTGTACAAACCGTAAATGGCTATCGTGATCGTCGAAGGGAGGGGGACCAGCACCGGGGGCTAACCCCTGGGCACATGGCCCCCATATGACCCAATTTTTGGTTCTAATGCCTTAGCAACAAAATTAATGATCCTACAAATCCGCCTGAAATTCAGGGAATTTGTTGCCCTGTTAGCGGAAAACTGGGCGAATTTGTAGGATGATGCCAGATTTTGTGCAAATTATGGAGCGATAGTGGAGAAACTAGGAGAGGTCATAACTTCTTCACTTTTCAATCAAATTAGATGCAGAAAGAGGCTAGGTAACCATTTTTGGACATTATGGACTCATTGGAGTAGGTTTCAGAAGCATTTGAGCATTACAAACACATAGTTTCACACTTTTTAGCATAATAGAGAGGCCCAAGCCGTTGGAAGCTGGACCAAGGAGACGTAGCCCAAGAGGGGTGAACTCCTTTATCATGTTACTATTGTGATGTTTTTTTATGATGTTTTGTACATGTTTATGATGATGTTCAATCTCTTATTTATGTTAAAATTGCTCATAAAATTAACATAAAAACTCATTTTTCACTTGCAAAATTCATGAATCCTTAAGCACAATGAAAGCATTTTGTTTCTAATCTGAGGAGGATCTTAGCATAACAATCTAATATTCTAAATCAGATCATTTTGGTATCAGAGCTCTAGGTTTGCTTTGTGAAAGAATGATTTAATTGTTTGCAAGTTTATGTCATGCTTACAAGGTTAAAACTCAAAAGAGGAGAAGGGAAGCTGGTTGGAAGCCCTGATGTTGGGTCGAGGGAAAGGAGAGAAAGGTTGCCACAATCTCCAACACCAGTTCAGCCTCGAGTTGCAGTTGAGACTCCAAAGATCATGTCTCATGAAGGAGAACCTACAAACATGACAAAAGATGAGAAGACCTTCAGAAAGGCTTTCTTTGATATGATAGCGATCGTGAAGGTCCTCTATGAAGAGAGGAATACCAAGTTGCAAGGGGAAAGTTTCAAACCTCCAAAAGAAGATGGTTCTTCAAGAGGAGGTAATGGAAAAGGAGATAATGGAAATGGAGACAAACCTGCACCCTCTTCACCACCTTCTTCATCTTCTTCTTCCCAAGCATCTTCACCCTCTTCCACTAACACAACCCTTACTCATACTCATCATCATACTTCAAAAGGAACTAATAAATCGCCTTTTTTAAAACTTGATGTTAAATTTGAGCTGCCCATGTATAATGGTGAAGTGAATGCAAAGAAGCTTGATAATTGGATTTGCCAGTTGGAGGTCTATTGCAGGATTCAAAACGTTCAAGAGGATGACATAAAGATTCAGTTAGCTTCCTTGAGAATGGAGGGTGCAACACTAGTATGATGGGAATCAAAGACCCAAGAGGAGATTAAAAAACACAGTAAGATCTCAATTTCTTGGATTGATTCATTGTTGCAATCAAAATACAATTATACCCTCTATCTTATATGCAGAAATCCATCATGAATTGGCAGACCTTTAGAGAGCTTAAAGGTAAAAATGTGCAAGATTACACCCAAGAATTCAGAAAAATGTCTTTAATGTTAGGTGTAGATTTGTAATCACGGGACACATTGTTGACGTACATAGGGGGTTTAAATAGTTACCGTATGCATACTATATTAATATTTAATCCCAATAATCTAGATGATGTGTGTGCAAGCCACTCATCTTGAGGCAAGAGGAAAAAACACTCCAGAAGAAGGTAGTAAAAAGCCATTTAAGAGTAAAGGAAAAGAAAAGGGTTTCGAAGGGAAGGGAAAGAAAAATGCATCTATCAATAAAGGAGCAGCAAAAGTAACATGAAAACATTGTTCTAGAGAGGGTCATGATGAAGCTCATTATCAAAATCTTCATCCCAAAATGAAACCAAAAAGATACAACAACAAGGGAAAACAAAAGACAATTGCAACCACTCAACGGGATTTGGGATCTGATTCGAGTGATGAAACTAAAATCACATCCATGGGGTTAAAAGAAAAAGAATCCATTGCTAGCATTAGTTCTTCAAACTCACAAAATGAAACTCCAAATGAAAAGAGGAGAATATAACTTTTTCACGTAAGAGTGATCTCAAAACATAACAAGATTGATACACTTTTCGATTGTGGCTCTCAAGCGAATCTTATCTCTGAAAAAATTGTCAAATGTTTAAACTTGGAAACCATTCCACATCATAAACCATATCCACTTGGATGGGTGTGTGACAATGCACAATTGCAGGTTACTAGAAAGTGTAAACTGAAATTCGCCATTACTACAAATTTCATAGATGAAGTGGAGCTTGATGTGGTGCCATTAGATATATGTGGCATAGTTTTGGGCAACCTGTACTTTTATGAAAAAAAAAAGTTATCTTCCATAGACATGAAAGCAAATATCATTTATTCAAATATGGAGTATAAATATTGTGAGAGCTCATTGCAAGAAATTAAATCTTTCACTTGTTAATGCAGGGCAAATGAAAAGACTAGTGAATTCAAGCAAGAATTTTGTGCTTCTAATGATCAAACCCAAGAATGATGTTGATAATGAAGCTTTTAAAGGTTGTGATTCAAATTTGAAATCTGATTTGGTTGATGTAGCTAACCAATATGATGAGATGATTCAGGAGCCAAAGGGATTACCTCCAAAGAAAGGAATCCAACATGAGATATAGTTGTTGCAAGATTGTCCTCTTCCTAACTTTGGCATGTACAGGATGTCAGTGATGGAAAGTGCAGAAATTAAGAATAAAATTCAAGATTTGTTGAATAAAGGGATCATCAGACCATCTTCCTCAATATGTGGTTCACCTATTGTCTTGGTGCCAAAGAAGGATGGAACATGGCGCATGTGTGTGGACTTTCATGCAATGAACAAAATTACGGTAAGGAACCGTTACCCACTGCCTAGAATATATGATTTACTTGATCAATTGAAAGATGAAAAGTATTTTACTAAGTTGGACTTAAGAAATGTCTACCATCAAATTAGAATAATTGAAGGAGACATTTGGAAGACAACGTTCAAAACAAAATTAAGTTTGTTTGAATGGCTAGTTATGCATTTTGGTTTATGTAATGCTCTTGTTACATTCATGTGTGTCATAAATGATGTGTTGAGGACATTTCTTGATGAGTTTTTTATAGTCTACTTAGATGACATCCTAATTTTCAGTGAATCTCGTGATGAACATGTCATGCATGTAATAAAAGTACTTGATGTCTTGAAAAAGGAACAATTGTATTTAAGATGTCAAAGTGTGAGTTTAGAAAAACTTCTTTAGTATACTTGGGTCATATTGTTGGAGGAGGTGAGTTGAAAATAGCTCCCTCCAAGGTTCATGTCATTGTGAATTGGCCAAGGCCCAAGACAGTTACTGAGGTAAGAATTTTTTTGGGAGCAGCCCAATATTGGAATAAATTCATTGCTAATTTTTCTCTTATAGCAGCTCATTTGCATGCATTGACAAGTGTGATTTTTTTTTTAAGTGTGGAGGAAAATAGCAAAAGGCCTTTGATGCATTGAAGGAAAAGATTAGTACAACTCCAGTACTTGCACTTCTAGACTTGAGACAGTCATTTGAGATTCAGACTGATCCTAGTGACTATGCCATGGGTGTAGCCCTCATGCAACATGGTAAGCCTATCTGTTTTCATTCGGAAAATTTTAATGGTGCAGTGATGAACTATCCTACATATGAAAAGGAATTGTATGCATTGGTACAAAGTGTGAAAAAATGGAAACACTACTTGATGGGTAAGGAAACAATCATTCACACTAATCATCAACCATTGTAATACCTGCAATATCAATCAAAGTTGCAGCAATCAAGGCACTTCCGATGGATGACTTTTCTTCAACAATTCCACTTGGTAATCAGGTATAAGAAAGGTATCTACAATAAAGTTGTTGATATTCTTTATATGCCTATTGTTAGTGCATCTATTTTACTCAAGCATGATTTTGTTTTACATAAAAGTTATATTGAGCAATGTGCATTATATAATGACTTTCAAGATGTTTATGCAAGCTTGAGTCAATTAACCAAGTAGAGGAATTGGATTATCATTTGCATGATAACTTGTTGTACCATCTTGGCAAGCTTTGTATTCCACAAGGAGAAAGAGCTAACATCATAAGAGAGGCACATACTTATCTTATTGCTAGTCATTTCAGTGTAAGTAAGACGGTGGCACATCTACAAAGGTATTTTTATTGGTCTCATATGCTTGAAATTGTGTCTCGTTTTATTAAGGGATGTCCATTATGTGCAATCAGTAAGCCTAGCAATAGGAAGTTAGGATTGTTCACACCACTTTCGGTTCCTTCACGACTGTGGGAGAGTGGTTTGATGGATTTTGTAGGAGGTATTCCATTGTCAAAAAGAGGCCATGATTATTTGTATGTAGTTTTGGATAGGTTCAACAAAATGTGTATTTTGATGCCATGTAAAAAGAAAGTTATAGTTGAACAAACTGCTCAGTTATTCTTTCATAATGTATGGGTGCATTTTGGATTTCCCACATCCATTGTTAGCAATCGATATTATCGCTTTGTTGGGAATTTTTTGTCAAGCTTGTGGGGATTCATGGACACCAAATTGGAAAAGAGAACAATTTTCATCCACAAATAGATGGTAAAATAGAGGTGGTGAACATAACAATGATACATCTTCTTCATGGGTATTGCAGGAAGCATCCTAAGTTGTGGGATGAACATTTGCACTATATTCAGCATGCTTACAACCAAGCCAAGAACTCTTCAACTCAAACTTCGCCATTTGAGGCATGTTTGGGATACTTGCCTAAATCTCCTTTGGATTTTATTTTTGGCAAAGATGTTGCTACTGATGGTCATAGAGACATAAAAAAAGCAAGAAATTTCATTGAACAAATCCAATTGGTACACCAAAAGGTTTATGAACAGCTTGAAAAGAGCCAAGGCAAGTATAAAGCAAGGAAAAACAAGCATCATGAAGATCACAAGTTCCAAGTCGGTGAAGAATTTTGGCTTCACATTAGCAAAGAGAGACTCCAAGGAGAAGGTAAACAACTAAAACCCATTAGATATGGTCCGTTCAGAATTTTGGAAAAGATTGGTAATAATGTCTTCAGGTTGAATTTGTCCTCATATATGCAAATTTATGTTGTTATTAATGTTGAAAATTTAAGATTGTATGAGCCTCCTTTGATTGAAGATCAAGGAGAGAATATTCAAATTCCATCTATTGAAGACTTTTCTCCATATTTCCTTGATGAGCTTCAACAAGACACTATACTTGGCAGAAGAACAAGGACATCAAAAAGGGGAAGTGTCAATTATCTTCGAGTGGGGCTCAAGGGTACAAATCCTTCCAAAGCAAAATGGATAGAGATTGGAAAGGTGAGGGAACTATACCCTCACCTTCTAGACAACTGAAAGTGATCTTTTGGGGTCCAAAAGGCTTCCAGTGGGAAAGAGTGATCAAGTGCTCAAAATTAAGCTCAAAAATCAAAGTTGTCAAAATGGTGTGGAACCTAAACAACCATGTAGTGCTCATTATCCTGAATCCGGTGCAACTCGTTTCACGTGAAATGGACATAGTATGCTCCCAGAACTGCGATCTGTTCACTTTGTCAAACAGGTAAAAAATTTGCAAATGGATGACAGGGACGCAGACTGGGCATCCGTACCGTCTAGGTGGAAAGTGGAATATTCTTGAAATATTCTTGGAATATTCCTAGAATATTTTGTTGTGGTGGCATCGTTTGGTTTGCCCATGTGTTATTGTTTTGGCCAATGAGGAGGTTACACGTGGCTAAGTCGGAGACTGCCACATGTCCTCCTAATGGCATACAAAATTTTGGTATCGTAGACAGGGCAGAGGCCAGGCTCAACCCTGCGGCCTCCCACATCACAACGCAATGAGTTACAAAATCCACCTACACGTTGTTACTTAACCTTATGGGTTTCGGGTTAATCTTAAATGTTATCACTACTGAGGTTGGGGGAAGACCATTGGCGACCCTCCCATGTCAACACACTACCGCATATCCACAACAACAGTTACTACCGCCACCACACTGACCGCTGGATTAAACTTCCAATCATTTCGCCCATCTGAATGCACGTACAAACCGTAAACAGTTACAGTGACCACCGAAGGGAGGGGGGCTAGTGTCGGGGGCTAGCCCCTGGGTGCATGGCCCCATATGACCCAATTTTTGGTTCTAAGGCCTAGGCAGCCAAATTAATGATCCTACAAATCCACCCAAAATTCAGGGAATTTGTTGCTCCGTCAGTAGAAAACGGGGCGAATTTGTAGGATGATACCAGATTTGGTGCAAATTGTGGAGCAAATTGTGGAGAAACTAGGAGAGGTCATAACTTCTTTAATTTTAACCAAATTGGATGCAGAAAAAGGCTAGGTAGCCAGTTTTAGACATTCTGGACTCATTGGAGCAGGTTTCAGAAGCATTTAAGCATTGTAAACATATCTTTTTACACTTTGAGCATAATAGAGAGGCCCAAGCCATTGGAAGTTGGACCAAGGAGACATAGCCCAGGAGGGGTGAACTCCTTTATCATGCTCCTATTGTGATGTGTTTTTGATGATGTTCTGTACATGTTTATGATGTTGTTCAATCTCTTATTTATGCTAAAATTGCTCATAAAATTAACATAAAAACTCATTTTTCACTTGCAAAATTCACGAATCCTTAAACACAATGAAACCATTTTGTTTATAATCTAAGGAGGATCTTAGCACAACAATCTAATATTCTAATTCAGATCATTTTGGTATCAGAGCTCTAGGTTTTCTTTGTGAAAGAATGATTTAACTGTTTGCAAGTTTATGTCATGCTTACAAGGTTGAAACTCAAAAGAGGACAAGGGAATTTGGTTGGAAGCCCTGAAGTTGGGTCAAGGGGAAGGAGAGCAAGGTTTCCACAATCTCCAACGCCAGCTCAGGCTGAAGTTGCAGTTAAGACTCCAAAGATCATGTCTCATGAAGGAGAACCTACAAACATGACAGAAGATGAGAAGACGTTTAGAAAGGCTTTCTTTGATACGGTAGAGATGGTGAAGGTCCTCTATGAAGAGAGGAATACCAAGTTGCAAGGGTAAAGTTCCAAACCTCCAAAAGGAGATGGTTCTTCAAGAGGATGTAATGGAAATGGAGACAAACCTCCACCCTCTCCACCATCTTCTTCATAATCTTCTTCACAAGCATCTTCACCTTCTTCCACTAACACAACCCTTACTCATACTCATCGTCACACTTCAAAAGGAATTGGTAAATCACCTTTTTAAAACTTGAAGTTAAGTTTGAGCTACCCATGTATAATGGTGAAGTGAATGCAGAGAAACTTGATAATTGGATTCGTCAGTTGGAGGTCTATTGCAATATTCAAAACCTTCAAGAGGATGACATAAAGATTCAGTTATCTTCCTTGAGAACGGAGGGTGCAGTGTTAGTATGGTGGGAATCAAATGTCCAAGAGGAGGTTAAAAAAATGATAAGATACCAATTTCTTGGATTGATTTCATTGTTGCAATCAAAATACAATTCTACCCTTTAGCTTATATCTAGAAATCCATCATGAATTGGTAGAACTTTAAACAGCTTAAAGGTCAAAATGTGCAAGATTACACCCAAGAATTCAGAAGAAAAAAAAGTTCTTTAATGTTAGGTGTAGATTTGCAATCACAGGACACATTGCTGAAGTACATAGGGGGTTTACACAGTTACCTTAGGCATACTATATTAATGTTTAATCCCAATAATCTAGATGATGTGTGTGTGCAAGCCACTCATCTTGAGACAAGAGGGAAAAACACTCCAAAAGAAGGTAGTAAAAATCCATTTAAGAGTAAAGGAAAAGAAAAGGGTTTCAAAGGGAAGGGAAAGAAAAATGCATCTATCAAAAAAGGAGGAGAGAAAGTAACATGCAAACATTGTTCTAGAGAGGGTCACGATGAAGCTCACTGTTGGAAGCTTCATCCTGAAATGAAACCAAAAAGATACAACAACAAGGGAAAACAAAAGACAGCTACAACCACTCAACAAGATTTGGGATCCGATTCGAGTGATGAAACTAAAATCAAATCCATGGTGTTAAAAGGAAAAAAATCCATTGCTAGAACTAGTTCATCAAACTCACAAAATGAAAAGAGGAGAATAGAACTTTTTCACATAAGGGTGATCTCAAAACATAACCAGATTTATACACTTTTCAATAGTGGCTCTCAAGCCAATCTTATCTCTAAAAACATTATCAAAAGTTTAAACTTGGAAACCATTCCGCATCATAAACCATATCCACTTGGATGGGTGTGTGACAATGCACAATTGCGTATTACTAGAAAGTGGAAACTGAAATTCACCATTACTGCAAATTTCATAGATGAAGTGGAGCTTGATGTGGTGCCATTAGATATATGTGGCATAGTTTTGGGCAGCCCATACCTTTATGACAGAAAATCTATATTCCATAGACATGAAAACAAATATCATTTATTCAAAGATGGAGTAGAATATATTGTGAGAGCTCATAGCAAGAAATTAAATCTTTCACTTGTTAATACGAAGCAGATGGAAAGACTAGTGAATTCAAGAAAGAATTTTGTGCTTCTAATGATCAAACCCAATAATGATGTTGATAATGAAGCTTTTAATGGTTGTGATTCAAATTTGAAATCTAAATTGGTTGATGTAGTTAACCCATATGATGAAATGTTTTAGGAACCAAAGGGATTACCTCCCAAGAAAAGAATCCAACATGAGATACAGTTGCAGCAAGGTTGTCCTCTTCCTAACATTGGCATGTACAAGATGTTAGTGATGGAAAGTGTAGAAATTAAGAAGCAAATTCAAGAGTTGTTGAATAAAGGGATCATCATACCATCTTCCTCGCTATGTGGTTCACCTATTGTTTTGGTGCCAAAGAAGGATGGAACATGACACATGTGATCCGAACTTAAACAAGAATGCTACAACTTACAAATATAACCATAAACACAGATGTGCAGTAGAAAAACACTTAATTTCATTAATGGAAAAATGTTGAACTATGCTTACAAACAGAGTGGAAATAAGATAGCTCGGGCAATGGTAGCTTATCTTTGAGAAGAGTTGTGGCAGCTACATGCCTCTAAACTGAGTTACAATGAGGCTCAAGGGACTTTCTATTATTGAACAATAAGAGAAAACCCTAAACAACCAAAACCCTAACCCGAGGAGATGTAACACCAAGAGTTTATGGGCCTCGTTGGGGTTAGTTGGGCAGCCAACTTCCCGGGGCCGTAACTTGGTCATATTATCTATGTTTGATGCGTATGATACCTCGTTGGAAAGATATTTTCAAGAACTACAACTTCCAGTGTGATTGCTATAGCAATAACTTGAGGAATTTTTCAAAAAAAAAAAACATCATTTAGGACCTCAAAACAACTCCGGAAGTTCGAAACCCAAAAAACTGCCAAAAATAGTAAATTCTACTATAATTAAGGAAACTAAAAAACTAAAAGAAATAATGGTGAGGGTCCAAGTGAAATAGGTAGGTGGCCACCAATATCCACCTAGATTAGTCCTCCCCCCTTAGGAAGCAATGGTCCCCATTGCATTGAGTTCCTCCATGATATGAGGAAACTTCTGTTGAACTTGGTCCCTAGTGAGCCATTTGCCTTGGTGAAGGAGTTGGCCTGCTTTGACAACTCGATATAGTTGTATCCTCTGTTTCTGAGTGTTCTTGGTCTATGTTTCTATGATCTGATAAGTTGTGGTTTGTTCCATGCAGTCCGGGTTGAGCTCTGTAGGTGTGATTTGTTTTGCAATGTCAGATGTGTCCAACAATGGTAAGTATGGCTGAAAGAAATATACATTGAACAATGGGTGCAGACCAAGGAACGGTGGGATGCTGAGATCGAAGGCATTGTCACCGACGGCCTTGGTGATGGTATATGGCCCATTTCGGAGTGGGCGAGGCTTGCGGTGGGCTCCAACAAGGCACTCCTTCTGCAAATGTAGCCAAACTTTGTCGCCCACCTGGAACTTGTGCGGCACTAGATGTTGATCATGGAATTGCTTGTACTTAGCATTAGCTCTGTCCAATATATGATGGACTTGTTGGCGGATTTGTTAAATGTGCTCAATGAAGTTGTTAGCCCTTTTAGCTTTCGACTGCATATGAGCCAAATCTACCTGAGTGGCTACAAATAGTATGGCCACATCAATAGGGCATAATGGCTGAAATCCCAGCCCTACCTGAAAGAGGTTGTGGCCTATTTATTTGTGGAGAGCTCTGTTGTAGTTGTGTTGGACATAGGGGAGACTTTCATCCCATGTGCGTGGATGCTTTGAGTTGTACATGCGCAGAATGTGTACGATCATCCTATTGACAACATTTGTTTGATCATCAGTCTTACCCCAATGCTGGAATGGATTTTGTCATTGGGATCTTAGGCGAGTCCTAGTGTTCTAGGTCGAGTCTATGTAAAAGTGATTTGGGAATAATCCTAACTATTTGGTTAGGTTATTTTATTACAAATTGCTTGGTCTGTTCGATTATATTTGTGTCGCAGAAATGGGTAGTTTGTGAGGATCTTTTGCAAATGGGTTTTCCCCCTTGAGATGTAAAAAATATGAAAATCATGATGTAAAGTATCTTGAGGGTTGGAAAAATAATTTATCCCCTCATATGTTAATTAATTAAATTTTTTGGCCAAAAATTAATTAAAATCCTAAGCGAGAAATTTAATTAATTCTAGGTCCTAAGTAAATTTAAATTCTCCAAAGGCAAAATTCGTCGATCCTTAAAAATCAAAATTTAAAAGGCCCCGGGACTAAGCTAAATTAATTATTTTGCTAAATTTTAAGCCTCTGGTCCATGGGGATTAAGTCAAAGTCAAATTTTTGAGGAAATTAACTCAAAATTTTTATTTTTTAGTTAATTAAAATGCATATAATTGAAAAATTCGAATTTCCTCAAGAATTTAAAATTTCGACGGATGAGATTAAAGAAATTTTGATCCTCATCAACGGTCAATATTGCTTTGACGAGGATCACTCGAACTAGCAATTGGAGGATTTATCTTTAAATAGGAAGTCATTTGTCAGTGCATGGATCCGACCTTTGAGTCGTGCTAAGCGAAAAGTTCTCGTGTAATCCTTTTTTAATAATAAAGAAAGACTTTGGGGTTAATCTTCGCCAGTGTTACTCTTCATGGAAATACTGTAAGATGTGTCATTTTTCATGCGTAAATTTTTTTTAGCCATTGATGATAGCTTCTGAAGAGTGATTTGATTACAAGTATCTTGCTCAATCATTGGGGTTTAAGTGTTAATTTAAATTTTGAATGTAATAGCAGGTATCTCTATTTATCTTAATTTTATTATCATTTTCTCACTCTATTTTGATGTTTGGATTGAGTTTTGCAGGAAAATCTTGTTTTTTAGATCATCAGGCATTCGAGGAAGTTTTTCAGTTGTGTAGGTTTTAACCCCGTACAGAAATTACCTGCATATGAATTCTAAGGACAAAAAATAAACAATGCGAGAGCATAACACATAAAACACATATATACAGAGATTTCCCCTGGATCCCAAAACCGGGACTACCAACTTGATTTTTCATTATGTTCCTTTCAATGTTACAGTACATATTTATACATGCCGAAGCATCCAATACCATGGACCGAAAACCATCACATCCAAAACCATGGACCGAAAACCATCGAATCCAAAACCATGTGCAAAAACCATGCACAAAACCATAGGTAGGTCTGCCCAATCTAATAGAGGGTCCAAAAAAAAAAATTCCCTGGGGCGCTGCCCCAGACCCCGTAGAGGGGAGCTACGCGCCCCCCTCAAACCCCTTGTGACCCCCCCACTGTGCAATCAGAGCAACAAAGGGGGGGCTCCGCCCCCCCTCTAACCCCCCGCTTAACTACGTGGGCCAATCATGGAAAGATTATAACAAATTGGACCAACCAACTCCCAATCTGTGTTTTCTGAAGAGCCCAGCTTAATTTGATCCCAAGCTTATCATAAGATTTTTAGTGGTGATGCATGAAGGGTTTTGAGCTAAGCACCTCCTTTAAAATTTTATTTTATTTATTTTTATATGCGAAATTGATCAATTTAGTTGTTGAGAGCCTTAGATTATCAGATATGGAGCGGAGTTGGAATCACACTCCTCAGATCTGATAGATCTGCCATTCATGTGCATAAATCTGTAAATTATTTTTGGTTTTCTGACTTGGGTTTTTCTAGGTTTTAATTTTTATCATTGTTTATATCATTTGGATATTTTCTTGTTGTCGTGCAGCTACAGATCTGAGGAGGAAATTTTTGTAGAGTCCAGATCTAGGCCCTGGAGGGTAAGACCTGGATCTCTGGGGTTTATCAACATGATTTTTCAAGGATATTATTTAGATTTTTTTATGCAGTCCAAGGGTTTAAATTTATTTTTTATTTTTTTTAATCTGGAAAAAATTTAATTTTATAAGGGTTTCAAATAAATTTGAAGTAGAAGGATTAACTTTTTAATCAAAATTTCTAGGGTTTCTGGGCTACATTTTCGTTGATTGGTTTGCTTCCTGGGTTTTTGGGTTCACTTTGCAATTTCAAAAAAATAAAAAAAATAAAAAAAAAACCCTCATTTCTGTATATCTCTGCCTACATTTTCCTCATTAATCCCTCACATTATTTTTTCTTTCGTCTTTGCTACATGTTGTCCCCTTCCATTCTACCTACAGCATCCTTCAAACCCTTTAAAAATCCCTTTCCTCTACGCTTGTTTCTTCCTTTTCCTTATTGCATCCTCCCTCCTCCATCGATCTGTGGCACCTTTGGTTTGTTTTCTTTCCCTCGCTACCATATTTCTCTGTCCATTCCACGGCTCTTTCTACAACCCCCTTCTCTTTTCGCGTCCATCAAACCTCCAAGCGCTAGCTTAAATCTGCTATCCGCTGCCTATCCAAACTGCAACCTTCACTACAGCTCCCTCTTCCTTTCTCGTCAACCTGTGCGTTTTCCTCTCCATCTGCTGTCGTCCAATCTCCAAACCATAGTTGCAAACCCTTACTGTGTTCTCCCTTCCTCATCGATCTGCAACCCGAGCTCCCTGTTGCAGCTCGAACCCTTTCCGTCGTCGGACTTGCACACAATATGCACAACAACAAAAAAAAATTGATGTATGTGTTGTTATGTATTAGGTTAGGTTAGGTATTCTTTTTTATTTAGTTTAGTTAGTTCGACTTTTATTTTTTTCTTTTTATTTTTTTGTATTGTTATATATTATTATGAGTTCAAATTTGATCTTTTTATTTTTTTAGTTTGGTTAGGTTTCATTTCATTTTTATATTAAGTTAATTTTTGTTTTTACTTTTCATTATTTTATTTTTCTTTCATGTAAAATAAAAAAATCTAAAACACTTAAAAAAAAACTACAAAAAAAAAAATTATTTTTTCTTTGTGATATTTGATTTTTTTTTTTTAGATTTTGAATTTTTGTTTTATTACAAATTTCAAAAATTATAAAAATTTATAAAATCTAAAAAAATCCTAAAAATTTAATAAATCTAAAAAAAATTAAAAAAAAACATTTAAAACATCTAAAAAAATTAAAATCTGGTGACTAAGGAAATAAATTAAAGGGATTTGCACTTTCACATTAAAAAAATTTAATGTAGCCTATGGCCCATTAAAATTTCAATTTATTAACCGTTTTGATTTATTTTGTCATATTAAAAGATTTTGATATCTTCATTCAACTAATCTCCTAAGGAATAATTAAAATTCTAATTTAAATTTTTTTGGTGTTATTTGGTGATTAAATGCAATTCTCATGATTTTTCTATGGTCAATGTGCAATAAATGTTTTAAATCATATTGATTGTTGGAGAAAGATAATATTTCTAGATTATCCTGCATGTTAAAGTTTTGGGCGTTTACAGTGGTCATTCATGATTGTCACTATTCGTCACATATTGGAAAATTGCTCTGGATAACTTGTTTTATTTATTCAATGGTTAATTCAAATATTAAAGGCACTCGTCTACGGTCATTTATATCTTGTGATTGTGTCTTATTTTAATCTATCCATCTTAATTGACCGAGACTTGCTTTAAATTGTTCATCCTTAAAATCTCCTAGTGCATGTGTTCCACAGGCTATCCTCATCCATTAACCTTAGGGACTACCCCCCTTAACCTATCTAGGAGAGAGTCTAAACGGAGTGAGTAAGGATTAGTGTGACAGCCCTTACTCTGAGCGTTGTTGCGGTGCCTAGACACTTTGCGCAACAACATTTTTTTGCGTCGTTTCTGAGGATATTTTATTCTTGGCATTTCAATGATATTTCCTCATCATTCTTCTCATTTCTCATCTTTTCATTTGAGTCGAAAACGACAACATTTTTTGTCACCGTTGCTGGGGATATATTTTTTCTATCCTTGTTCCTCATAACATTTTTCTAATCATCTTATCTTTCATCATGTCTTGTCCCATCAGCACAACATTTCTTGGCGTCATTTGATCTTTTCATCGCCTTATCTTTTTTCATCTCATTAGTCGTTTCATATGCACTTTTAACACCTAGACATTTCGGTTCGTTTCTTGTTTGGATGGAAACTCCACTTATTCATCCATTATTTCTCATACAAGAAGCCCTCCCCTATATCCAATTGTTTTTGTCTTTTGGATCCTAGAGCTAGATTCATGTTTAAGTGGTGACTCCACTTCTTTCATTTCTTACAAGAATTTCTACTAGAAGCTCGCTTCTTGTGCATCTCTTGATTTTCTTGAACAGGGGTCTCTCTCTAGTATCCATTTGGTCCCTCCTTATCCCTTTAAGAAAGTGATCATGGATGACTAGTTTACCCCGTGTCATTTTACTAATTTTCTCCATGATATGCCGGAAGAGACCATTCATAAATTGCCTTTGTTCTCGGGTGGTGATTTAGTCATTGCTAGTAAGCATCTATGTAGTGTTACTCATACAATAAACAAATATTCTGGTTCTTCCCATTATAAACATGAAGATGTCAAGATGCGTCTATTTTCCTTTTCTTTAGAGGGTGATGCTTTGAATTGATTTCATAATTGTCCTCGAGATTCTTTTGCTTCTTTATAAGACATCATCAATGATTTTGAAGATAGATATGGAGATCAAGGTGGTTCGCCTTGTGCCCCTAATACTATGCAACAGGATGAAAGTGATCCTATAAAGGATCCAACTGTCAATGAAATATTTCAAGACAATTCTCCATATCAAAATGTGCCATCCACTTGTACCGTTACAAGACGAATCCATGATAGTGGAAAAGCAAGAACATGTTGTCAAATCAGTGTCGACAATGAAAGGGAAAATGATAAGCATCTTATATAATAACTAAAGTAGTTGGTTAAAGATGTGCAGTTTTGTCAAACACAGCTGGTAAAAAATATGGAGCTTAGTCAAGAAAAATTGATAGCTGATTACGCCCAAGATATGAGAAATTTGTACACTCAACTGGAAAAACGTGATGAGGAGATGGAAATCATGAAAATTAAACACTCCGATCACGTAGCCACCGTAGTAGAAAAGTGTGCTCAGAATATGAAGGCTATGAGGACCGACATGCAGAGTCATCATGAGAAAGAAATGAGTACTATTCAAGTAAATCATAACACAATGATGGAGGCCATGAAAGCGGGTCATGACATAGAAAGGACTTCCATGCAAAACTATTTACTTGTCATGAGAGAAAAACATGCTAAGGAAAAGGAAACCATGAAAGCTAATCATGACAGAGAAATGAGCTCTATGATAAATTGCTTGATGAACATAAAAGCAGATAATGACAAAGTAATAAAAGATATGGAAGCTGGTCAGATATGTCTTTAGAATAAGTTATTGACCATGGAGGAAAACCATGCCAAGGAAGTCAATGCTATGAAGATTGAACACTCTAACCAGATGGATGTCATAACGATACAAGGACAGAAATTTCAACATTGGTCAGAGGATGAAAGAAACAAGGAAACGTTAACAAATCATAAGCCTCCTTGTCTGTTGTAGCAAGCTCCATCTTATTATGAGGAGGTCATTTGTTCCATTGAAAAGTGGCTAATTGAAGGTGACCCAGATAAAATGGATATTGATAAGAATCAAGATGATGCTCACATGGTTAATCCACCAATCATAACAGATCAATTTCATAAAGGAACGCAGATCACAGAAGTTTTGAATATTCCAATTTTTCCATATGAGCATTTTTCGAATCAAAAAGATTAAGTTATAACTCATGACACCTGTGAGATTGATCCATCATTCTTGACAGAGTAGATGTAGAATGAAGAAAGAAATGTCATGCAATCTTACATACTTCATATGAGAGTTTTGAAGTAGAATGTTCCACATCATCAGTGATACAACCTGCCACAAAGAAAAGACGTAAGAGAAAGAGAATAAGAAATCAATTTGATGCATCAGATGGTCGTGAACAACTTGATTTTCGAATAGGAAAAAGTCCTACCATGTGCAGGATTGGACATGGCACATCCGAGAAACAGCCAACCGATTTGCTTGAAAGCAGGAACATGCTCAGTATGCATTATATTCAACACATCTAATGCCATGGGACATCCTTGTATTGTATTTCTAACCTTATACCCTGTTATTTTAGTATTTCATTTTGTAGTTAGATTTGTGTTTTTCATGTTATTAGGATAGTTAATAAATGAAGAGCTTATATCTTTCATGTGCATAATGTTATATGATGATTTTTGGATGGATGCTACTTATGTTATATTGTGTGTTGTGTGGATGTGAATTTTAGATTATCACATTCCTCTGATGCAACAACGTGTCCCCAAGTAGAGTCAGATGTTGACCACTACGTGTCAATGACCCATAGCAATACACCCCCTTTTTTTGCAAAAGGGATAGTGCCTGATCGATGTGCTTGTGTCGTACAACTATCATCGTTAGTTTCACTTCCAAGATGTTATGTAAACCCATTCTGCATGTATATGATGTAAATAATCTCAACATATCCATGTCGTGTATGTAATTGCCTAGGTAAACCTACTTTTCTGGTGACGATCTACATTCCGGGAGGTTTTTTGTCTCACTGATCCATTCTCAGATGGTCAACAGAGTTTTTCTTCAGTCTTACCCCAAATCCGGAATGGATTTTGTCACTGAGATCTTAGGCGAGTCCTAGTGTTCTAGATCGAGTCTATGTAAAAATAATTTGGGAATAATCTTAACTATTTGGTTAGGTTATTTTATTACAAATTGCTTGGTCTATTGGATTATATTTGTGTCGCAGAAATGGGTAGTCTGTGAGGGTATTTACAAATGGATTTTCCCCTTTGAGATATAAAAAATATGAAAATCACAATGTAAAGTGTCTTGAGGGTTGGAAAAATAATTTATCCCCTCATAGGTTAATTAATTAATTTTTCTGGCCAAAAATTAATTAATTAACCTATGAGGGGATAAATTTAATTAATTCTAGGTCCTAGGTAAATTTAAATTCTCCAAAGGCAAAATTCGTCGGTCCTTAAAAATCAAAATTTAAAAGGTCCTAGGACTAAGGTAAATTAATTATTTGGCTAAATTTTAAGCCTTTGGTCCATGGGGGTTAAGTCAAAGTTAAATTTTTGAGGAAATTAACTCAAAAAATTATTTTTGAATTAATTAAAATGCATTTGATTGAAAAATTCGAATTTCCTCAAGAAATTAGAATTTCGATGGATGAGATTAAAATAAATTTTGATCCCCATCAACAGTCGAGATTTATTCGACGAGGATCACTCGAACTAGCCATTGGAGAATTTATCTTTAAATAGGAAGTCATTTGTCAGTCCATGGATCTAACATTTGAGTCGTGTGCTAAGCGAAAAGCTATCGTGCAATCTTTTTTGAATAATAAAGAAAGACTTTGGGGTTAATCTTCATCGGCGTTACTCTTCATGGAAATACTGTAAGATGTGTCGTTTTTCATGCGTAAATTTTTTAGACATTATTGATAGATTCTGAAGAGTGATTTGAGTACAGGTATCTTGCTCAGTCACTGGGGTTTTAGTGATAATTTAAATTTTTAATGTAATAGCAGGTATCTCTATTTATCTAAATTTTATTATCATTTTCTCGCTTTATTTTGATGGATAAATTGATTTTTACAGGAAAATCTTGATTTTTAGATCATCGGGCATTCGGGGAAGTTTTCAGTTAGACCAGCCAACTCCTGATCCATGTTTTCTAAGGAGCCCAGCTTAATTTGATCCTGAGCTTATCATAAGATTGTTAGTAGTGATGCATGAAGGGTTTTGAGCTAAGCACCTTCTTTAAATTTTTTTTTTTTTTTTATGTGCGAAATTGATCAATCTGGTTGTTGAGAGCCTTAGATTATCATATATGGGAGTGGAGTTGGACTAACACTCAGATCTAATAGATCTGCCATTCCTGTGAATAGATCTGTAAATTATTTTTTGTTTTTTGACTTGGGTTTTTCTAGGTTTTAGTTTTATCATTGTATATAACGTTTGGGTGTTTTCTTGTTGTCGTGCAGCTACATATTTGAGGAGGAAATTTCTGTAGAGTACATATCTAGGCCCTGGGGGTAAGATCTAGATCTCTGGGGTTTATCAACGTGATTTTTCAGGGATATTATTCAGATTTTTTTATGCAATCCAAGCGTTTAAATTTTTTTTTTTTTTTTAATCTGGAAATAATTTAATTTTATAAGGGTTTCAAATAAATCTAAAGCAGAAGGATTTAACATTTTAATCAGATTTCTGGGGTTTCTGGGCTACCATTTTTTGTTGATTGGTTTGTTGCCTGGCTTTTAGGGTTCACTATGCAATTTCAAAATTTAAAAAAAAAAAAAAAAACCCTCGCTGCCATATCTCTCTGCCTATGTTTTCCTCATTAATACCTCACATTGTATGTTCTTTCCTCTTTGTTGCATGTTGTCCCCATTCATTCTACGCACAACATCCTTCAAACCCTTCGAAAATCCCTTTCTTCTACACTCGTTTCTTCCTTTTCCTTGTTGCATCCCCCCTCTTCCATCGATCCGTGGCACCTTTGGTTTGTTTTCTCTCCCTCGCTGCCATATTGCTCTGTCCATCCCACGGCTCTTTCTACATCCCCCTTCTGTTTTCGTGCCCATCAAACCTCCAAGCGCTGGCCTAAATCTGTTGTTCGTTGCCTATCCAAAACACAACCTTCGCTGCAGCTCCCTCTTCCTGTCGACCTGTGTGTTTTCCTCTCCATTTTTCGTCGTCCAATCTCCAAACCATCATTGCAAACCCTTACTGTGTTCTCCCTTCCTCATCGATTTGCAACCCAAGCTCCCTGCTACCTCCTTGTCCGCAACCATTTCTGCTACCCGAGTTCCCTACTACCTCCTTGTCCGCAACCATTTCTACTACCCGAGTTCCCTACTACCTCCTTGTCCGCAACCATTTCTGCTACCCAAGCTCCCTGCTGCAACTTGAACCCGTTCCATCATTGGCCCTGCACACAATACGCACAACAACAAAAAACATTTGATGTATGTATTGTTATGTATTAGGTTAGGTTAGGTATTCTTTTTTATTTAGTTTAGCTAGTTCGACTTTTATTTTTTTATTTTATTTTTTTGTATTGTTATATATTGTTATGAGTTCAAATTTGATCTTTTTATTTTTTTAGTTTGGTTAGGTTTCATTTCATTTTGATTTTAATTTAATTTTTGTTTTTACTTTTCATTATTTTATTTTTTTCATTTAAAATAAAAAAATCTAAAACAATTTAAAAAAAACTAAAAAAAAAAAAATCTTTTTTCTTTGTGGTATTTGATTTTCTTTTTTTAGATTTAGATTTTTTGTTTTATTACAAATTTTAAAAATTATAAAAATTTCTAAAAAACTAAAAAAATCCTAAAAATTTAATAAACCTAAAAAAAATAAAAAACATTTAAAACATCTAAAAAAATTAAAATCTAGTGACTAAGGAATTAAATTAAAGGGATTTGCACTTTCACATTAAAATTTTTAATGTAGCCTATGGCCCATTAAAATTTCAATTTATTAACCATTTTGATTTATTTTTTCATATTAAAAGATTTTGATTTCTTCATTCAACTAATCTCCTAAGGAATAATTTAAATTCAATTTTAAATTTTTTTGGTGTTATTTGGTGATTAAATGCAATTCTCATGATTTTTCTATGGTCAAGGTGCAATAAATTTTTTAAATCATATTGATTGTTGGAGAAAGATAATTTTGCTATATTATCTTGCATGTTAAAGTTTTGGGCATGTTAGTTTCAGTATTTGAATACTTTCATCAAGGATCAAATTTGCTCTTTGCATTTTCATTTTAGGGGTCCCATACTGAAATTTTTACATCATTTCATTAGGTCATGTCAAACTGATCCATTGATGGTTGTCTTCTCTTTAGAAAATCTACTTTCTCCCTCATAAAATATGCTTGTTGACTTTCTTCAGTTTGTCTTCAGTCATGGTTACATGGTCAAAATGCAATCATGTTTTCATTAGGTCATAGGGCATGTCTTCATTAGGTCTTAGGGTTTCATTTCCAAGGTCAAGAGCATGATTTAAAGGTGTAAATAAAAGGCAGCAAGGGTATGAGGATGGTAAATAAATCAAGAATGATGGCTAGTAAGTCATAGTCACTATATAATTATCTTTTTAACTAATGTAATTTTCACCTCAAAAATCATGTTTTTGAGGTGAAAATAGAGTATTTTGAGTTAATTTGTATTTCTTATGTAATTTTAAGTCACTTTATGTAATATATGATCCCGGATGCACCAATTCATCTCTCCTTGCTACAAGACAAAGAAACACTGCAAAAATCAGTTCAAATTGACCATCGTCCACCTGAAAAGGAACAAAAAAGAAAAGGCATTAAAAACAGAGATTTGAAAAAGGTCAAGAAACATTAGAAAGTGGGTTTTTCTAGTGAAAAATCAAAATTTACTCCTATATAAGTTGTCACATTTCATTTCAAATTCATCATTCTCATTTGGCAAAGAAGAAGTCAAAAAGTGAAGAAAAGAGGAGAGGTTGAGTGAGTTTTTGGCCAAGGAGAAGTGGTGTTGCACTTCTAGAGTTTGGTGCTGCACGTTTCAGGTAGTGGAGGTAGCATTGCGCATTCAAGGGGTGGCACCGCATGTTCAGGAGGGCATTGTGCGCCTATAGCAGGCGCTGCGCGTTGAGCAACAAAGACCAAATAAGCCTCCAGCTTCATAAAAACTTCCAAAAGCACCCTCTCATCTCTCAAACAAGTAATTTCCCTCACTATACCTCATCATTGAGTTGCAATTGAAGTGTTTGAAGGTAATTTACCATGACAAATGTGAAACCCTAGATTCTCCCATATTACACCATAGAAACCCTAATCCCCTCTATTTCTCCCACCATCTATTACTGAAGCCCTAAAACTCTCCCCTATATCATTCCATAACATTCTATACCCCCTCATCCTTCACCCCACAAGTTATGTTTCAAAAAAGGTCCTAAGCCCCTCTCCCTCATTTTCATGATTCATACCCTCCCCTTCATTTTCTAGCCCACCAAATTACCTCACAAGGTCATCTCCTATTCCCTCACTCCTAAATCACTCTTACTCACTCCCTTCATCCCCTTTCTAGGAGTGCACAGCCTCAAACTTTGCAAACTTGGACAGAGAAGACAGAGACTGTGAGGAGGAGGAAAACACTGGCATTGACAGTTCGACAGATAAACCTCGACATCAAAGAAAACCACACAAGGGAGGTAGAATTATTAGGGAGGAGCCATCAAACCTTAGAGAATTGCAAGCCTCTTAGTTGGTTGTCACTTGTTTCAGACATCTAGGGTGCTATGAGTTCTGTGAGCAGGTAGAGAGAGTTCAACACCACCCTGAGCTCACCAGGCTTTTTGTAGCCAATCTTCGGGACAACAAGGTGACTCTTGCTGGGGTGACATTTATAGTTTCACCTTCCATTATTGTGGATGCAACCAGGATTCTGAATGTAGGGGAGAAGTGGTACAAGGCACAGGACTTGGATGAACACTATTATGAGCCTTATATCAAACCTAGGTATAGAAATGTAGCAAAAAGGCTTTTTCCTTTCAGGTTCCTAGAAGACAAGTATGCCCCCGTGATGAAAATTATCATGAAATATTTCACTTGTGAGGGCATATTTTCCAGACTGTACACCTATCACATCAGGCTTCTCATGCATTTTACTAGGGTGAGGATGTTAAACCTCCCTTATTTCTTGTTCAGGAATATTGAGAAGATGGCCCACTTTGTGCATAAAAAGCCATACCCTCAACAGATGAGTAGTCTTTATCATTATTCCCTGATCAAGATGATTGTGCTTCATCATCGTAGCCTCCTCAACATCTCTTTGGAGACGTTCATTGCTCATGACATCTTCAGGGGTCCTCAAATTCCTCCACCAGTGTCTCAAGAATCAGGAGGACCTTCTAGCAGTGCTCAGGTGAAGACAAATGAGAAGGCCAAAGAGACTAGATCTACTGAGGTGCCCGGGAACTACATGACATATCATAGGGGCACCAGGAGATTGTTTACAGTTGATAAGCAAGTGTTTGCTCCACAGGATGTGGAAGGGACCTTGCCTTCTTCATCAACTCATAGGCAAATGCTTGTTCCATAGGATGTGGAAGGGGCTTTGCCTTCTTCATCAACACAGCAGGAACAGGTGCAGCAGCTGCACAAAGGGAAGGAAAAGATGCAGGTGGAAGATCTTGATGATGAGGAGGAAAGAGACTTTGATTTGACAGAGCATGATGAGGCGGAGCAGCATTATACTCATCATGGCATGGAAATAATTGACTTAGAGGCTCAGGATAAAGAAACAATAAAGGACATCATCATACAGGAAAGGGAGGCTCAAGTGCAAGCATTGATGCACAATTTGGAGAGAGCCCTCTCCTGGCCTAGTAGGGCTAGCTACTTGGCTAAGTGTGGTTTTTGGTTACCCTAGCATTGCCTTCCTTTAGCCTGAGGTTCAATCCAGGTGATAACATATTGGCCACCATATTGGGGACAAAAGATTAATCACCCCAGTAGTATCTTTCATTTGAATTCTTAAGCTTGTGGATGATGAGTTTTAGAATTTACTAGGCTGAATTGGAAAGTTGTAAAGCAATATATAAAATTTCAAAATTGAGCATACTGGCTTCACGAAAGTACACCAAATCCAATCCAAATCCGAATCCTCCAGCCATTGTCAGTGATCCTCACAAAATTAGGCGGAAATCTAAGAAAGCTGCATAGAAATTCAGTGTAGCAGAAGAACAATCAAGTGAAGTTTTCATTCCTCGTGTTCATTCACTCCCAGAAAGGTTAGACACTCTGCAAGATATTGAGTTTGATGTTCATTTTGAGCAAAGTCTATTTCGCAGTAAATATTTGAGTTGGATTGATCAAATAGTTGTTGATTCCTCTATATCTCTTGAATACCCCGTTGAAGACTTGTTTACACAAAGTAAATCAGGGTCACAACTTATTCATGCTCTCGATCAATTGCAGAACCTTTCTTCAAACGTAGACACTTGGGTGAAAAATAGGCCATCTTTTAATTTTTGAAATAGTTCCTTTACATCTACTGCAACTCAAACAATTCCTTACCCACTGCTTTCATCTTTACAGATAGTTCATACTACTCTAGCTGTTGTTAATTCCCCTTTGAATATACTGAGTACCCCAATCCTTGCTTTAAATCCACCTCCCCCACCTCGAGTTATGGTTGCCCGATATGCACCCCTTGTTTTACCTCAGAATCTTGGTGCCATGCTCGCTGATTATCAAACCAAAATACCTTTCTTTGATGCCACTCAAACCATTACAGCTCAGCAACATGTAGATAAAATGAATGATTTCTTTGACCTCCATGAAGTAGAAATTGAAGATGTGACGATGAGATTGTTTGTACAAAGCTTTGGAGGTGAAGTTCGGAAATGGTTCAGAGCTTTACCAGCAGCTTCTATCACCACTTTACCACAGTTCCTGGATCGATGGGAGGTGAAGAAGAATCCACTTCAGATTTTGTCCGAGTATGAGAACATCAAAAGAAATGTTGGCGAGAGTGTGCAAGACTATTGTGTGAGGTTTAATGCAGTATACAATGTTATTCCTACAAACATTAAACCACTGGAGGGATTGGCTTTGCTCAAGTTTCCAGACGGTTTCGATACTGATATGGCATATTAGTTGCGGGAATGTGATCCTACAACACTAGAAGACATGCAAAAGAATGTCGTGAGTGTAGAAGCAAACTTGTTGGCCAAAAGAGCAAGAATGAGATCTGAGAAAAGAGTGACCATGAAAGAAGAAGCATCTACTTCAGATGTAAAGATGGATACATTGATTCAAACAGTGGAAAAGATGGTTGACCGGTTATCCATCATAGATAGACCTGAACCTCAAATCCGGAATCCAAATTTTAGAGGACAGCAGCAGCCCCAATTCTGAATCAAGCAAAGAGAACAAAAAGAACCAGAGCAACTAGCACAACAACAGCAGATCAGAACTCCCTTACAGCAGAATTATGTTCAAGGAATGGAAGAAGAAGATGAGGAAGATCCGGTAATTGAAACAAATCACTTTTTCACTGCTGATGGTATGCCTATATTTTTGACCGAAGATGAAGAATACGCAGAAGTTCTAGACATTCAAAGGGATGAGGATTACATCTTAGCAAATGATGTGGTTTTGGAGGTAGAATCTAATGATTATCAGCGTGGTTATATGATGCTTTGACTGCATAGCAGAGGCAGTACTCTGTAAGAAGCAAAGATGTACCGGTCAATCCCATTCCGAAAAGAAAGGATGGGCAATCAAAGAATGATTCCTAAAACACTTAGAAGAAAGGAAAAGAGCTTGCTGATCCGAATCCCAGCAAGATACCATCAACAAGTACCGCTGCAAACGAGAAGAACAATCAGCAAAAGATAGTGCAATGAAAGAGAAAACAGATAAGAGGGACATTGGTGTCAAAGAGGTAGAGAAAGTTTCATCCTTTAATTTAGAAAGTGAAATTGCTAAATTAAAAGTGTCCATTCCTTTGACTAAGCTTGTTAAGAATAGAAACTATAAACACCATGTATCTAGAATATTGAAAATAGATCCTTTGTCAGACATGGTGAATGTCGAGGATGATCATCCTGAACTCATTTTTGGTCCAGCCATAGAAGGTCAGCCTGAAGATAGTGAAGTCCATCCCTTTTATCTAAGTCTTAGACTGCATGAGTATATTCTCCATAATGATATGTTAGATTCCGGAGCTTCCATAATTTGATGCCCAAAGCTATTATGGAAAAGTTGGGCCTAGATATCACCTGGAAATATCATGATTTGTACTCATTTGACTCTGGTAGAGTTCGTTGCATTGGTCTCATCAAAGATTTGGTGGTTTCTTTAGATCAAATCCCAGCTAAAAATGTCTTGATGGATGTGGTAGTTGTTGATATACCACCGCAATTTGGTATGCTCTTATCTAGATCGTGGGGAGCTAAACTCAAAGGCACTTTACAACTTGACTTCTCTTATGCTACAATCCCTGTTTTTGATCAATTGAGGAAGTTGTACTGGGAGAAGAAAATGATGTATATGATCACTAGTAAAGAGAAGCTTGTGAATCATCCGATAAATGTTGTACATACTGATTTAGAGTCCTTTGTTTTGTACTCTGATAGTGGATTGATTGATGTAGATATTCAGCTTGTAGAAGTAGATGATGTACCATAAATTTTTGAGAATTTTAGAGCAGTTCTTAATCAAGAAAAAGAAAAAAATAGCAATTTCTTTTGAGCAGCTTACACATCAGCAAAAGATCAATGAAGAGCAGAAAAATGAAGTAATCAGGGAAGGTAATGTTGAGAAATAAACAGAATTCTAGCATTTAGAAGATGAAGCCGGCCTTTGGAGCATGGACTTTGATGGTGTTGTGGTAAAGACGGTGCTGGTATTGGAATTTGGATTTGAAGCCCTACTTTCCAGCCTGCCAAAGTCCCAAGTAATGTTAGAGTATGTTCCTACAAATTAGCTTTTGATTTCTCTAATAATGAAGCGGAGTATGAGGCATTGATTACAGGTCCTAAAATTTTGAAGAAACTGGACGCTAAAAGGATTTCTGTTTATGGTGATTCAGAGCTGGTGATTAAACAAGTAAAAGGATAATATCAAGCAAAACATTTGTGGATGAGAGCCTATAGAAATGCAGTTTTGGATATTTTGAAGATGTTTCCGGAATACACCTTGACAGCGGTACCCCGGACTCAAAACATCATTGCAGATTCACTAGCCACTGCAGCCAAAAATTTGAAGATTCCAATGAATTCTAGCAATAAATTTGAAATTCATGTCAAACATAGGCCTGTTGTTCCTGATAATTTGAGGTATTGGCAAGTTTTTTGGGATGACAATGAAATTAATGCCTTTTTTCAGAATGAAGGAAGGTTTAAGAATGCTTTCATTGATGATGTTTCTGATTCCAATGAACGAGATATTGAGGTAAATCAGATGGAGGTTTTACAGCTAAAGGATAATATTATTCCTAGAGGTCTCATGCCTTTAGAGGAGCTCTTTGATCAGGATGATGTGGCGAGAAAACCGACCCTGGTTCCTACGGACAAAGGAGTTGAAGATGTAAATCTTGGAACAGTTGACCAGCCCAAGCTTGTAAAGTTATCAAAAACATTGTCTCCCGAAGTAAAGGCTAAGTATGTTAAGTTACTTTCTAAATTTTCTGATGTATTTGTGTGGGATTATTCAGATATGAAAGTATATGACAAGAATATCATTCAACATACTATTCCTATCAAGCCGGATCAAAAGCCTTTTAGACAAAAATTGAGAAGAATCAATCCAAAGTTGTTGCCATCCATCGAGAAAGAGGTAAATGGATTGTTTAAAGCTGACATCATTGTTCCAATTAGATTTTCTGATTGGATTTCAAATTTGGTCCCAGTACGAAAGAAGACTAGAGAAATAATGTTGTGCATAGATTTCTGGAACATCAACAAAGTGTCCTTAAAGGATAATTATCCTCTTCCTAAGATGGACCATATTCTTCAAAGTGTAGTTGGAGCATCATGGATGTCACTACTAGATGGCTACTCGGGCTATAATCAGATCTTGGTGCATGAAAGAGACCAAGACAAAACTGCCTTCACAACACCATGGGGAACTTTTCAGTATGCCAAAATGCCATTTGGGTTGAAGAATGCTGGAGCCACTTTTCAGCAGGCAATGGACATAGCTTTTGCTAATGAGAAGGATGTTTTCTTGGTAGTCTATTTAGATGATTTGACGGTATTTTCTGGTTCTGATGATGAGCATTTGCACCACTTAAGGATTGTCTTTCAGAAATGTAGGAAGTTCGGGATTTCTCTAAACCCGAAAAAGAGTCTTTTTGCCATGGATGAAGGTAAACTCCTTGGTCATATAATTTCTAAAGATGGTATTCGCATTGATCCTTCAAGGGTGGAGGCAATCCAACAAATAGACTTTCCATGCAACAAAAAGGAGATTCAGGATTTCAATGGTAAGATGAATTTCTTATGCAGATTTATACCAAATTTGGTTGAGCATTTACGTGAATTAACTAATATGTTGAAAAAGGACAGCACTGTGAAATGGACTGAGGATGCCATGAAATCGTTCAACTTGGTAAAGTTTGCTTTGACCACAACCCCAGTCTTGATCAGTCCTGATTATACTCATGATTTTATTATATTTTCATTTGCGTCTGAGCACACTATGGCTGCGATGTTGATGCAAAAGAGGGATCAAGTGGAGCAACCCATTGATTTTTTCAGTAGGACTATTCGAGATGATGCCTTGCGTTACAATGTCATTGAAAAACAAGATTTGGCTCTTATAAAAGCATTGAAGGATTTCAGAGTATACATTCTGCATTCACATACTATAGCATATGTTCCTAACACAGCCGTCAAGGATGTTCTCATGCAAACCGATATGGAGGGAAGAAGAGGTAAGTGGATAGCAGCAATGTTGGAGTATGATCTTGATATTAAGCATACCAAACTGATCAAAGGACAAGGCTTGGCAAAATTACTGGCTGAATCAAATTTGCACGCTCTAGACATAAATCTCATTGCAGCAATGTCAGATGACAAAAATGGTGGCTCACTCATTCAAGTATCAGAAATGTTTCTCAAATTGCCTTGGTATTCCGATATAGTTTATATTCTTCAGCATCTTTTGCCACCTCCTGGAATGTCAAGAAGTAAAGGTAGATCACTAAAACTAAAGTTTGCAAAATCCTGCATTTTAAATAGTGCTCTCTATTGGAAAGATCCGGGAGGGGTTCTTCTTAATTGTTTGGTTGAAGATGAAGCTTAGCAAGTAATGAATGATTTTCATAGAGGTGATTGTGGCAGTCATTTGTTTTGGAAAAAACAGCCAACAAAGTGTTGAGAGTAGGATATTATTGGCCAACTTTATTTTTAGATTTATACAAGACAATTATGAGTTGCCATGAATGCCAAGTTTTTCAAGGAAAAAGGAAGTTGTTTCCTCTTCCTCTAAAGCCAATTGAAATAAATGCACCTTTCCAGCAGTGGGGACTTGACTTCATAGGAGAAATCCATCCTACATCATCAACACAACACAGATGGATTTTGACAGCTACAAATTACTTCACCAAGTGGACTGAGGCCATTCCGACAAGACAAGCCACGGACACAGTAATTATCCAGTTTTTAGAATGTAATATCTTGTCTCATTTTGATTGCCCTCACAAGATTATAATAGATAATGCAGCAGAAATTAAGTCAAAGAGGATGGTCGAGTTTTGCAACAAGTACAATATTACATTGGGTCACTCCACGGCATACTACCCGCAGGGCAATGGATTGGCTGAGTCATCAAATAAATCCTTGGTGAACATTATCAAGAAAATGTTGGAGGCAAACAAGAAGAATTGGCATCGAAAGCTTGTTAAAGACTTGTGGGCCGACAGAGTGAGCAGAAAGAAATCAATATGTATGTCACCTTTTGAGTTGGTTTATGGTACTGATACGGTATTTCCCACATGACTTGCAGTCTCAGTCATGAGATTATTACATGAAGCTGGCAGCGAAGAGGATGATATTCAACGCAGAATTAATCAAATGATTCACCTTCATCAAACAAGGAAAGAGGTTTCCTAAAATACTTTTTGGTTGCAAGAGAGGATAAAGAAAATTTATGACCGCAAAACCAAGGCATAAAATTTTCAGCTGGAAGATGCAGTGTTGCGATGGGATGCACGAAATGAAGAAAAAGGAAAGCATGGTAAGTTTGACAATTTATGGAAAGGACTGTATAAGATCTCAGCTTATCGAGGACAGAATTCATTTTTGTTAAAGGAAATGGATGGTAAAGAGTGTTCAGGAGGACCAATGAATGGCAGGCTCCTGGAACACTACTACTTTTGATGATGTTCCCTGAAGTTGTTTCACCGTCATTGTATATACTAGTTCGCTTTTCCTTGCAAGATTTCAAGTACACTGTCATCTGAGCTTGGGGCCCAAAGTGAAGGCTATAAAGCTTGAATGATTTGTGTCGAGTTTGGTTGATTTGGTTTGTAGTCAAGTTTTAGAGTCGGTTGTGAGTCAGTTTTCAATGTGTATTGAGTCATTTTTCTTTAAAAATTGTAAAAAAAAGGGGGGGTTTTCTTGTTTTAGTCTTCTGTTTGTTTGACCGTATTGGCCCAATCAGCTAGGCACTTGGTCTACGCTGTTCTTGACACCTCCAAGGAGCTTCCATCCCCAATAACGCCAATGTTAGTGTCAGTATTTGCATACTTCCATCAGGGATCAAATTTTCTCTTTGCATTTTCATTTTAGGGGTCCCATTCTGAAATTTTTACATCATTTCATTAGGCCATGTCAAACTGATCCACTAATGGTTGTCTTCTCTTCAGAAAATCTACTTTCTCCCTCATAAAGTATACTTTTTGACCTATATTCAGGTTGTCTTCAGTCATGGTTTCATGTTCAAAATGCAATCATGTTTTCATTAGGTCATAGGGCATGTTTTCATTAGGTCTTAAGGTTTCATTTCCAAGGTCAAGAGCATGATTTAAAGGTGTAAATAAAAGGCAGCAAGGGTATGAGGATGATAAATAAATCAAGAATGATGGCTAGTAGTCACTATATAATTATCTTTTTAACTAATGTAATTTTCACCTCAAAAAACATGTTTTTGAGGTGAAAACAGAGTATTTTGAGTTAATGTGTATTTCTTACGTAATTTTAAGTCACTTTATGTAATAAATGATCATGGCTGCAAAAATGCATCTCTCTTGCTACAAGACAAAGAAACACTGCAAAAATCAGTTCAAATTAAGCATCATCCACCTGAAAAGGAACAAAAAAGAAAAGGCATTAAAAACAGAGATTTGAAAAAGGTCAAGAAACATTAGAAAGTGGGGTTTTCTAGTGAAAAATCAAAATCTACTCCTATATAAGGTGTCACATTTCATTTTCAAATTCATCATTCTCATTTGGCAAAGAATAATTCAAAAAGTGAAGAAAAGAGGAGAGGTTGAGTGAGTTTTGGGCCAAGGAGAAGTGGCGTTGCACGTATCAGGCAGTGGAGGTGGCGTTGCGCGTTCAAGGGGTGGTGTTGCGCGTACAAGCTGAGCGCTGCATGTAGGGCGTTTTCGGTAGTACAAAATAACACTGCGCTGCGCGTTCAAGAGGGCGTTGCACACCTGTAGCAAGGGCTGTGCATTGAGCAACAAAGACCAAAAAAGCCTCCAGCTTCATAAAAACTTCCAAAAGCACCCTCTCATCTCTCAAACAAGTAATTTCCCTCACTATACCTCATCATTGAGTTGCAATTGAAGTGTTTGAAGGTAATTTACCATGAAAAATGTGAAACCCTATATTCTCCCTCAATTACACCCTAGAAACCTTAATCCCCTCTATTTCTCCCATCATCTATTACTGAAGCCCTGAAACTCTCCCCTATATCATTCCATAATATTCTATACCCCCTCATCCTTCGTTCCACAAGTTATGTTTCAAAAAAAGACTTAAGCCCCTCTCCCTCATTTTCATGATTCATACCCTCCCCTTCATTTTCTAGCCCACCAAATTACCTCACAAGGTCATCTCCCATTCCCTCACTCCTAAATCACTCTTACTCACTCCCTTCATCCCTTTTCTAGGAGTGCACAGCCTCAAACTTTGCAAACATGGACAGAGAAGACAGAGACTATGAGGAGGAGGAAAACACTGGCAGTGACAATTCGACAGATAAACCTCGGCATCAGAGAAAACCACACAAGGGAGGTAGAATTATTAGGGAGGAGCCATCAAACCTCAGAGAATTGCAGGCCTCTCAATTGGTTGTCACTTGTTTCATACATCTAGGGTGCTATGAGTTCTGTGAGCAGGCAGAGAGAGTTCAACACCACCCTGATCTCACCAGGCTTTTTGTAGCAATCTTCGGGACAACAAGGTGACTCTTGCTGGGTGACATTTATAGTTTCAACTTCCATTATTGCGGATGCAACCAGGATTCTGAATGTAGGGGAGAAGTGGTACAAGGCACAGGACCTGGATGAACACTATTATGAGCCTTATATCAAACCCAGGTATAGAAATGAAGTAAAAAGGCTTTTTCCTTTCAGGTTCCTTGAAGACAAGTATGCCCCCATGATGAAAATCATCATGAAATATTTCACTTGTGAGAGTGGATTTCCCAAACTGTACACCTATCACATCAAGCTTCTCATGCATTTTACCAGAGTGAGGATGTCAAACCTCCCTTATTTCTTGTTTAGGAATATTGAGAAGATGGCCCACTTTTTGCAGAAAAAGCCATACCCTCAGCAGATGAGTAGTCTTTATCATTATTCCCTGATCAAGATGATTGTGCTTCATCATCTTAGCCTCCTCAACATCTCTTGGGAGACATTCATTGCTCATGACATCTTCAGGGGTCCTCAAATTCCTCCACCAGTGTCTCAAGAATCAGGAGGACCTTCTAGTAGTGCTCAGGTGAAGACAGATGAGAAGACCAAAGAGACTAGAGTTACTGAGGTGCCCGGGACCTACATGACATATCAAAGGGGCACCGGGAGATTGTTTGCAGTTGATAGGCAAGTGATTGCTCCACGGAATGTGGAAGGGACCTTTCCTTCTTCATCAACTCATAGGCAAATGATTGCTCCTCAGGATGTGGAAGGGGCTTTGCCTTCTTCATCAACACAGCAGGAACAGGTGCAGCAGCTACACAAAGGGAAGGAAAATATGTAGGTGGAAGATCTTGATGATGAGGAGGAAAGAGACTTTGATTTGATAGAGCATGATGAGGCGGAGCAGCATTATACTCATCATGGCATGGAAACAATTGACTTAGAGGCTCAGGATGAAGAAATAATAAAGGACTTCATCATATATGAAAAGGAGGCTCAAGTCCAAGCATTGATGGACAATTTGGAGAGAGCCCTCTCTTGGCATAGTAGGGTAGCTACTTGGCTAAACGTGGTTTGTGGTTACCCTGGCATTGCCTTCCTTCAGCCTGAGGTTCAATATAGGTGATAACAGGGCGTTTACAGTGGTCATTCATGATTGTCACTATTCGTGACATATTGGAAAATTGCTCTGGATAACTTGTTTTATTTAGTCTATGGTTAATTCAAATATTAAAGGAACTAGTCTGTAGTCATTTATATCTTGTGATTGTGTCTTATTTTAATCTATCCATCTTAATTGACTTAGACTTGCTTTAAATTCATCAAGTTGTTCATCCTTAAAATCTCCTAGAGCCTGTGTTCCACAAGCTATCCTCATCCATTAACCTTAGGGACTACCCCCCTTGACTTGTCTAGGAGAGAGTCTAAATGGAGTGAGTAAGGATTAGAATGACAACCCTTACTCTGATCGTTGTCGTGGTGCCTAGACACTTTGTGCGACAACAGTCCTTAAAGGCCAAGAACATGTTAAAGACTTCACTCTTGAGTCTTAAGAAGCATACTCAAGTGCGTCTGGAGAAATCATCAATGAAAGTTTAGAAATATTTGTAGCCAGAGAATGAAACAACTGGAAGTGGAATACATAAATCACTATGCACAAGTTGTAAAGGGGTTGAGGCATGCCAAGAGGCACGTTTTTCAAAACTATCCCAATGATGTTTTTCGAGTACACATCTAGAACAAACACCATCTCTGCAAGATACCATAGGAAGACTTGTCACCATATTTTCTTTAAATAGATTTTGAAGGGAGCGATAGTTTAAGTGACCAAATCGCTCATGCAAAAGTTTGCTCACTTCATCATTATGAGCAAAAAATACTGAGGGAAGAGTTGATGACCCAAAGTTGTTAAAATTATACAACCTTGTAGAATCATCAGCAATGTCAATGGCTAAAATATGTCTAGGATCTCTTAGGTCCTTAATTACAACATCATGAGCTGAAAATTCAACAATTTTACCTTCCCCTGAATGAGTTACCTGATATATAGATAGAAAATTGTAGGATAAGGTAGGAACACATAATACATCATTAAATTGACCTTTGTCTAGGTGAATAGTTTCAGTCCCTACAACACTAAGAGATCTATCATCACCAACATATATATTTCTGGTGTTACAATCATTTAAACAAGAAAACATGGTTTTGTTTTTGGCCATGTGATAAGAAGCTCCAGAATCAATGAGCCACTCATGAGAATGAGAAGAAGAAAATACATTTAGTGCATAACCAAACCAAGATGCTTGACAACCACATGCAGAAAGTGTTATTCTGGAAGATGAAGTTGAAGTTGAAGAGTGATCCAAATGGATGTTATGCTTCTTCATTGTTTCTTCCAAGGCTTCCCTCTTCTTAAAGCATTTGGATTCTAAGTGATCATCAGGATTACAAAAGTTGCAATGTCTATCATTCTTATTCCCTTTGTTTTTATTTGCCTTATCACTTTGTTGAATTGATTTTTCATTTTGAGACTGAAATTGCTTAGGACCCTTGTTTGGTTTAGGACCATTCTTTTTAGGATGTTGCTTCTTAAGATTATTTGAACTTGGTTGTTGTTGGGCTGCTAAGGCTTTCTTAGAAGAGTTTCCAGTATTAAGAAGACCAAGATGTAAGATTTTTTCTTGTTCTCTTATTAAAGAATCACAAAAGGCACCAAAAGAGGGGGACTTGTAGGCTTGTCCTTGAGAAATAAAGGTTTCTCTAGTAGAATGGAATGTGGAAACAAACATAGAGTAGGCTCGTCCTAACTTAATAAGAATGGAATAGACAAGGCTGCCATCTTCTTTCTTAACCTTAACACCTTCCAAGAGAAGTCTAAGGGTCTTGAACTTGGACAAAAAATCTTCAATGGAAGAAAAATTATTGGGGTCCAACATAAGAAACTCATTTTCGAGTTGATGGACTCTAATTTCATTTTTAATTCAAAAAACTTTATTGAGTTGTTTCATTGCTTCATCAAGGTTATCAAGTTTTGCGATATGGAATCTAAGGTCTGGAGAAATAAACATCCCTATCAACCCACGTGCTTGATCTTTCTCATTTTCCCATTTGGCTAGTTTATCTTCATCTTTAGGTTTAGATTCTTGGCTTGAGGCTATTTTATAAAGATCTTTACTTCTAAGTAAATCCATAATGTAGGATAACCATTGGAAGTAGTTCATGTTGTCAAGAATAACTAGGCATGGACTTTCCATTTTAAAAGAAACTGAAGCTGAAGATGCTGAAACTAAGTGTTCCAATAGAAATATATCGAAAAATTAGGCTGATTAAAAAACAAACAGCTCTGAAAATGGCTTCCGGATGAAGAAGTTATGGATTTTTGAAGAAAATTTGTTGAAGATGCCGACAAACTACGTGAATGTTGGGTAGTGAATGATAATGTTATATTTAAAAAAAAAATCCGCCACCCCCCCCATTTCCAAACTTAATGTAATTAGCTCACTTTTAAAAAAATATTACTTTATGTGACCCACTTTTATAAATAAGTGAAAGTCACTTTTACAATGGTACTTTATGAACTACACACCAAACTGTAAGTTAAATAAAAGATAAAGTGACTTCGGAATTAAAAGTGACTCACTTTTTATAATGGGTGAGAACTCTTTTACATAAAGTAACTTTAAAACATAAGTTATATGTGTTTTTTGAAAAAGTAACTCAACAAAAAGAAAGACTTGATACCAAGACATATATTATCATAAAGTAATTTTGAACCAAGTGAGCTAGTTTAAGAGGTTGGTAATTTTTGGAAAGGAGGAATAATTTTTTTTATTTTTTTAGCTCATTGAAGCTTTGGAGTGCGTTCTTACTTGAAAAAACTCTTTCCCTACAAAACAAAACAAAAAACCACACAACCCAAAACAAACATGCAAAAGAAATCCAAGTCATATGGCTTAAAGTTCAATTTGGCCGAAAACTAAATATTTTCCTAATGTTTCTGATTTTCCAAGATCACACTAAGGCGCAACGGAAAAGAGCATACACATGAGAAAATCCTTCCTTTCTGTTTCTGGTTTTCCCAGATTGCACAGAGTCGCGGGGCAAAGAGCATACGTAGAAATGAAAGGTATAGATCCGGTAATATAAAAAAATATAGATGACTATAAACCGAAATGAACAGAGAGATAAATACATATAACTGCAAATAAAGATTGTGTACCTCCAGATATTAAAAATGACGCAACCAGGGCTACCGGAAACCTTTTCAAGTGAAACGAAAGGGGTTCCTCACTAGAACAGATGCTCTTAACACAATAGAGCAGTCCTCTTGGCCTGAAAGTATTCAAAAACAGTAGATCTAGGAATCGACAGTCAAATGCAGTTGTGCCAGCTTCGAATTTGGATCACCAACGGATGTGGCTCTCAAATAGCTCTGATACCATGTAGGAATTTGCAAGGTAGTTCCTTAGATAGAACACCAAAGGACACCACTCATAAATAGATGACATATCAGTACACGAGTATTCTTGACGTGGTTAAAACCCTCAAAAAGTGAAACAGTCCATGGCCTGAGCCAATGTGGCCACTTCAGGCAATTTATTAATGTAAAAGAAATAAAATTTACATAAGCTTCTCTCATGAATGGTCACCTTACAAATGACCCTCCATGCTCTTTAAATAGAGATCATGGACCAATCGAGTGTTAAGCCACGGATTAAGTGTCGATAATACCAAGGAGAGAATGAACCATTGGATCACTTCATGTCTAGAACATATCATGATCGTCGAATTGTAAGTTACAAAAATTACATAGTAAAGAAACACAATTTACCTAACTATAAACTAAACCAAGTTATACTTAACTATTTCCTACGTGTCGGAATATCCTACAATTTTATTATTGAACAAAAAGGGAAAACCCTAAACAAACAAAACCCTAACCGAAGGAGATGTAACACCAAGAGTTTATGGGCCCCGTTGGGGTTGGTTAGGCAGCCAACTTCCCGGGATCGTAACTTGGTCATATTATCTCCATTTGATGTGTATGATACCTTGTTGGAAATATATTTCTGAGGGAATACAACTGCTGACATGATTGACATAACAAATGCTAGAAGAAGTTTGCCAAAAGAACGTCGTTTATGGCCTCAAAACAGATTCAGAAGTTGAGGACCCAAAACAAATGCCAAAAATAGTAAATTGTGCTACAATTAAGGAGACTGAAAAACTAAAAGAAACAATGGTGAGGGTCCAAGTGGAATAGGAAGGTGACCACCAATATCCACCTGGATCATCATGTTTGTGGACTTTCGTGCATTGAACAAAATTACGGTAAAGAACAGTTACCCACTGCCTAGAATAGATGATTTACTTGATCAATTGAAAGATGCAAATTATTTTACTAAGTTGGACTTAAGAATTGGCTACCATTGAATTAGAATAGCTGAAGGAGACATTTGGAAGACAGCATTCGAAACAAAAAAAGGTTTGTTTGAATGGCTAATTATGTCTTTTGGTTTATGTAATGCTCCTGCTACATTCATCTGTGTTATGAATGATGTGTTAAGGCCATTTATTGATGAGTTTGTTATAGTCTACTTAGATGACATATTATTTTTCATTAAATCTCATGATGAACATGTCATGCATGTAAGAAAAGTACTTGATGTCTTGAAAAAAGAACTGTTGTATCTTAAGATGTCAAAGTGTGAGTTTGGAAAAAATTCTTTAGCATATTTGGGTCATATTGTTGGAGGAGGTGAGTTGAAAATAGATCCCTCCAAGGTTGGTTTCATTATGAATTGGCCAAGGCCCAAGATAGCTACTGAGGTAAGAAGTTTTTTGGGAGCAACCCAATATTGGAGGAAATTCATTGCTAATTTTTCTCTTATAGCAGCTCCTTTGCATGCATTGAAAAGTGTGAAAAAGGTTTTTCAATGGGGAGGCAAATAGTAAAAGGCCTTTGATGCATTGAAGGAAAAGATCAGTACAGCTCCAGTACTTGCACTTTCATACTTGAGACAATCATTTGAGATTCAAACTGATGCTAGTGACTATGCCATGGGTGCAGTCCTCATGCAACATTGTAAGCCTATCTGTTTTCATTAGGAAACTTTTAATGGTGTAGTGATTAATTATCCTACATATGACAAGGAATTGTATGCATTTGTGCAAAGTGTGAAAAAATGGAAACACTACTTGATGGGTAAGGAAACAGTCATTCACACTGATCATCAACCATTGCAGTACTTGTAATCTCATTCAAAGTTGCAGCAATCAAGGCACTTTTGATGGATGGCTTTCCTTCAACAATTCCACTTGGTAATCAGGTATAAGAAATGTATCTACAATAAAGTTGTTGATATGGTTTCTATGCATATTGTTAGTGCAGCTACTTTACTCAAGCATAATTATGTTTTACATGAAAGTTATTGTTATTGTGTTTTCTTCTTGAATGTATGCAAAAAGAAATCACTTAAGGTTGTGGATGACAAACAACCTTAACAATGAAAATGGTTACTAAACATTGTAGATCTGTAGCAAATGATAGAAACAAAACCTGTCAAAGCCCTAATCTATGCCACAACCATAGTTAAACAACAAAATGGAACAGTAAAATAAGCACAAGTAATTCCAATAATCCAATGGAAACCAGATATATAAAGAATATATTTTATTAAACAACGCCTGTGAAGGGAACAAATAATGTTACCAGTCCCCCTCTATGGGATGGGTTCTTGGCTATCCTCAAATGTCTTTAGCATTTATAGAGTCTCTCTCCTCTATAATGTTTAAACCCAACAAATAAAATGTTTGAGCTCAATGAGAACTCAAATGGAAAAGAAAATGGTGAGCGACAGTGATAATAATCAGAGTTGCAACAGTGAGTGCAACAATGAAAATAATCAAAAGTGAAGAATGAATGGAAAACCCTTCTATTTATAACAAAATATTAGGTTATCCTCGAATAATGAGAATTAATATAATATTATTAACCTCATTCTAGAACTAACCATTTGGAATATTTTATTATATTTGGTTGGAGGGAAAAAGTATTTAAATGTTTATTTAGAAATAATAAATGATTTATTTATCATCCCAAGAAATATGGTTAAGGAATAATAAGCAAATAATGATTTATCTAATTATTCCTAAGGGATTTGGTCAAACTTGACAAGGAATAATAACTAATTAGTGTTTAATTAATTATTCCTAGAGAAAAATAAGATAATTATTTATTTATCTATTTATTTCTATAATTGGGTCAAATGTGACAAGGAATATTAATTAAAAAATGGTTAATTAATTATTCCTAGAAGATAATTACATAAATAATGATTTATTTAATTATTCTTCATGGGTTTAATTATAAATGACTTAACAAATGTGGTTTATTAAGTAATTTCTCCAAGTGAAAGCAATTTTACTATGGTAAAATTGGCTCTACATGGTGTACTTCGATTCATCTAGTAAATTATGGCTAGATGATCATTTTTTTGTGATAACAGATTGCCCCCCAATGTATGAGTTTTAGGAGCAATGATGATTCCCTTTTCTTGATCCGAGGAAACGAACAAGAGTGGAAGCGGGAACCAAGATACACCGCTCTCTAGGCCGTTCTTCTAGAATAGATGTGTTGATGTCGACAGAATAGGGCCCACCATAGGTGAGGCAATGAGGATCCTCAACTAAGGCATGAGGGAAAATAGTAATGTGACTGATGAACTAACACCAGGGAAAATGGAGAAAATGGGACTGAGGGACAAACATACGACTTCCCTTGTCAGAGCATAAAGTGCATGGTTGACCTAGCAGTGACTAACTCGACTCCGGAGGGGATGGTGGACAGTATGACTGAAGGCAAAAATGGGCAACACAGGATGAATGGTATGCAAAGATGGATGGAATATTGTAACATGATACAATGGGATGTGAAACAGACTCTATGGATGCAAGGGTGACTCATCTTAGATGCTCTGAACAAGGGTGACTTGATGACGTTGCCACACAAAATATGCCCGGTGGGGACCATGAAGACATGAGAAAATGATGGTTACTCATGATGAAAGTCGACACGTGAGATGACAAGAATTAAGGGTAGGTGTTACCCAAGGTACAAGCGTCGCATATGAAAACATTTGATTTTAAGAGGCGACGAAGTGACCCTACTTGGAAAAATGGCTTCCAGGTGAAGTGTCAAAACATCAAAAACAAAGAGAGACCCATTATAGTACTCGATGAGAGCTTTCTAATGGTGTTGACGGTTCATCAAATTGAGCTACAGTTTGGTCACAATGTACAACAGAAAAACTGTGGGTTTTTCTATAAAATGACGTTTTCCCTCCAATTTGCATTCATTTGCTAAGTGAGTTGTGGTGAATTTTGGAAAGGAGGAAAAGTGTTAGGCCCCTATACTAATAGTGTAACCTCTTATTGTTATTAGTACAACCCCCTTATTATATTGTTGTGCCCATGTAGTCCCCATATTGTTATTATTGTTCCCCATAAAAGCCCACTATTGTTATTAGTGTGCCCTTAGATTATTATTGTTATGTCGGCTCTAATTATATTATGACCCCTTAGACTCCTATATATAGAAAGGAAGTCTTGTCATTTGTATCATCCAAGAATTGTTCATTTATGTAATGTAAAGGAGGTTGCCCCCTCGAAGAGGCTTATTTCTAAGGTGTTCATCGATCTTTTCTATCTTTTTGGGAGCTGGTTTCATAACATTTGGTATCAGAACTTTGGATTCTAGGGTTTCGCTGCTCCAAACAGGTCATTGTGGAATTTTCGCTATAACTTTTTTTTGTGACCTTTTAGAAGCGAAAAAAAAAAAAAAAACCCATTTGAGGCGTAATCGCGCTTAACCTCGGCTCTGAATTTCAGATATTTTATTGCTATATTTTCAGATATATGGTCTGAGGAAGTTAGGGTTTTTGCAAGCTCCATAATTTCATCTCAAACAGGTGATCGTTCCATTTTCGCTATAATTTCTTTTCTATGAAGGTGCAGACTTTGAAATTAAAACCCATTTGAACCTGAATCGTGGGGAAGCTCAGGCCCAAATTTCAGATCTTGTTTCGCTATATTTTCGAAGATATAGGACAAGACATTTAGGGTTTCTGTAGGCTCCCGAATTACATCCCAAACAGGTGACCTGGGGAAAATTGTCATAACTATCTCTCTGAGCATTAGATTGAAATTTTGTAAGAAGTTGTGGAAAGAGCACAGACTGTAGTATTTTGTGTATATTTTTCATATCTGAAGGTCAAAACAGTGATACGTGTCACTTCATACAAGTTCTCTCTATTGAACTAGTCTATACTCAGGTCACCATGGGAGATTTGACGTAACACTTTCTTGGACAATCCAATTTCGATCAGACTGGTGGCATTGGAAAGAGGACACAGAGGGATATTACAAGCCGAAATTTCAGAACTTAAAGATCCAAAATTAAAAATTTACAGTTGTTTCAAGATTGAGCTCCTAAAATCAAGAAAAAACGAGATGAGGAAGTTTGATGGCAAGGATCCGGTAAATTGGATACTACAGATGGAGAGATATTTTGATCTACATGGTGTACCACTATTACAAAAGGTATGTAATGCATCTTCATATTTAGAACCGGATCAATTTTTATGGTATAAAGGGTTTTGTTCTCATAAACCACTTGTTACGTGGTCAATTTTCACGAAAGAAATGATAGCACATTATGAGGATACAAAGAGAAACACCTTCTTTAGTCAATTGATAGATCTCAAACAAAAGTGTTCAATGGCAGAGCACATTGAGGACTTTCAAAAATTGAATATAAGGGTAAATGATATTCCAGAGAAGCAAAGGATTGATGTCTTCATAGGTACTTTAAAGGATAACATTCAACATGAGGTTCGTCTTTGGAACCTTATTCATTGGAGAAGGCATTCAAGTGGGAAAGAAAAATTGAAAGTGAAATTATGGAAACAAGGAATCCCACCACTCACGACTATAATTATGGAAGTGTTTTTCTCCTAGCCTTCCACAACCTACAAGTTTTACACCACAACAATTGGAAGAAAAAAGAGAAAAAGGGATTTGTTACAATTGTGATATCAAATGCACTAAAGGTCATAAGTGTGCTGAGAAGAAATTATTTTACATAGATTATGAAGAGGAGGAAGAAAAGGATCAAGAAACATCAAAAGAAGAGGATATACACCAGGAACCAACCCCAGACAAAGAAGAAATGAATCCGACCATATCTTGTAAAGCATTGGCAAGAATTACCACTCCTCAAACTCTCAAGATAGAAGGACATATCAAGAAGAAAAAGGTTCAGGAAGTGAAAGATCACATCGAGAAAGAAGAAATGAATCCAGCCATATCTTGTAATGCATTGGCCAAAATTACCACTCCTCAAACTATCAAGATAGAAGGACATATCAAGAAGAAAAATGTTCAAGAAGTGAAAGATCACATCAAGCATCAAGAAATGAATCTGACCATATCTTGTAAAGCATTGGAAGAAATTACCACTCCTCAAACTCTCAAGATAGAAGGACATATCAAGAAGAAAAAGGTTCAAGCAGTGAAAGATCACATTGAGCATCAACAACAAGTTCCCCAACTTTTAAAGGATAATGCCACTTTGGTGCAGAATCGAATGAAACAACAGGTAGATCAACATCGCAGTGAAAAAAGTTTTGATGTAGGTGATTGGGTATTTTTACGACTACATCTCAAGCAAGCTATTTATGAGAAGGAAATGTTCGCAATACTACATTCACTTAAGAAATGGAGACCTTACCCAATGGGAAGACACTTCAAGGTAAAAATGGATCATGATAGTCTTAAATACTTTTTAGAACAAATATTATCTATAGAAGAACAAAAAATGGGTCACAAATATGTTGGGTTATGACTTTGACATCATCTACAGAAAAGGGAAGCAAAATTTTGTTGCAAATGCACTCTCAAGAAAGGATGAGGATGTGGAAGAATTGTTTTGTGCTATTTCTATTATCCAACCAGATTGGATAAACGAAGCAAGGGATGAATGGAAGAAGGACGAAGAAGTGTGGCCACTCATTCAAAAGTTGCAGAAGGTCTGAGTTCAAACAATATTGCCAAAACTTTACGAGGAAGGAAAAATCATATTGGAACCTGGAGCATTCACAGAAACAAGAACCCGACAACTATGAAATCGATCAATTCCAGAGTATCTCATGAAGTGGAAGAACTTACCTGTTGAATATTCCACATGGGAGGACAAGAATTTTGTACATAAGCGTCAAGAACTACTCAAGCATTGAGGACAACACTTTTTGAAGGAGAGGGGCATGTTAGGTCCCTATACTACTAGTGTAACCCCTTATTGTTATTAGTACAACCCCCTTATTATATCATTGTTCCCATGTAGTCCCCATATTGTTATTATTGTGCCCCATAGAAGTCCACTATTGTTATTATTGTGCCCTTACATTATTATTGTTATGTCGGCTCTAATTATATTATGACCCCTTAGACTCCTATATATCGAAAAGAGGTCTTGTCATTTGTATCATCGAAGAATTATTCATTTGTGTAATGTAAAGGAGGTTGCCCCCTCGAAGAGGCTTATTTATAAGGCATTGATATATCTTTTCTATATTTTTGTGAGTTGGTTTCATAACAAAAAGGCCTTAAATATTGTGGAGATCGTAGCAGACAAACCGACCATCGGGATCGGGATCTACGACTTTTAGGCAAGTGGCCTTACTTACCTAAATATGGCCTTAATGTTTCTTGGAACAATGGTTCTTGGTGAAGAATTAAGGGGAGAGGAAAATGAGAATGAACTACTATAGGAGGTCTAGAATCATCCTCACCCACTAAGTCAAACATGGGGACTATGTCGTAAATGTGGTATGACATAGAGTAGAATATTTGAAGATATGGTATCAAACATCTACGATATGTGATGTGAAGATGGCTCGCTGGAGAGGCCGGTAGGACAAACTATCCAAGGAATGGGAGGATAATCGGACATACCTATATTTAGTGGGATCTAGGAAAATACTTGTGTTAATCAATTGAGAAGACGGCCAAGGGATAACCATCATGCCCCCAAGCATGGGATATTTCCCGCAAGCATATGTGATGGAAGGGATTGATCTGGTATGCAAAGGTGGGAATGATGCCCCTAGAAGGAGGAGTTTGTGGAGTGCCATTGTGTTTTGAGTGCTCGAAAAAGGGATTCAAGCATCTCAGCCCAACTTGGCACAAGATCCTTCAAAGGATGATAAGGAGATTTAGGGGCCTATGTGCTCCCCAATATGTTATGGGTGTACTGGATGTATTTAGAGTGGTGGAATCCAAATATGGAAGGAAGTACGCATGATGGTGCATATCATCCCAAGGATAATCAGGGTAGTCATGGCTTCCATGATGTCCTCATCATAATGGAATATGGGGGGACGGGAGAAAGATTGACTACATGATGCGGAGGCAATACCTGATGCATCATCCTGAGAAAGAAGGTTCACATACGCATCATCTGAAATGGTAGATGACGAGCTAGTAGATGAAAAAATCTACCAATGTTGAGACTTGGGCTTCCAATGAAGGAGGTTCGATATGAGCGCACGCAGAAACCTCAGAGGAATTTTCCTACAAGGAACTCAAGGATGACGATAGGTAAAGGATATGGACTGTGGAGTCCATCATCTCGACATCGGGGGGAGGGATCATGATGGTGGGACCAGAGTCCCCCTGTTCTAGTGTACTAGTGGTACCAAAATCCATGGGTAGAGGAGTAGGTGATCCACTACGAGTGGCCTCGTATTCACAAAGCGCTTGAAGGCAATCATGAAATTTTTCAAGACGAGGGCAACAATGGGAATAGTGACCATAATGATCACACAAGGCACAAGGGTGATTTGTGCACAATGTTTTGAGTTTCTTGGTTGGTCCCGGTAAGGTAACTTGGACCTCAGGGATATTTGACTCAGGAAACGTTTCATGAACCAAAGGTTTGAGACAAGGAAGCTCAGGACAGTTATTGGTGGCATGCCCAACAACCTCACACAAAGCGCACGGAGGTGTTGGCTTTGGAGCTTTGGGAGCTGGAGGTGCTTGGGGAGCCTTGTCCTTAGGTTCCTTCTTCTTAGCTCTTCCCCCCTATCTAGATGCTTTCGCAACAGGAGTGGGTTCTCGTTGAGGTTGTGGTGGAACTAAAGCATTAACAGGGGTTGTAGGGACCAGTTGAACCAGGGTCAAAGCATGATATGGTCTAAGCTGACCAAGCAGAGCGTTTGCATGGGGATCAATGTACCTCAATGGGATCCCCGAATTCATATTAGGGAGGACCAATGAAGCCACGAGAGGGACAATAAATATTCCCAGAGGAGGAAACAAGAAAGGTATTTGTCCTGCAGGGTAATGTCCCAGCAGAACAGCTCCTAGATGGTTGAGACCTGGAGGAATAGTTCCTGGTGGGAACAAAGGGGAGGCACCCACAAAAGGAGGAGGTCCTGGGGGGTGGATCCAGATGGCTCGGCTGAGATGGTAACCGCGGGGTGTTGAGGAGTTGGTTACGGATCAGATGTACCAAACTGCTTTTGAGCAACCTGTGACACTTGTAACATGCAAACACTCAAAGAGATAGGCTCAGAGATAGGAGGGGGAGGACTAGGGAAAGCACCCAACAATGAGGAATCCTTGTAGACTCTGGGTGAAACACCAGTGAGAGGGGTAGAAGACTACTTATCGTACATCGATGAGATAATGGACTTAGGGGAGGTCAAGGATGTTGGCTTGTAGTTTGTCAACTAATCGATAATGATGATCTTCCCTTCATGGGGGAAACACATCTTGCGAAAATCTGCAGATATGATGACTAACATGGCATAAGCGTAACTACGACCCAAGAGAATGTTGTAATATAGAGGGGCATCAATAACCTTGATGTCTACATGAACATTCTTATCCGCAAGAGTCACTGGACAATTGTGATACATGCCGAGGGGTTGGGAGGAGTGACCGTCCCAAGCATGCAAAGTGATGGTGGATGGGGACAGCTCAGGTGACTTGAGTTGCTTCCAAATAGCAGCAAACATCACGCAGGTGGATGCACCTTCGTCAATAATGCATCGGGAAATGATGGCATCATGGACTCGAACTGGTATCTAGAAAGCAATGGATGGAGGTAATGGAGGATGTCTTGACGTATCAACATAGAAGACAATCAACCAATCGTCTAAAGGATCTACTGTGCCCAAAGAAGTTAGTAGAGCTTTCTTTTGACATGGGCATGACTGGAGTACCTCTAGCATCGCCATGTCATCAGGTGATTGTGCCAAGTTGTCGACTATACTGTATGTATGGGCAGCTCAGTTAGAAGTCGCATTACGGTGTAATGGTCCCTTGGGGATCTTGGGGATCTTGGGAATTGACTCAACTTTAGGTTGAGGGATCTGTAACGAACCATTTGGTGTTGTAAGAGGCTCAGTAGATGCTTTGGTTTTGGACTCAGTGGGGGACGAAGTCGATGGCTTTTCGTATTGACACGAGCGAGTTTTCAAGTTGATATTAGAGGTATTGACCTCGTCAGAATTCATCATGAGGATCTGGTAGTTACCAGGACCAGAAGGTTGGGGAAGGTGGGTTACTTGACCTTGCTGAGGTTAAGCAGTAATAAATCCTTGCTGAGGGAAAGGATTTGTGAGCATGGTCAGTTGAGATGGCTCGAGATTCTGAGGTGATTGTTGCATGGGCAGTTGACCTCTAGAAGTTGTTTGGGCTTCCCACATTTGGCGCATCTAGGGTAAGAGAGGACACTCATGTGTATAATGGCCATGTGCACCACAACATGCATAAGGCTTGTTCTTACGAATAACCTTTTTTTGCTTGGGTTGGTCGCCTTGTTTTTGGTTGTTGGTGTTAGGTTGGTTCCCCTGGGGTTCATTAGGTTGATTACCTTGGTTACCCTTGTTACCTTTCCCATTATTCTTTTTCTTCGAATTTTGGAGTATTTGTCGCACTCTGTTGTGCAAACACTTGACCCTGAGGGGGCGATGTCTATTGGGGCTGAGGATGCATGGGAGGCTACGGTGCTAATTCCTGAGGGGCTAGAGCACTCAGCGGCGCATACATGTAAGATGGTGAAGGGGCAACGATATGGTAAACAAGTTGAGCACTAGCTGGCCCTGACATTTTTTGATGTGGTTGGGTAAATGCATAAGAGGTGCTTTGTCTTGATACAAGTTGCTGACAGGAGGGCCATAAGTGTTGGAGGAACTGGTGCCCCCATATGGATAGCCATAACTATGTTGAGTGTATGGTGAAGGATGTGAAATAGCTCCAACGATATCATCGGTGACGTGAGATGTGCCCGGTGCATTGGCACCACCAGGACGGGGGAGGTCTGGTATAACGGTATAGACATAACCAGACGAAGCATAAATCAAGTCATATCTCAGAGCAGTCCAGAGAGCCCATTCCTCTGTTTGAGGAAAATAAGATGCGACATCTTTGGAAATAGGCACTAAAAGAGTTCTATGGAACCAATCAAGGTAGACATGGTCTTCGAAGGGTGGAGCATGGCACATGCTCCTCCTTCTACGTCATTCCTGGACATGATCAAAAAGACGGGTGGCAGAGGACTGATGAAATGTGGTCAAGAGCTTTGTACTAGTGTCATATCGGAGAGGTAACTTAAAATATGAGAGGAATTCTTTAGAAAGCGTAGGGAAAATGGAATGAGAGGTGGCGGGTTGGTCAACATACCACTTCGCAACATCTCTAGTGAGCGTGCATTGGACAACCGAAGACGAATCGAATCATCGAGGATGGAATTGGATGAACACCACATATCGAAGGAACGAACGTGATTGGTGGGGTCCTCTCCATAACTACCCTCAAACTTGGGAATGTCGAAGGGAATCTTAGTCGGCATGGTTGGCTAATTAGCATCATGGTGTATAGGGTCATTTATCAACTGGATAAAATCTGGGAGGCTTAACCCAACCATGAAAGGTAGCATGGGAGCTGCCGGAATGGTTCCGCTAGATGTGACTACTGAGGTAGAACCGAAGCCAACACTAGGTTGGGTTCCTATGCCTGCAATGGGTCTTGACATGATGACGGTATACGGTGAAGGAGGCTCAAAATCAGATGAGGAATCGGATGAACCAGAAGAGGAGTCAGTATGGGAACTCAAGGGGACTATGAACTCAAACCCTACGAGGGGGAGTAATATGCCCAAGTGGAAACTGGGGATGAAGGATTAAGAGTCTCCATGACAAATGCCTTTGTGGCGTAATGGCTGTAAGACACAAGTGACACGGAAATGGTGAAGGGAGATCAACAAGATTTTTTTGTCTCTGTGTGGGGAGATAAATCAATTAAGTTAAGTCTTGGCTTGGCAGTGTAAACCAAGCGCCCTTCACTTAAGGTGTGCTTGTGTGTGTAAGTGTGTCTATTAATTAATCCCATATCATGTTTGACAAAAGAAAAGTATTGCTGAAATAAACTGAAATTAAAAATAGAAAATGGACAACAAATCAAATTTGTAAACCCCACCCAAACTGGGTTTGCAAACACTGTACTGGTTGGTGACGAAATCAACTAAAAACACATGAAAAAGGCCAAGAGATCTAAGCTTTGATATGATTGGGATCAAATGACACTATGCTGCTAGAAAGTGGTGCAGAAACAACAAAAAACTAGGGGGGAAATCGCTGCAAAAAGATAGATGGGTGTGAAACCTAGGGCAACCAATGGAACCCTAAGGCAAATGACCAAACAAGGTTTGAGATGAAAATTTGGATGGAAACAACCTATCTTTGAAGATATGAAATAGGAAGGTACATATTTGGAATATATGGCTGAAAGCTCTGCAAAAACTCAGATTTCTTACTCAGCTAAACTCCTCCTATAAAGGTGGAAGCGTACTTAAAGCCCTAAGGGGCTAAATTCCACTTTGACGAGCAAATAAGAGTATATCAATGCCTAAGCGGGGTAAGACAGTGATCAACCAACCCAGCAGACAGCTCTTGGAAAAACCCGGAAATAGATCGGAAAAAATCCCAAAAACCCTAAAAATCGCAGGTATTGACCAGATTCCTAGGATATCGCACTTTTGGGCTAAAAAGTGTGCTTTGGACCTCCATATCGCACTTTTGGGACAGAAAAGTGTAATTTCTGTTCCTTGATTCTCAGTCAGCAAATCTCGGAAAAAGATTTCATCTCTATCGCGGTTGGTTCCTGTGACCTGCAGAAAAAACCAAAAAACTTACGGAAATTAGAAATTTTACTAATCTAGGGTTAGAAAGCTAGTAAACAACATTAAGAGGCTGAAAAAGAAAAACCCTAAGCTGAAAACTGAAGGTCACCCAGGTTTTCGGATCAGAATTAAAAATGCAGTGGAGTCACCAAATTGTTATTGTGTTTTCTTCTTGAATGTGTACGAAAAGAAATAACTTAAGGTTGTGGATAACAAACAACCCTAACAATGAAAATGGCTACTAAACATTGTAGATCTGCAACAAATGATAGAAACAAAACCCGCCAAAGCCCTAATCTATGCCATAATAATAGTTAAACAACAAAGTGGAATAGTAAAATAAGTGCAAGTAACTCCAATAATCCAATGGAAACCATATTATAAAGAATATATTTTATTAAACAACACTTGTGAAGGGAACAAATAATGTTACCAGTCCCCCTCTATGGGATGGGCTCTTAGCTATCCTCAAACGTCTTCAGCTTTTATAGAGTCTCTCTCCTCTATAACGTGTAAACCCAACAAATAAAATGTTTGAGCTCAATGAGAACTCAAATGGAAAAGAAAATGGTGAGCGACGGTGATAATAATCAGAGCAGAAATAGTGATTGCAACAATGAAAATAATTGAAAGTGAAGAATGAATGGAAAAATCTTCTATTTATAACAAAATATTAGGTTATCCTTGAATAATAAGCAATAATAAAATATTATTAACCCCATTCTAGAATTAACCATTTGGAATATTTTATTATATTTGGTTGGAGGGAAAAAGTATTTAAACTTTTATTTAGAAATAATAAATAAATAAATGATGTATTTATCATTTCAAGAAATATGGTTAAGGAATAATAAACAAATAATGATTTATTTAATTATCCCTAAGGGATTTGGTCAAACTTGATAAGTAATAATAACTAATTAGTGATTAATTAATTATTCCTAGAGAAAAATAAGATAATTAATGATTTATCTTTTTATTTCTCATAATTGGGTCAAATGTGATAAGTAATATTAATTAAACAATGATTTAATTAATTATTCCTAGAAGATAATTAAATAAATAGTGATTTATTTCATTGTTCTTCATGGGTTTAATTATAAATGACTTAACAAATATAGTTTATTAAGTAATTTCTCACACTGAAAGCAATTTTACTATGGTAAAATTGGCTCTACATGGTGTACTTCGATCCATCTAGTAAATTATGGCTAGATGATCAATTTTTTTCTGATAACAGTTATATTGAGCAATGTGCATTAGATAATGACTTTCAAGATTTTTATGCAAGCTTGAGTCAAGGTAACCAAGTAAAGGAATTGGATTATCATTTGCATGATAACTTGTTGTACCATCTTGGTAAGCTTTGTATTCCATAGGGAGAAATATTTAACATCATAAGAAAGGCACATACTTCTCTTATTGCTGGTCATTTCGGTGTAAGTAAGACGGTGGCACATCTACAGAGGTATTTTTATTGGCCTCGTGTGCTTGAAAGTGTGTCTCGTTTTATTAATGGATATTCATTATGTGCAATCAGTAAGCCTAGAAATAGGAAGTTAGGATTGTACACACCACTTGCGGTTCCTTCTCGACCGTGGCAGAGTGTGTCTATGGATTTTGTAGGAGGTCTTACATTGTCAAAAAGAGGTCATGATTATTTGTATGTATTTGTGGATAGGTTCAGCAAAATGTGTATTTTGATGCCATGTAAAAAGAAAGTTATAGTTGAACAAATTGCTCAGTTATTCTTTCAGAATGTATGGGTGCATTTTGGATTGCGCACATCCATTGTTAGTGATCAAGATTCTTGCTTTGTTGGAAATTTTTGGTCAAGCTTGTGGGGATTCATGGACACCAAATTGAAAAAGAGTACAGTGCTTCATCGACAAACAGATGGCCAAACAGAGGTGGTGAACAAAACAGTGATACATCTTCTTCATGGGTATTGCAGCAAGCATCCTAAGTTCTGGGATGAACATTTTCACTATATATTTAAGCATGCTTACAACCGATCCAAACACTCTTCAACTCAAACTTCACCATTTGAGACATGTTTTGGATACTTGCCTAAATCTCCTTTGGATTTTATTTTTGGCAAAGATGTTTCTATTGATGGTCATAACAACATATACAAAGAAAGAAAGTTCATTGAACAAATCCAATTGGTACACCAAAAGGTTCAATAATGGCTTGAAAAGAGCCAAGGCAAGTACAAAGCAAGGCACGACAAGCATCGTGAAGATCACAAGTTCCAAGTTGGTGATGAAGTGTGGCTTCACATTAGAAAAGAGAGGCTTCAAGGAGAAGGTAAAAAGCTAAAACCAATTAGATATGGTCCATTCACAATTTTGGAAAAGATTGGTAACAATGCCTTCAGGTTGGATTTGCCTTCATATATGCAAATTTATGTTGTTGTTAATGTTGAAAATATAAGATTGTATGAGCCTCCTTTAATTGAAGATCAAAGAGAGAATATTCAAATTCCATCTATTGAAGATTTTTCTCCAGAATTCCTTGATAAGCTTCAACAAGACAATATACTTGATAGAAGAACAAGGACATCAAAAAGGGGAAGTGTCGATTATCTTCGATTGGGGCTCAAGGCTACAAATCCTTCAAAATCCAAATGGATAGAGATTGGAAAAGTGATGGAATTGTACCCTCACCTGCTGGACAATCGAAAGTGATCTTTTAGGGTCCAAAAGGCTTCCAGTGGGGAGGAGTGATCAGGTGCTCAAAATTATGCTCAAAAATCAAAGTTTTCATAATGGTATGGAACCTAAACAACCATGCAGTGATTGTCATCCTGAATCCGACGCAACTCGTTTCACATGAAATGGACACCGTATGCTCCCAGAAACGCGATATGTTCACTTTGTCAAACAGGTAAAAACTTTGCAGATGGATGACAGGGATGCTGACTGGGCATCCGTACCGCCTAGGTGGAAATTGGAATATTCTTGGAATATTCCTAGACTATTCTTGGAATATTCCATTTTTGTGGCATCATTTGATTGGCCCATATGTTATTGTTTTGGCCAATGAGGAGGTAACACGTGGCTAAGCCGGAGGCCACCACGTGTCCTCCTAATGGAATACATAATTTTGGTATGGAAGGTAGGGAAGAGGCCAGGCTCGACCCTATGACCTCCCACAGCATAGTGCAATGAGTTACCAATCCACCTACATGTTTTCTTAACCTTATGGGTTTCGGGCTTATCTTAAAGGTTATCATTGCTGAGGTTGGGGGGAGACTGTCGGTGGCCCTCCCATGTGAACAACCTACCACATATCTGCAGCAACAGTTGCTACCACCACCACACTGACCATCGGACTAAACTGCCAATGGCTCCACCCATGTGAATGCACGTTCAAACCGAAACAGTTACCGTGACCGCCAGAGGGAGGGGGGTCAGCACCAGGGGATAGCCCCTGGGCGCATGGCCGCCATATGACCCAATTTTTGGTTTTAAGGCCTCAACGACCAAATTAATGATCCTGCAAATCCACTCGAAATTCAGGGAATTTGTTGCTCCGTTAGCAGAAAATGAGGCGAATTTGTAGGATGATGCCGGATTTGGGGCAACTTGTGGAGCGAATAGTGGAGAAACTATGAGAGGTCATAACTTCTTCAGTTTTCGACCAAATTGGATGTATAAAGAGGTTAGGTAGCCATTTTTGGACATTCTGGACTCATTGGAGTAGGTTTCAGAAGAATTTGAACATTGTAAACAAATATTTTTACACTTTTGAGCATAATAGAGCGACCTAAGCCATTGGAAGTTGGACCAAGGAGACATAGCCCAAGAGGGGTGAACTCCTTTATCATGTTCCTTTTGTGATGTGTTTTTGATGATGTTCTATACATGTTTATGTTGTTGTTCAATCTCTTATTTATGTTAAAAATTTCTCATAAAACTAACATAAAAACTCATTTTTCACTTGCAAAATTCATGAATCCTTAAGCACAATGAAAGCATTTTGTTTATAATCTGAGGATCTTAGCACATCAATCTAATATTCTAAATCATATCAAGAAGCCACAAATCCCAATAAGTCTCACCCAGACAACATTGGACTATCCAACAACCACTGGATGGAAGCCACCACTCCCAAGTGCTCAAGCCATTACCTAAAGGATACTACTACACCCTAAATATGCAAGCCACCACCTTTTTTGCAATCCACCACTCACCACATTGAAGGCCCCAACCTTCAAGCACATCTCATGGACCTCATTTCATATATTTTCAAACTATGGCCCATATACTCTATATACAACAAAACATTGAGCCTCGTTTCACTTGATTTTCACACTGGACTCCCAACATACAATAATCTCATCAACTGAATACAATCACATTCAACACAATATCTCAACAACAACCAATATGATCACAACATAACAATCAGCATATGTATGAATATGTAATCACAACAAACCTCCACAACTCCATCAGTGACACATATTTTGAACACAAATACTTAGATCTCAACAACAATTAGCAACATATAAACAAGTTATGGCTCTCACACACTCTAGCAATACATCCAACCTATCCAACATGAATCTCTCTCCAATATATAGATGATCTCAAGTGATTAATAATATTAATTACCAAAGAGTATTAATCTCAACAACTCTCTATTCACGCCCTCATGAATTGGTCCAACATTTTGAACATTTCTCCTCATTTACATAATCCTCTATGTTTTGCATTAAATAAGAGATGTTATCAACTTTAATCACCTTCTATAAGACTTCCTCGTATTTATTGACAAATTACCAAGTGTAAAACCATATTATATACCCCTGGAATCATGAAACAGTGAGCCTCATTTCATCTAATTTTCACACTGAACTAATAACATACAATAAGTTCATCAACTGAATATAATCACCTGCAAAACAATCTCTCAACAACAACCAATCTGATGACAACACAATCAGAAACATATGTATGAATATTCAATCACAACAAACCTTCACAACTCCATCAACAACACATAAATTCTAAAAACAACTACTCAACTCTCAACAACAATCAGTAGCATATGAACAATCTATGGCTCTCACACACTCTAGCAATACATCAAACCTCTTGAACATGAAGCTCTCTCCAATATATAGATGATCCAAAGTGATTAATACAATCATTTCCAAGGAGTATCAAGCTCAACAACTCTCTATTCACACCCTCATGAATTGGTCTGTCATTTTGAAGACTTCTCCTCATTAACCTGATCCTCCATGATCTACATTAAATAAGAGATGTTATCAACTTTAATAACTTTCAAGAAGAATTCCTCAGATTTCTTGACCAATTACCAAGTGTAAAACCAAATAATATACCCCTTGAATCAACTGATTTACACAAAGATTCTAAAAAAAACTCTCTCAGAAACAGTAATGCAAGTGTTGCCTTCGGGAAGTGAATTATTAACGTAGGTTTCCCTTCTATTACCTATGGTACCCTATCTCCTAATGAAGTTTGAGCTCAAGAGACTTGTGCTCCTTTTTTTCATCTGTTGAGCTTAAAAACTTCCAAAACCTGATCCTCAACCTTTTTATGTACATCCTAAGCCTGTGGAGACTTTTCAAAGTTATTCCAACCTTCTCATAATCATGACAAAACCTTGAAACTTGATCAATCAACTCCTCTACATCATCATAAGATCTAACAACCTTTGCATCAAGTCAAGTTCAAGAAATCCCATTTAGCCAACTTCCTTAACATGAATCAACATCTTGCATCAAGTCAACGCATCTTCATCAAATCAGTGCACCATGAAGGCATGTAATCACCATTCATATTTCTATATGTATATAAATTTAGTTTACATTACATACAAGTACAATTGAAATACAATAGGTCTTCATTTTATCTGCAACATAGAGTTAGGGAGATAAAGTGTCTATTCCTTGTTGGCTAGGAAGTAAATCTAGATGGGTGGATACTAATGATATAGAGAACCATTTGGGAGTTGGGCCACTAAAACAAATTAAGGTTACATGTATTTTACAGATTCTAGTTTGAGTACATTACTTTATAAATTAATATATTTTCAAATGAGAATTCATATTTTAAAATGTTATATGTTGATAGAAATTATGAAGCCCATACTAAATTGAAAATGACAAAATATGTTATTGAATAAACGTCCTTTCATTTGTTAAAAAGTTGTATACATAGTATTTCGATTTTCTTTATTAAAAAATTGCATTACATATTATTTAGATTGAGGCCCAAATAACAAGGCCTCACAATTTTGATCATGCCAACATCATAGGACGCCACAACTTTAGGTTGGTATATAGAGCCACCTTAGAAGATGGTACAGAACTTGCAATAAAAAATTAATAAGAGTTTATTTCTTGGTGGGACAAGATTTCAGGGTATAAGTGGAATATTTTTCAAGATCTCAGCACACACAAAAAATCATTTCCTTGCAAGGATATTGTATATATGAAATAGAAAAGTTGGACTATAATACAAAAGAACATCCACTCAAAAATCCTAACATTAAAAGGACTTTGAGAGAACCTTGAATACCACAACATAGTTTTCATAGTGAAAAGGAAGAAAAAATTTGAACATGATACCCACCACGTATATTGAATCTTGAGACTATTTATTATATTTTTAGATGTTAATTATCCATTTTGCAAGTACTATGGAGAGTTAAAACCATTTTTTTATTATAACCATTCTCAATCTCTACAATGCCTCATCAATCCAAAGCATGAAAGCCTTGAGTTTTCATCTTCATCAAATAGAGAAATATAAGCACTAAGGCCATGATAAACAACTTTTAATTTTCTATTATGATATGGCAATGCCCATACCAAGTGAAATGTAACAAATATTATTAGCTACACAAATATTTTATTTTATTTGCAACAAACTCCAATTTATATCCAATAGTTGACAATGAAAATGTTGGAAATGCTGAGAGGGGGGGTGAATCAGTATTCCTTAGCAATTAGCACTTTTAAATATTTTCATAGCATTATTTAATATTCAATTATTATTAATGTTTATGCAGTAATAACATTAAATGAAATAACACAATAGACACAAGAATTTTAGGTGGAAAACCCCCTCCGGGTCAAAAACCACCGAACGCTTTTCTAATAGATTATTTAATGTTCAACCCCAACTGAAATGAAATCAACAACTTCCTATAATTATAGAAAAGCATTCTTCTCCATCTCCCACTGGAAGGACACCCCAATACCCTGGTTTCTTCAATGTTCAACTAAATGGATGCCCCAACATCCTAGACCAACCTACCACTTTGAAGTGTTCACAAGCTCCAACCTATAGGTGACTTCATGTAGTAGCCTAGCACCTCTCTGCCACCCTATAATGACTGAAATGAGACAAGAGTGTGGATTCCCGTACCAGGGACAACGATCCACGATACAATATGATTTACAATGATTTTGACTGAACACCCAATCACAGTATGACCTGCAACCCAACCATGGCATCATCCCAATAGAGACTCTTCTACTTCCCAATAATGCCTTTTTGACTCTAGGCAGATTGACTCTTTTACAATAATGAATCTTCTAATGATGACACTTTTACAAATGACTCTTTTACAACTTTACAATGATGACTCTTAGCCTTGACACTTCTTCACAATATACAGATGGTTGTCATGTCTTCAAAGGATGTCCCTTTGTAATGCTTCCTTTGATTTGTACTTATTCTCTTGCATTCTTTCTTGAAGTTGTACTTGAATCTTCTTCTACCTGCATGCAAAATTTTCCCGACGAAACCAATCCCAAAACAAAACAAAATACCCTTCAACTTACCTCTACCTGCAAACACATGTAAGTGCATAATAACTAATAAATACAAATTAAAATTACAATGCGTACCTAAAGTGTGCTTGTCACTTTTTTTGTTGACTTTTTGCAGCAGTAAACAAAGACTCCCACTCTTGATATAGACCTGGACTCTATGCAAGACTATATCTGAAACTGACCTAAAGATATATACAATAAAAACTGATGACATACCCTAGACTTGTGATGGGCCAAGGTCTAAGTACAACAACAGAGACCATTCTATCAACTATGACAAGACAAGTAACATGAACATACAACATCATATAGATTTATCATACTTGGTGTAGCATCAAGAATATGTAGCATCAAATGTGTAGTATCAAGAATAGGACATCCGAAATGTGGCAAAACTAACTGTAACATATAGAGACATAGAGATATAACCGAGAACCTGTATGTACTTATGTTGTCCTACAAAAACATATGTCATAGATGATACTCATATTTCACATGTAAACACTAATCATAGATACCTTGTTGTAGGAGACTTACCCTTGAATGTTGATGGATGGTCCTTACTGCAGTGATCCTTGAATGCATGTGTTTTCTTGCCTTCTAGGAGCTCGATATTGAATCGGTTATATCTGTATAATTTCGGCTCTCCAGAGTCTGAAATTTCATTCTATGGTATCCCTCTGAGTCCTCTTTCCAACCCCATAGGTCTGATCAATATTGGATTCTTCAAGAAAGATTTATTTCCAATCTCCCACGATGACCTGATTATAGACTGGTTCATTAGAGAAAACTTGTACGAAGTGGCACATGTCACTGTTGTAACCTTTGGCCCTGAAAACACTACTAAAAAAACTACATTTCATCCTCTTTCTGTCACTATTTACTAAATTGGAATCCAATTCTCAGAGAGAAAGTTATGATGATTTTCCCAACGTCACCTGTTTGACATGGAATTTGGGAGCCTCCAAAAACCCTAACTTCATTAGATCATATATCCGAAAATATAGTGAACCAAGATCAGAAATCCGGTCACGAGGTTCATAAAGATTTTGGAACAAATGGGTTTTAATTTCAGATTCTAAAGATTCACAAACAAACAAAAAATCCATATCGAAAATTCCAAGATGACCTGTTTGAAGCCACAAAATCCCTACTAGAGGAGGATATGAGGGCCATTATTTATATGAATGTCTTGAGTTGAGAGGGTCCTCAACAAGTCAACGTTGGAGGGATTTAGGAGATTTTTTTTATTAATTATTGACAATTCAATTACCACAACCAATTACGAGTTACATGCCACAACCCCATAGGGTTTTAGCCCACTAACTGGGGTTACTAACTTCAAATATGAAAATCTCTCAAACCGTGAAGAATTACTTGGTGTGCCATATATCAACGGAAACATATCAATGAGTAGAATCCATATAGAAGATCCTTGACTCATAATAGAGTAATTTTTCAACTCAAAATGCCCATGCAAGATCGGGGTATCCCCTGGCGCAGCTTGGGTTGACATCAATGACAACCACTGATCAACAAAAAAAACACCCAATCCAAAGGCTCGCTTTCATTGATTTGTCATTTCACAATTGTAGCAATCTTTTAGGAAGAATATTTTTGTCCCTTGAATACTAACATACAATTTCATAACTCTAGGCCATTAGCACAACACGAACATAAAATGCTAAAAGAACACCATGTGAACGGAAGAATCCCAATTGTGTGTTTATAGTAGCAACACCAAAACCTTTAATGGTGCTAGTAATTATGTCATAATCTTTGGGAGTTTTGAGGAAAAAAGATCATATACGCTAGCATCTTCTCAGGAATTCCTTAATTCATGTATCATTTTCCAATTCAAATTACTCTAAATTATTTGATAATTTTAGGTTGATAGTTTCTTCAACTCAATTAATTATACCATTTCCATGCAGATCATCATGATCAAAGTTCCTCCTACACTATTTCTAGAGAAAGAGAGAGACATCAACATCATGTCCTTATGCATGAATATGGTGGATCTAGCACTAAGTTTTTGTATGTTAAATTTACATATTTCATTCTATCAGCTTTGTAGCGTAATTTGGACAAAATTTTCATGAATGGCTAACCTAATTTTGAATAAGATAAAAATGTATTTTGTCATCTTTATGTAATCATGACTAGATGTTCTCAAAGATTTTAATCTCCACTGGCTAATTAATGGAAATAATATAAGGTGTACATTATAGTTAGAGAGTGTTCAAAATTTTATGCATTGCAAACAGGAAAATGGTAATCAATGTTAAAAAAAATAGCAAGAACATGTTGCCTTGGTAAATTATGTATTCAAAATATAATGTGAACTTGTTGCCTCAATGATTATGTAATGATAGTCTAGATCTCTTATATATTCCACCTAAACGGATTTCCATCAATATGGAAATATTTATAAAGAAGAAATTAATGACAATTAGTGTAAATTTCATGTACTAATATAAGTCTAGTGTGCCTAAGTTTTCAATGCTTAACCATATGCATCACATGCCAATTTAGAAACAAACACCTCATTTATTGTTTGTATTAAGGATTTTGATAATATATTATTTTTAAATTAAATCATTAGGAACTCACAATATATCACTAACTATTTGGTATGAATGGTAACATACTTTAATATCTTCCAAAGGAAAATAATTTATTAGGTGGTGCACATGTTGGTCAATTAATATATTGTCTCTTAAATTGAAACTAACAAGCAACTCTTTTATGATAAAAACAAGCCAGCTTCTTTCCAACTTTTTTAACATCTATGGCATATTTTGGACTTGTAATCTATGTCTAGTGAGTGAACTTATGGAGTATACATCTTAACTTTCCAAGTGCCCATCACGTGGTTGATAGTCATGGACAAATGCTAAAAAAGTAATTGATTGGCTTAAACTTTTTAAATTTTTGTTAAGACTCAAGTCCTTATGCTTCTTAATTCTAATTCCATTTTTTTTTTGTTAGAAAATAAGGATTCCCTAAATTTTTGGTGCACCATAAACATTCTCTAAGTCTAGTGAATAAAATTATCATTAATGTCAAAGTTATGGGGAGACCCTTTTATATGTCAGCGCAACCAAGGTTACAAGTTGGTCTAGTGAAGATGAGGGGAGTGCATTTTAAGTCGGCCTAGAAAATATTTACAAGGATAAGTGAAGTATTTGATAAGTCATGAGCATCACATATGTAGAGAAGAAGACATTTTGAGGCATGTAGAGTTTGACGAGGGAGTCTGAGGTGCGTAGAGTGTGACAAGGGAGTTTGAGGTGTGCAGAGAGTGACGAGGAAGCTTAAGGCATGGAAAGAGGTCTGAGGTGCAATTTGAGGCTTGAAGTGTGAGAAGAGCCAACATATCAAATATATCAGAAAAGCTCCAAACCCCTTATAATGTGAAGACCTTACAAAATCCAAATTATTTGTGCTACTACTATTTATAGTTAACAGAAGATTGTATACAAAGATCCCATCATTAGTTTCCAATACATCTATCAAACCCTTGTCATACCAAGAATTTCATAAAATGTTTTTTTTTTTTAATTTCTCTGATATCTGATAAGCCCTTGGTTACAGCTCTAGACTGTTCGATGCTTGGTTGTAGCACCTGAGGGCTTAAGGTTGTAGTCATATTACCATACTAAAACTTTTGATAGAGCACATATTTCACAATTATCTAGTGTTCCAACCTCTAGTAATCCCTTGCTCACAACTCCTAATCATGTGGTGCTTAGTCACATGACCTGAGGGCTTAAGGTCCTCGGCATTTCACCATACCAAAACTTCGGTTAAAGCACATATTTCACAATTTACCAGGATTCCAACCTCTAGTAAGCCCATGGTCACAACTCATGGTCATGTGGTTCTTAGTTGTAGGACATGGGAGCTTAAGTTCCTTGGTATATTGCCTATCAATACCTTTTGTTAAACCACAAATTCATAGTTCTTCGGTATCCTAATACTTGATAAACTCTTAGTCATAGACCTTGGATGTGAAGGTGGTTAGTTATAGCACATATAGCCTAAGGCTCAAGTCCTTGGCCCAAAACTACTATAAAATGTCTAGTGTTCAAATTCTTTGGTGAATGAATATTCCAGTAAATGTCCAGTTACAATACTTGGCTGCAAAGGTGGCTAGTTATAGCTCTTGGGGCTTAAGACCCAAGTCCTTAGCTCAAAACTATTATAAAATGTTTATTGTTCCATCTCTTCAATGAACCAATATTCTTCTAATTGCCTGGATATAGTATCTAGTCATTATGGTGGTTGATTATAGCTTTTGTGAGCTTAAAATTTAAAGTATTTGGTAAATCACGTGATAGCACATGTTACAAAAACTCATGTAGCTCAAAATTCCAATAAGCATGAAGGCATAATACAAGGTTATATGTCGAGTAATTTTTTAGAATTGGGGATTTGGTGTTTCGACGATAGCATGTTATAGTTAGCATTAAGTGCTTGAATTTTGAGCACCAATTTTGAACGTTTGTGTTGAAGGAAGCACCTAGTTCAAAACAACGAAGTGAGGGGTCACTACATAGAGTTAGAGAATAGAGATGAGTTAAGTTAAGTAGACTGGACAATTACAAAACAAATTATAGGTCTTGTCACATAAGGGATTGGTGTCCTTAGTAGGTTGGTGCCTACAAATTTGTAAAGCTGAGAGGATTGGTGTCTCCATTGGGTTTGATTCCTCCAAATTTGTAAAGTTGAGGGGATTAGTGTCTATAGTAGGTTGATGCCAAAAAATTGTGAAGCTTAGTGAATTGGTGTCTCTAGTAGGTTGGTGCATACAAAATTGTGAAGTTGAGGGGATTGGTGTCTCAGATAGTTTTTTACCTACAAATTGTTATACAAGTAGGTTGATGCCTTCAAATAAATATTACATAAATAAGTTTTGTGGTTTTATGTTGAAAGGTTTTCCACTTATATCTTCATGCTCTACTTATGATATTGTTTTCTTATGGTTCTTTAATGTTTAAACAAGTAAAAATTGTCTCACATTGATTCACCACCCCACCTTTCAGTATAAGTGTGAATTCAATAACTAGTATCAGAGAAAGTTCCTTAAAAAATATCCTAACCACTAGTAGGAGGATCTAAGAGGGACCATGTTCAGCCATGAAGGTTATTTCACAGACAAAGTTCCATTATTCTATGGGACAAATTATGTATATTGGAGGATAAGGATGAGAGGTTATCTAATGTCTCTTGTTTTTAATATTTGGAAATCTATAGTTGATAGTTATAAAGCTCTAGAAACTCCTCCTTCTGATCAAGATGGTAGAAGGCATGCATAAACAATGCAAAATATATGAATGCCATATTGTGTAGCCCATCAAAGTCATATTTTTTCAAAGTAATGCATTGTGATTCTGCTAAATACATTCGAAAAAAACTCAAAAAATACTATGAAGGAGATGACAAGGTAAAGAGGGAAACCTTGAAACTCAGAAAATACAGTTTGAGAGTTTGAAAATGAATTGTGAAGAAAATATTACAGCCTACTTCCTTCGTATAGATGAGATTGTCAATACTATGAGAGGAATCAGTGAAGAGATTAAGGAATCAATGATTCTTCAGAAGGTGATGAGATCTCTCCCCTTGAGATTTGATTCAAAGGTCTTAGCTATTAAAGAAATGAATGATATAGAAAATATGAATATGAATGAGTTATATGGGAATCTCACTGCATATGAAATGAGGACAGAAGAGAGAAAGTCAACATTAAAGGAAACAACTTTCAAAGTTTAAAAGAAGAAAAAATATTGTAAATCCTTTGATTATTCTAGCAATGAATTATATGCAAAAGAAGAACATTTTGTGAGAAAGCTATAAAGAGGGTCTGTAAAATAATAAAGTAAGTTGCCATTAAAATGTTTTAATTGTTGTTGAGTAGGTAATTTTGCTACTAATTGTCTATATGAATGTTGGCACGAAGGATAGCAGGGTTGAGACCTTGGGTTCATGAACAAGGGGCCAACAAGGCTCTATTGTAGTCTAGCACAACGCCGACATTTTCACCTTACCCAAGAAGGGGAAGGAGTCTCACCTGAGGCGTGTCACAACTGAAGTTAGATGAGGGTTGGAATTAGATACTAAGGGATTCACATCAACTGGGAGAGAACAAAGAATGGTAGCTTAACATGAAAAACTAAGAATATCACAACGATCTACTTATGTTATATCAAGAGACTACCTAAACAGATGCTTTTATAAAAAAAAAAATAGTCATCATATTGCACGAGGACACAAGCCGATTCCAGAATAGTCTTCTTCATTAACATAACAAAATTCAATACATAAGGCTCGAGGCCTGATCATCAACAATAAACATCACATAGCCAACATATAAACTTATACAAATATGATCATGGAGTCTTTCACATCACTCTGCAACATAGGAAGAATGGAAATACTACAGAGTTTCTACATTGACTAGCACCAACCCCTCCTTCGCTCTTTCTTCTGATTTTTATCTCCTTCCATCCACCTGGACTATCAGTTCCTCTTTCCTTATGCTCAGTTGCCTCTGCTCTTTCCTCGCTCGAATATCCCTACTTCTTTCCACCACTCCTTAGCAACTACCAGTCTTCCTTCAGTTTCCAGTCTTCCCTCAACTGTCAACTCCACAACTCCCCAATGGTCACCTCTGCCACTTGTCATCAGCTTCTTTCTCTGCAAAATCTCAAAATGAAGGCCCTAATAGGCCCCAACCATAATCCATTGAATCATCCTCAATTCTATCTTCCATTGGTGTTGTCGGTGCTATTGACATTTCTGTCGATGCCTCTGCTATTATTGTTACTGGTGCTTCCCCTTGACCTTCTTCTCCAAAAAAAGGCCTCAACATTGGCACAACTGAAATTGTCCCCTAGAATAATTGAGTATAGTTGTCCAGTGCTACTTGTCAAGGTCCTGTGATGGTCACTGCTTACTTTAGGAACTCAGTCGTTGTGCTAGACATTGGTTGAGATAACCGAGTCATCAGTAGGGAAGCCCATTGTTCTTCCATGTCCTCCCTGAATTCTTGCAAAGTGTTCACATGAGTTTGGACCAGGGGTCGGAGATCACGGAGCTTTTATTTTGTCTTGGCCAACTCATCCTCGATCTATTGGATGCGAACTTCTAGAGAGGCGACCTCTTCTTGGAACTATTTCCTCTACTCCTTGTCCTTAGAGTTTTGATGTCTACGGGGAGTTGATTAATTCACTGGCGAAGTAGGTAGACTGGCTAATTCTTCTTTGTTAGGTTTTCAAACCAGTCATGAACTGATTGCAATAAGGTGTACCCATATTCAAAGCCTCAAGGATGGAGGCTTTAGGAGTAGATGCAGCGGTGATCTTCTACTCAATCTCATTGGCATACACCATGGAAGTTTCTAGCAGTGCATTCTTCGTAGCATCGAGGTTTTTCCTGAGTTCTCGGTTAGAGGAGGTCAGGTCTAAATGTGGTCGCAACATTTGACCAAGGTGAAAGCAGAGAAATCTTCCAGAGCCTCAGTTACTACATCAAAAATGGCAGGCTAGAGAACCTAGAATCACAAAGTGATCTAATCAACAGGTTCCTGCAATTGTTTATTATCCTAGTAGAGCTAGTCCTACTCAGTGGTGAGGGTAGCAATTTGTTGTTATTGTTGCTCATAGTTGGCATCAAGTTCATTGTGAATTTATGCAACCCTCTACGTGGCTTATTGTATAAATCTGAATCACTGAGTGGATGACCAGCTCTGGAGGTCATTCTGCTGCAAGCTAGATGGATTAGGGAATCGGCTTTGAGGGGATTCCCACTAGCGACAGACTTGTCTGAATGTCCATGGGGCAATGTCGTTTGTTGCGATGACTTTGTAAATTGAGACCTAGATGGTAGGGAAACAAGATTTATTTCAATGAGGGGATTTAAACGAAATCGGAGCACAAAGGGCTCAACAACCCTAACAAGTGACTGTGAAATGATGGGCCTTACATTTAACAGTGGGCCTGACTCTAGTAACAATGAAAGCATGGAGGTGGTGACATTTTTTCCATTGGGGACTATCATGGCAGATTGAATAACTGAATCAACCTCCATGTCTTATGTGCCCAGCTATGTTCCAGACATAATTGTATCTAACAGGGTTACGGAGGTTGATGCGGTGTGGGGCGATGGGTCACGCGAGTTTGGTGAAACTATGGAGGTGGAAGGTGGGAGTTCTTCTATGATGGGTGAGGTCACAATGGACTGGTGTCCCTCAATGGTGAGGTCGACAATTTTCACTACGAGTTTGATTTTTTCTTCTTGGCTATGGTTGGAGGCTTGGTGCTTTTTGTTTTACGGGGCTTGGGGATGGTCAACTTAGACTACAAATGAGGCCCTACATAGGGTATGGAAACAACAAGGTGGGTGGTAACCAAAGGGTCTTGTTGCATAAAAATTTGTGATTCAGCTGAGTTGGGGACCAAACCTAATGAAATGGTGATATTCGCAATGGTCTCCTTGAGCGAGCTCATATGCTTCTTCATTTGTGTGAGGATCGGTTGCAGCTCATGTTCAATGATTGACTTCTTGGTGTCCACAACTATTTCTCCTGGTAACAGCGTTGGTACCATCCCATCAAAGAAGTACAAGCACTTCCCTTCTCTAATTTCCCCTATGACCCCTGGCCATAACCCGACCTCTACATGAAAAGCTTCAGTTGATAACACAAATTTTTGGGCCCGCATCTAAAAGGTGTGTAGGTGAACGCAGAGCTGCCTTACGAAGGTGTTCCCGTGAGTAGCCCAAAACCAAATTGTTGTTGAATATTCATCCAGCAGCGACCTGGGGATCCTTTTGGTGGCTCTGATTACCTCGAGAATTTTGACATACCAACCTCCAAATGAAGCCTCATTGATTTCTTTGTTGCTTGGGTCTCCCGAAGTCCTCCATGGCACATATCAAAGAGCCAAGGGTTGGTCCTCTGAGATAGGCTCTAATCCCCTACCCTCCGGTGGGCACCACTTCCACATTGCTAAAGAAACTACCAGATAGCCATAGATGAAGTTGGTGGTCTGCTTGTAAACATCTTCACAGGCTTCAAACAACTCGTTAAGGAGAAAAGTACACCAGTTCAGTTGGGCGCCCTCTATACAATGTTCTGCAACTGATATCGTGTCCAAGGTGCACTCGTTCTTTGAGAAATGGTGCATCAACTTCCCTACAATGATATAGCAAGTGAACTTAATTTTCTCCTTGTTTATCAGGTCGATGCATGCTCCCTTTCCCCCTCTCTTGGTGTTGTACTTGGAATAGTGGGTGGCACCCCACTCTTTCTTCACTCTTTTCAAATTTTTCTGGAACATTGTCAAAATTGCATCTCCTGTTTTCGATAAACCTGTAAGTCTCTGATTGTCAACCACATGATTTGGATATTCCCTCTCCATCCAAAGCAACACATTGTGCATCCTTCTGATCAATAATTTAGTGCATTGCATTGTTGTAAGAATTTTTCCAAACACAAGAAAACTCCTCAAATGTAACAAAGTGGACCATTGGATTCCCCTATCGTCATTCTTGACCTTGATTGTTGATGTCCCATCCTATTTTGTGATTGATTCTATATATACTTCACGCTTCAAGGCCTGGAATTGAAAGGAATTTGAAAAATCATTATCAACAAGTGTGGCTTTATAATATTTTCCATAGAGTGGCTCTAAAACTGAAATTTTTGCATCTAGCCCAACTTCATGGACAGAAAGAATTGCCTTTTTCATGTTAGAACATTGCTGATAGGCTAAAATCACTGGTGTTCGATAGAAAATCCTTGAATGATAGCACTGAGAACTGGACTGCGACTGGAGCGACTCTATCACCTTAGCTTCAAACTCTGAGAAATTCGACATTTCCATGCAAAATAAGTAGACCACCTCGACACGACGTTTCTAACGAGACTCGCTAACTAATTACTATGACAACTTTCCCTATGTAGACTCGAACATGTTAATCCGTCGTTGGCTAAGTTGGACCTAACTTGGCTGACGTACTTCTGAAAAAGGAAAGGTGGAGTTGATGGGTAATTATGCTTATCGTAATGGAAGACGTTTAGGAATTAATTTTTGCTATAATGGGAAATATTTTATGAAAATACGCCCTGACACCAGAAGTATTTCCTAATTAAACGGAAAGGACTCCTAGCATGTGTGACTTACCCCCCTCCCAGATCACAAACAATTGCGATGTGGTGACGTTGAAGCCACAACTAAAATTGACGTCCCAAATCCTTATTGGAAATATTTTAAAGATTGATTGATCAATGCAGGTTAAAGATGAAGAAAGAAGATAAAGTAAATGCTTGACACTATAAATGACGACACAACTAACTAACTCCTCCCGACTTCTCCTAATCCTACCTATGATCCCCTTTCAGAGACCCAATCAATTGTGAGTAGAAATATTTGATGTGTGGAAGGGTTTCAGGCATGCGCCATTCACCCACCCTAGTAATAGTACTCCATCTAGTTGTGCGAGCTTGACAGCTCTAGACTCCCTTATTTTCGCAACAATGAACGAGCCTAACCAGTGCATATGTAGCTTTCTCGAAAACTTCAAGAACTTACTATCATATAACAGAACATGCCCCCCGACTGTAAATGCCTTCTTCTTGATGTGCTTGTCATGCCATGCTTTTTGCCTTCTCTACTCGATCGTTTGGTGAAAATATGCTAGGAATCATGCTTCATCAAGCTCCAATAGTTCATCTAATTGCTTCTGGAGTGATGCCTCCTCTGTCATTTTAGTGGCCTCGGCGATAAATATGCTTGGAATAGCGAATCAGCTAGCACCACGGCTTCTCGTCCATACACAAGTTGGAAGGGTGTTTGTTTGTGTAGTTGCTTCACCATTGTGTGGTATGCCCATAGTGTTGTTGGCACCCTCTCATCCCAATCATCTCTATTGGCCGAGCATACCTTGGTTAACCCATTTTCCAATATTTTGTTGAATGCTTCTATGGTTCCATTGGCCTGTGGGTGGTATGGACTACTCTTGTGATGTTGTATCATGAATTTTTGTAGCAGTGAAGCAATTGTTTCATTGATGAAGTGAGTTCCTTGGTCACTGGTCAGGCTCCTAGGGCACCCGAACCGTGAGATGATATTCTCAAATATGAACCTTGCAGTTGTATCTGTTGTGTAGTCCTTCACTGGTGCTACTTCGGCCCATCTGGTAAGATATTTTGTTGTTGTGATTATGTACCTAGCATGAGAGTGATGCGTCGATGGATTGATTGGCCCTATGAAATCGACTACCCATTTTTCAAATATTTGTAAGGCACATACCAATTGTAATGGGAGTTCATCACGATGTGACGGCTTTCCAAACCATTGGCACACATTGCATCCTTTGGCGTATTCTTTGGCATCTTTATAAACTGTTGACCACCATATCCCTGCTTGCAGTACCTTCCGCACAATAGCTTTCCCTCTGACGTGGCCATCCACAACTCCTGAATGGAATTCCCATAACACATCATGTTGTTCATGGTGAAGGACACACCACCGCAACACCTAATCCAAGCTCAATTGGTATAGGTGCCCTACAATTAGCTAATAATCGACTGCTCACACGACCATGTGTCGTCTTTGTGTCATTGTGTATTCATCCGAACATTTCCCTGTAGCTAGGAAGGCTATGATTTCTTCTAGGTAATCTGGTATTGCTTCTACTCTGAACAAATCGACATCAGGTAGTTGAACATCCAAGGAGCCTTTGCTTTTCCCTGACTCCAACCTTGAGAGGTGATCAGTTCCCACGTTCAATTGGCCCTGCTTTACAATTACATCAAAAGTAAATTCCTGAAATAAAAGCAACCATTTGCAAATCCTCCCTCAAGAACAGGCTTGTTCACCAGATATTTCAATGCGAAGTGGTCAGTAAAAAACTTAAACGGACCCCCAAGAATGTAGTGTTTAAAATTCAAATGAGAGTAGACCATAGTCAGTGCCTCCCTCTCGATCGTGGTGTAATTCCTTTCTGCAGTATATAACTTCCTGCTAGCAAAGTAGATCAGGTGGTGAAGGTTCCTTCTCCTAGTTGAGCCAACACTACACCTAGAGAAATACTGAATGCATCAATATGGACATGGAATTGCTTATTCTAGTCAGGATAGACTAGAATTGGTGCACTTACCAGCTTTTCCTTCAGTATGTTTAGCGCATCTTGACACTCCTTTGACCATGTAAATGATTTCGCCTTCCTTAGGAACTTCTCCATTAGTGCAGTGATGGAGGCATAGTTGTCGATGAATATTTAGTAGTACTTGGTGTGCCCCAATGTCAATCTAAGTTTCTTGACATTGGCAAGTGGGTCCATGTTTACTATCGCCACAACCTTGGCAGGATCTATGCATACTCTGTTCTTAAACGCAATGTGGCCCAAAATTGTTCCAAATGAAACCACAAAGATGCATTTTTTTAAGTTCAAGGATATTTGTAATTTCCTGCAGCGATCAAACATTATCCTGAGTAGACTTGAATGTTTCTTCAGCAAGTTGTATATTGTCCAATCATCCATGTAGACCTCTAAGAACCTATGGATGTAGTCCCTGAAGGTTGCAATCACAATTCTCAAAAATATTGCGGGTGCATTCTTAAGGTCGAATGGCATCACATGGTAGGCATATGATCCCCATTCTATAGTGAAAGTGGTTTTCTTCTTATCTTCTTCAGCGATTTTGACCTGGTGGTAGCCCGAGAACCCATCTGTGAAGGAATACACTTCATTCCCTGCTACATTATCTAGGACCTCATCACTGAATGGTGTTGGAAAGGGGTCGTGCACACAAGAATTGTTAAGGTTGTGATAGTCCATGTAGACCCTTATCTCTGTAGCATCCTTTTTGTTTTGTATCACTATTGGACTAACCCATTCTGCCTCGTCCACCAAAAAAATAAGTCATGCCTCTAGCATATTTTCTATCTCTTTCTTTACCTTCTCTTTGACTCTTGGGTTCAACCTGTATGGCATGTGCTTCACTGGCTTTGCATCAAGTTTCAGTATGATTTTCATTTCTCCTATGTCTCCCTTAATCCCTTTTAGTTCCACAACTAATGAGGGAAACAGATCCTCGTATTCTCTTAGGAGATCAAAAATTTCTTTTGTAGTTTGTTCATCCTAATAATCTCCAATCAATGTGAGCTTAGGTTTGTCATATGTGCTAATGTTGTGCTTCTGCAACTTCACTAGGAGAAAGTGCAGAGCATCAGTTATAGGTCCCTCCTAGATTCCTCTCTCCCCTTCGGTCTCATGGAATGTCACGTGTCATAACCCCTCCAGGTCATCCTCATTTGGTTCTTTTTCCACCTTCCCACAAGCCATTGCCTCCGAATACCCTAACTCGTAGAAATATTGTAAGGTTCTCTAGTCTATGCATTCATCCCATAACTGACCTGATGTGAGTAGAATCTACTTGATAGCGTGAAACGCTTCAGTTAGTCTCCTATCGTTGTCTCTGAAAGAGAAACTGCTAACAAATTGTGCAGCCAAATTATCCCAATCTCTGTTTGCCTCCTTATCTCTTCTTGTACATACTAGGCTTTAGGAAATGTACCCAATGTATGTATGAACCCATGCACCCATAATTATTTTGGAACCCCCCCTTGGTTCCATTTGTACTTACTGCTTTCCAAGTGTTGTTGGGGATCAGAATCCCTCCTGTACTTTGCAAAATCCTGTGGGCATTCCCCCGCTTTTCTGAATCTTTCTTTCATTGATCTCTTTAGTTTTTCCTAGTCCTGTAGTTAGTCACGATGGACCCCCCACCATCATGTTAGGGTGTCTTGCAGTGCGACGTTTAATAATGGTATTTTATGTTCTTCACTAACTATTACACTAATTTTTTTGAGGAATGGATCTACTGAGTCTATATCATTAAATATGGGGAAGTCTCTTACCTTCGTTCCTATCCAGTTAATCCAGCATATTGCAGCGTAGCATCTATTGTTGACCTCATATCTGCCTTGCTGCCAATCGTCCCATGCGGCTTCTGAGCCAACCTCAGAGATCTGAATGCTCCTCCAACTAACCAATCTTTCAGTTATTAGATTTATCTAACATCTCTGGCTCTTCTTTGTCATCTACTGATTCTGTGAATCTGGGCCCCTGATACGGGTCTAGTGGTTGAATCACTCTTACTCCTTCTACCTCAAATATCATTAGTTCCTTCTTCAAATCTATGATGACGTAATTTTCATAGGCCCAATCTATCCTTAGCAGTGTCGGATAAGGATCCTTGTCTCCCATAATATCAATTACTTTGAAATATGCATGTGTCTTTACTCCTACTACATCTACTTCCACATCCTCCAGTCTCCCAATTGGAAGTATACAATATTGATTTTCCATCCGCAACTGGATTGGTGAGAATGTCAACTGAGGTTTCCCCAGTGCTTCCCATGTTTCTTGGTAGGATGTTGACATCAGAACCAAGATCTAACATAGTGTCCTTGATCTGAAATCCTACAATCTAAGCATCAATTCTGAATTCTCTGCTTGTTCTCTTCTTATTTCTCCTTACTCTTATAGTGTTCCTTTTCGAAAATTTAGCAAATATTGTTCCCCCCCCCAGTTTCTTCCTCCAGTATGGCTTCCTTCAGGATTCTCTGTAATTTCCCCAGCATTTGGTCATCATTGACAATCTGTAGGAATAACTTGAACCATTCCTCAATAGGTCTAACCACCGTGGAGTTTGGAAGGTCTGAGGTCTTGTCTTTGTGAGCCTCTGTCTTCCCTTTTGGTAGTCCTGTGCCTTCAGTCAGATTGTCAAACAATCTTGTTGCCTCCTTGTAATACGGTTTTTGTTGCTCATGGTTTTATGGCCACTTCGGGGAGGCTACTTGGATGATTGTGGATTGGTCCTAAGTGCCATGATCAACCCAAATCTTTTTTCTGCTGTGTGTAACTATGTTAATATTGGATAGTGGGGTTGCCTATGTGATTCTTGGCTATGCGTTCATCAAATTCGCTCCCCTTTGTCTGTTCCACTCCTCCCATCTTGTGATTAGCTCCGAATAATCCTTCGTCGCATGGAAATTAACCTTGCACTGTATTGAAGCCCCGAAAAACGGGTCGACAACAAGGGGATACCCGCCCGGTCCGGACCTTGGTTGGCAGCTCCTTATCCGTTTGGTATAGCGGGTCCGACTAGGGATAATGGGACCAGTTTCCCAATCTATGTGTGTGTGTGTAGAATTTGATGTTGTTGATCTAACAGTTCCTATCTAAGATATTCTAATTCAAAATTTAATCTAATTCTATGCTATTGTAATCTAATAGACAGCACATCTAAATCTATACTAACCCGGGATGTAATTCTACTATTATGCGATCTAAAGAGATTTCAAATAACAACTGGTATTAAAGATCATTCAGCGATTATAAGAAAGGAAATCAATCAAGATGAACCACTTCGCATAAAAAGTTAGACGAAACAGTTGCGAAAAGCATATCACATAATGAGCTATTCATACATTAGGCATAAATAAATAGCTATCACCGTACAAAAGTGCCATACAAAAGTGCCAAATGATAACTCAAACATTCATGCAATAATACATAAACAACTAAAAACTGTATATCACTTTAACATATAAGCAGAAATGGTCAAGAGATAAAAGTACCATTTATGACTAGTCCTACTCATAAGCTTCAAGCAACAATGATTTATCTCTCCTTGCTCTAACATCCACTAAGAGTACAGAAGTGCAACATTAGTAGTAGATATCAAATGCAAACATCAACAAATCTTGATCCATTCATTCACCAAAACCTCCTCTGAGGGTGCAAAAGTGTATGTTTTGAGGACAAGTTTTTGATAAATTTCTAGACCCTTCTCTAAATGCATGAGAAGGGTTTAAATACTACTAACTAAATAACTTAATTACACAGATTCAGGATATGGTTTAAATGACCGCCCTTTTTCTAAGCAAAACTATTTCTAAAAATTAAATCTAATATCTAACTATTTCTGCATTTGCTCCTTAATTTTGTGAGCATTCAATATTTTCCTGCGTAGAGTCGGCTGACTGTCTTCCACTTTTGGTTGAGCTAAGAAAACATAAATGGTAAGATTTGGCACCATCTTTTCAGCAAAATCGATGATACACTCAAGAGTCATCCTCTGGCTATGTGGATTTACTGTGTATGCCCAGTAATAATCCAAGTTCCACTTGGTTAATCCTCGAATTGCTTCTGCCTCTTCTTTCAGCTTTATGTTTCCAGTTTATTCTTTACCATTGCTTTCTTGCATTTTCTGGGCTTACAAGTGACTGAGCAGTTAGAGGCTTTTGAGCAATTTTCTCAGCGATGCGTGATTAGCGCTAGGCGCTAATCGCGCATTGGAAACTGCCTCCGTTCTTTGATTCGGGCCTCTCTGATGTGTTTTTCGCCTTTAGCGCCTTTTCCTTCACTGGGTATAAGCTTCAAAATTTGTAAACATACTGCTTTTCGTCAGCTTCTGACCTTATGCGTTAAACCGCCTGTTGATATCAGCATTGTTCAACTACTCATTCAACCATGGCTGTGAATGAAAGATCTGTAATGGATAGCTCAGCAGCGCTCTGTGAATTTGTGGCTCTGTTGCATGCGATATCCGTTTATGATGGCATCTTTTCTCTGTCTCTGAGCATTGGAGCTTTACCCTTTCCCCCATGGCTTCCTGCACATTGCTTTGTGTTACTTCTATTTTTCGTTCCTCCAGTTCACACATGAGGAGAGAGTAATGATAATAAAAATCGACAAGAAAGCTTTAAGCTCTACAGATGTACAAAAACATGCCACCTGACGTGAACTGACTCTTCGAAAAACACAAAACCGTCTTTCATTAACAACTGGCGTATCATTCATTAATTATCATTAAAGCGCGTATCCAGTTCTTGGTTTATGGAAAGCTTTTCTTGAATGTTGAGCCAGGGAAAATCTGCGATGGAATGTTTCTGCGATTCGCATCGCAGCATCGCATTATCGCAAATTTCATTAAGATGTGTTATCACAAGGTTGCTCGATCGCACTTATCGCAAGATTGCGGATCGCAGTATCACACTATTGCAAGATCACAGATCGTTAAATGGTTATGTGTTTTTCGTGCGACATTGCGATATGCGATATCCACTATCGCATATCGGAATTTTTTTAAGGTTTTCCAATGTGAGTGTTTCTTAATGCATGCGATGCGATGGAATTCGCGTCGCACTTTCGCAGTTTATCATTTTTACTCATAAGGAAATGTCCTATCATTCTTCACGCGATGCGATGTTTTCTTAAGGAGTAAAATACATGAGCCTTAATTGAATTTTTTGAATTTTTTACTAGGGGTCCCCACTTATCTAGTGTTATTGCTAATACTAAATAAGGAGAGGGGTTGTTGGTGGCCACAAAAATTGGCGATTCACTTGGAAGAACTAGTTATCTCTGTTTTTCTATTGAATTTTTCAAACTTCCAAAACAGAAAATTTTTCAGAAAATTAAACTTTATTATGGAAAGATAGAGTACATTATGCTCTAAACTGTCAATGATATTTTGTTTCAACATTTTTCTACTTTGATTATTCGCTTCCTCAGGCTAGTCCTTGTATTTACATCAGTCATTACTTGGTCTTGTAAAGATAAAACAAAGTCTCCTTTGTAAACTAGTTTTAAATATGCTCATTTGTCGTAGGTAGAGCCTCTACTGCCAGCAGGCGTTTATAGCCTCGACAAGGTTACCTGTTACCCAGCAATGATCTTGTATCCTACTTAAGGTGGCCTACAACTTTCAAAGAAGAATCCATATCCACACTTATTGCTTTGATTTTCTTTTTATTCTTAAAGAACAATGTCTTGGTTTGGTAGCCAAATTATGACACAGTCATTCACTTGATTTATAACTTTGCTGAACAAGTTGGCTCGTGATGAGACCCCTTGTCTTTTGATTGCAACAATCTTGAGTCATTGCCCTATTGTGGTGTACAGTATTGGCAAAGTCAGCAAGTTATAATATCTGTGATAATGATACGCCGGCTCGTGATGAGACCTCTTATTCTTCAAGATAAAGTGTATCCTTGGGCTATTCCTCTGAAAGTTGCGATTTTCCTTAGCAGGGAGGAAGTCATTGTTTCCTTAAGATAGCTCTGGACGACAATAATTTTTGGAAACAGCTGTTCTACAGAGAATTTTTATTTTGCTATTGATACCTTCCATTATTCTGAGATAAAACAATTTCTTCACTAAAGGTTGCTTTCATCAAATTTTTTTGAAGTTGAAACTAGTATCATATCTAGGCTAAAGTTTTTAACTGTATATATCAATAATAAAGATTAGTTTTCCAAAAGATTTGCTATTTATACAAGCGAAAAGTTCAAAATCTGAAAGAGAATTGGTGTCTTTTTCGTAAATGCCTAATGTAACCACTCACAACTGGTTTTATTATGAAAAAGAAAAACAACTACTCTACAAAAATAGAAGAATAATCTTCTATGGAAAATATTTCTTGAGAATTTGTCCATTAACAGGCAAAGGATCCCTCTTACCTGCTAAATCCTGTAACGCAAACGTTGATGGACCTATGACTTCTACAATCTGAAAAGGACCAAGCCACATCCTTTGAAATTTTGTATGTTTGCCCTTTTCTTCATGAGCCTTGTCCCACTTTAAAACTAAATCTCCCATCTGAAAATCTTTTCTGGTCATTATGTTTGAATCAAAAGAGGATTTTACTAGTGCTTGATGATGAACATGCATTTTCTTAGCTTGTTCTCGTTGTTCTTCTAATTTAATTATTTCCATTTGTCTTAGCTGTAAGGAGGAAGTGGGTATTTCATCAATGTATTGTACTAAAGACAAAGAGGGAATTGCTAAGTGAGTCGAAAGAACCACTTCTTTCCGATAAACTAAATTAAAGGGAGAAGTGCCGATAGAATCTTTTTACATTATCCGATCTGCCCATAAAGCATATATCAAGGCCTTGTGCCAATTTTTATGATTTTGATCAATTGTTCTTTTAATAATCCTGATTAGGTTTTTATTTGTTGACTCAGCTAACCCATTACCTTGTGGGTAGTAATTGGCTGAATATTTAAGTTTGAATCCTCTTTTAAGTGCAAATTCAGGCATTGCATTTCCAGAAAAGTATGATGCATTATCAAACATTAAAGCGGATGGCAATCCAAACCTGGTGATTATAAATTGATCTATGAATTCAATGATATTTTCAGAATTAGCCATCTTGAGCGGAACTGCTTCTACCCATTTAGTAAAATAATCTGTTGCTGTGAGGATGTATCTATGCTGCTTAGAAGAGTGAGGAACGATCTCACCTATTATGTCCAAGCCCCACTGACTGAAAGGTTGCTCGATGTTTACCAGCTGTAGTGGCAGGGACGACTTCTTTTGTCTTCCAGCAGTAGTTTGGCAGACTTGACATCTTCTCACGTAACTGTGCGAGTCTTTAAATAGCGTGGGCCAGTAATATCCTGCGCGTAAGATCTTATGTGTAGTAGCATCTCCAACATAGTGTCCACCTGCTGGCCCATCGGGAGTTCCTGTAAAACTTTTTCAGCTTCAGCTTTCTCAAGACACCTAAGAAGAATAGAATCATATTTTTTCCTAAAAAGAATATCATTTATGAGCTGATATTGTTTGGCTTTCAACCTTAGGGCTCTTTTCTTAGTATGATCAAGGTGTGAAGGAGCATACCCGTTCTTAAGATAATAAATGATATCAGAATATAATGATTCTGCATCATTTAGGCTTACCTCACACATTTTTATCTCTTCAGATGGAATTTCATAAATTTGCGATGCTCCAGCGAGCATTTTGCAGAAGCCTTGACCTCTTACAATGTTTGCTGGTTTGATCTCAATATCATATTCCTGTAAGGCAGTAACCCAATTGGCCATTTTCTCACCCACATCCTTCTGTACTAGAAGATTTCTTACCACTGAAAACGGTACTATGATCTTAGTATGGGTTTTAAGTAAGAAAGGTCTGAAGTATTTGACCTCTTTGAAAACAGCATAAGCCTGTTTCTCCACATCTGAATAATTTAGTTCAGCACCCTGTAAATTTGAGCTAAAAAATGCAATTGGAGCTTCCGCTTTTTCTTGATTTGCTTGAGTTAGAATCGCAGCATATGACTTATCTGAGGCAAATGTGTATAAAATAAAAGGCTCTGAAAAATTCGGAGTTGCTAAAGATGGAGCATTAATAATAGCTTGTTTGATCAGGTTGAATGCTTCATGTTCATCTTGACCCCATCTAAAATTTGAATTCTTTTTAATCAGACATGATTCGTGAAAAATCTAGAACGAATCTCTTCACAAAATTGATCTGAACAAGGAAAGATTGCATGGCTTTTTTGTTATGAGGTAGGGATATTTCAGAAATTTCTTTGATTCTGTCGGGATCAATGTGAATACCGGATTTTGACACTATGAATCCTAGAAGTTTCCCTTCACATAGCGAGAAAAAAGATTTCTTTGGGTTAAGTGAAATTCCATACCTTAAACACTGTTGAAAGATTTGTTTCAGGTCTTTGAGATGGTCGCTTCACTTCTTCGAGTACACTGTTATATCATCCAAATAAATTACTACAGATTTATTGACTAAACCTTTGAATGCGATGTCCATGGCTCTCTGAAATGTGGCACCAGCATTAATCAAACCAAATGGCATCTTTCGATATGCGTATGTGCCCCATTTAGTTCGGAATGTGGCTTTCAATTGATCATCAGGATGTACCAACACTTGATTGTATCCTGAAAATCCATCCAAGAAAGACATTAATTCTGAGCCCACCACTGCCTGCAGTATCTGTTCCATAGGTGGTAGAGGAAAATTATCTTTTTGACAGGCTTTGTTAAGGTTCTGAAAGTCAATGCAAATCCTAATATCTCTGTTTTTCTTTCTAACAGGTACCATATTGGATACCCATTTGGAATGTCTGACGGGAAAGATTATCTTGGCTTTCAATAACTTATCGAGCTCAGTTTTTATCTAATTTTGTAAATTGGGGTGGATCTTTCTCAGCTTTTGTTGGACAGGTTTTTCATTATCGATCATGGGAATAGTATGCTGGATGATGGAAGTGTCGTATGTTTTCAGCTCATCATAATTCTAGGCAAAAACATTTTTATATTGTCTCAAAAGACGAATATACGCTAGTTTCTCTTCAGGGGCTAGGTCGAGGCCTAGATTAATGTTTTGTGGTTTAGCATCGGTCCCTAGGTTTACTAATTCGTAGTTGAAGGTTGAACTTTGGATTTTTTAATTGGTAGACCTCTTAAACCGATCTTTCAAATCGTACAAGTCTTCTAACTTGACCACCGACTTAGGTATAGCATTATTAGTGCTATTTTGTTGCAATTGTCGATCGTGCTGGTCTTCGTCAATTATTTGATTAGAGTAGGATCCTTCAGATGTGAGGAAATTTATGATATCAGGATCGTCATTGAATACTCTCCAATTTGTGATTTTGTTAGGAATGGACGATCTAAAGATTAATTCTATTGAGAATCTATCTGGACTAAAATCTTCGGACGGAATAATCTTAGAAGCTACGTTAGCCAAAAGGTCTGCACTTGCGTTTTGGAGCCTGGGGATTGAAGAAATATTAAACGCTATGAAATGCTCAGTCAGATTTTGTACTAAGGATTGATAGTGTTTTAAATGACCTGATAAGCAATGTGTAGTGTTACGTACCTGTTTAACCACAATCTCAGAGTCTCCAAAAACTTGAAGATACTTGACGTTTAACCCGATTGCTTTGTATAGGCCTTGAACCAAAGCCTCGTATTCTGCTGTATTGTCTGTGCAATCGAATTCGAGTCTACATGTGAGCATGATCTTATCTCCTTCTGGACTAATCAGGACGCATCATGCTCCTGCTCCTTCATTAGATCTAGAACCATCAAAAAATAATTTCCAAAACAAATATTTATTTATAGGTTTATCTAAAAAATTGGTACATTTCGAATTATCAGTTCGAGAAAAATTTTCGACTTGGGACAAAACAGAGTGTTCTAAATAGGGTGACGCATGAGCATTGAAATTGCCGAGGAAAGAATCTACCGAGTAATTTCCAATAATGTTGTTGTTATACGCTACTGGTTCATCTTCTCCCTCTAACTCTGTTACTATGTACTTCTGGTGTAGCTCTCGTTCAACTTTTATTTGATTCGGTTTACCGTTGTAGGGCAGCCACATGTGCGACTAGTCGGTTGCGAAGTATCCATGGAGTTTTTCTGACCAATCCCTGCTAAGAATTAAGCCATAGAATTCTGGGATATCGGCAACTAGAATGTCAATAACCTGACATACCTTCGGGTTGGATGACAATCTTATGGTTACTTGATTTAGTTCGCCAATCACTTCGACTTGAGATCAATCTAGCTGAACTATGTGCACTGCGGATTTCTGTGGTTGAACATTTAACTTGGCACATATAGATTTGGGTAAAATATTCGATGAAGCACCAGAATCTACCAAACAATTGTGCACATTTTTATTGAAGATTTCATAAGTAAGGAGAAACGGGGGAGTGTGAGATCTTGATCTTCCTCCAATTAGGGCGATGTCATTTGGATCAATCTTATTGATCACGTTAGTTGGAGGTCTTCCCATGTTATGGGAAGCTTGAGAAAGTACAACGGCAGGAAAAGGTGCAACTGGCACGGCATGTAATTCTTTCATCATTATCTTCTGTTGATGTTTCAACTTGCTCAGTTCGTAAAGGGTGATGTTAGCCCTAGTCTTCTTCATGTCTTCAATAATATTGTACTCCATTTCATCCGACACTATCAGTGTTTTAGATGGAGTCGTTTCATCTGTTTGGACTGGGCTGGTTTGAGTCGCTTTAGATATCGTTTTCTTTGTCGCGACTTTATCCTTTATTGCAGAGGTTGCGCTCTTCGACTTAGGGATAGTTTGGGGAGGATCAACCTTATTTTTGCTTCGTGTGCTAACTGGAAATACTTCTTGATCTTCTTCTTATGGGAGGATGAAATCCCACATTCCTTGTAATTCCACAACTTCTTCGTCATCAGTCTGCCCTTCAGTGGCAATTTCCTCTTCCTCTTCCTCGGATTCAACATTTGAAATGGAATTGGGTGGCTTTGCATCCGTTGAAGGACCTCTTTTAAAAGCTCTGCAAGGATTTTTTAAATAAGTTTCTGCTACTTGCTTTTTTATGTCGACCATTTCATTGGACATGGTCTTTAGAAATTTCTGCAATCCTTCCAAATCAAATGGATCTTTTGCTTGTTTCTTCTTGGAGTCTTCCTTGAAGGTGACTTTTTTGGATTTACGTTCCTCTATCGCGGATCTCTTTTCTAGGGCTATTATTTGTTTCTCTACTGCTATCGCTTCTTTCATGTTATCAGCTAAGGTTATTTTATTTGCCCTATCCACGAAGATTGCTATGTTCGATGGTAGAGCGGTAATATACCATTCACATCGTACTTCTTCGCTGGGCTGGGAAGCAGTAGGAATTTTGTTGAAACGTAAATTGAAGTCCTTGATAGGCTCTCTAGTTTCGGCTTTAAGATTGGATAGGTCATTGATTAACGTTGCCGTAGACCTGTCATCACCAAACTTGGTTAGGAATTGGTCCTGGAAGATGTCCCAACTTGTGATGGATCCGGAGGGTAATGAAAAGTACCATGACCCGGCTGTTCGTTGAAGTGTATAAGGAAAAAGCTGAACAATAGCATCTTCATTAGTAACCCCATTGAGATAATGGAAAGCATGAAGTTGTTTATGTGCTCTTCTGCTAGCATGCCTACCTCGGGATTGAATTTAGGCAGCCATTTCTCAGGATGGGCTGGTATTTGACTCAAGGGTGCAGGCATTAATACTGCCCCAGGGTTATTCCATGGAGACTGAGCCATTATTGAACTGATAACAAAGGAAAGTGCAGAAGATGATCCCTGCAGCTGGGAGGATGAGGATACTACAATTGTAGATGATTGAAGAGGGGTTGTGGGGGTTCCAGTGGAAGGATGGATGATGATCTGGAGTGGAGGTGTGGATGGTTGACTTCGCGGTGAAGCAGTTGAGATGGACGATGTTGACGAAAGAGTCTCACTATCAGACTCTTTAGGTGATTTCCTCGCTCTTTTCCTGGTGGGAAGAGGTAATTCGGTTGGCTGAACGCCAAACTTTTCACTCTTTAGCCTGGTCAGGGGATGAGCAGGTTTGTATTGCGAAGTCACGCTGCCTTGGGATTTATCAGACCTCTGAGGAGAAATGGAAAATCACTGAATTTTGTGAATTAGAGATTCGACTTCAGGAAGTTCTACGGTAGATTGTTTTGAAATATCAGGGTGTGTAGCAGCGGTTGATACTCGAGCGACTTCTGACTCTGGATTTAAATGTAATGGAGAAGTCGGGGGAGATTATGAGGGCGATTTACTCTCAGAATGGTATTCAGATTTGGATTTACTTTCCATTCATAGTTCAAGCCCTCCTTCTAGCGCCAAATATGTTGAAGCCCCGAAAATCAGGTCGACAACAAGGGGGATACCCTCCCGGTCCGGACCCTGGTTGGCAGCTCCTTATCCGTTTGGTATAGCGGGTCCGACTAGGGATAATGGGACCAGTTTGCCAATCTATGTGTGTGTGTGTAGAATTTGATGTTGCTGATCTAACAGTTCCTATCTAAGATATTCTAATTCAAACTTTAATCTAATTCTATGTTATTGTAATCTAATAAACAACATATCTAAATCTATACTAACCCGGGATGTAATTCTTCTATTATGCGATCTAAAGAGATTTCAAATAACAACTGGTAATAAAGATCATTCAGCGATTATAAGAAAGGAAATCAATCAAGATGAACCACTTCGCATAAAAAGTTAGACGAAACAGTTGTGAAAAGCATATCGCATAATGAGCTATTCATACATTAGGCAGAAATAAATAGCTATCACCGTACAAAAGTGCCAAATGATAACTCAAACATTCATACAATAATACATAAACAACTAAAAATTGTATATCACTTTAACATATAAGCAGAAATGGTCAAGAGATAAAAGTACCATTTATGACTAGTCCTACTCATAAGCTTCAAGCAACAATGATTTATCTCTCCTTGCTCTAACATCCACTAAGAGTACAGAAGTGCAACATCAGTAGCAGATATCAAATGCAAACATCAACAAATCTTGATCCATTCATTCACCAAAACCTCCTCTGAGGGTGCAAAAGTGCATGTTCTGAGGACAAGTTTTTGATAAATTTCTGGACCCTTCTCTAAATGCATGAGAAGGGTTTAAATACTACTAACTAAATAACTTAATTACACAGATTCAGAATACGGTTTAAATGACTGCCCTTTTTCTAAGCAAAACTATTTCTAAAAATTAAATCTAATATCTAACTATTTCTGCATTTGCTCCTTAATGTTGCGAGCATTCAATATTTTCCTGGGTAGAGTCGACTGACTGTCTTCCACTTTTGGTTGAGCTAAGCAAACAGAAATGGTAAGAGTTGGCACCATCTTTTCAGCAAAATCGATGATACACTCAAGAGTCATCCTCTGGCTATGTGGATTTACTGTGTATGCCCAGTAATAATCCAAGTTCCACTTGGTTAATCCTCGAATTGCTTCTGCCTCTTCTTTCAGCTTTATGTTTCCAGTTTATTCTTTACCATTGCTTTCTTGCGTTTTCTGGGCTTACAAGTGACTGAGCAGTTAGAGGCTTTGCTTTTTGATCAATTTTCTCAGCGATGCGCAATTAGCGCTAGGCGCTAATCGCGCATCGGAAACTGCCTCCGTTCTTTGATCCGGGCCTCTCTAATACGTTTTTCGCCTTTAGCGCATTTTCCTCCTCTAAGTATATAATCCAAGTTCCACTTGGTTATATACCTAGGGGGGATAATATGGGGTACCAAGGGAGGTACCCAAGGTAATAATGTAATAATGGGATGGGCCATAGTAATAAATAAGGTGGTTAACCCATGTCATATAAGGGACCACAAGTAGTTAATAATAATGTAATGGGCCCATGGTATTAGTTGATGGTATGAGGGAACCATGGTAATGACCCATGGTATTGTATGTATGAGGCCTATATAGAGGCTAGAGACTCCACTTGGGAGATAGTGAAGAATTATTGTATGAACAGGCATATGGCTTGTGGAGTGTTCTCCTTCCTTAAGGAGTGAATGTATGGTGTTGCCCTGCCGTAAGGGTTTTGATAATAAAGAAGCATTTCTATCTATTTCTCTCTTATTGTTTCTGGGTTTATTTCCATTATCATAGTATTTCTTGGTTAGATCTACAACAATTGGTATCAGAGCACTTTCTTGGGCACAAAAGTGGAATTTTTTTTTATTTTTTGCAGGGATTTTTGGGTGGCGAGTTTGCAGATCAGATCTGTATGGTTTCGTGAAATATCTACAAAATCTAATTGTATATATGTATTATTTGTGGAAAAATAGCCGATTTCAAAAAAAAAATCAGTTGAATCGGAGTCCGAATGAAGGAGATATCGCTGATCCAAAAATTAGTGGTGTTGTAGACAATTTTTCGGGGCAGCGAGTTTGCAGCTCAGATCTGGACATCCTGGTGATAGATCTGCAAAATCTAATTGTATACCTGTATTCTTTGTGAAAAAATAGCCGATTTCAAAAAAAAAATCGGTTGAATCGGAGTCCGGATGAAGGAGATATCGCTGTTCTAAAAATCAGTGGGGTTGTAGATAATTTTTCAGGGCAGCGAGTTTGCGGCGCAGATCTGGACGTCCTGGTGCACGATCTGCAAAATCTACTTGTAGATCTGGATTCTTTGTGAAAAACACTCAATTTCAAAAAAAAAATCAGTCGAATCGGAGTCCGGATGAGGGAGATATCGCTGATTTAAAATCAGCTCTTTTTGCAGAAATTTTGGTGACGGCGGGAGAGTAGCAGCACAGATCTGAAATTTCAAGTGTCTGGATCAAGATTTCTACCACATGGGCAGATGCAGAATGATTGTTCCATTTCTAAAAAAAGGCTATAATAGAGAGTCTGAGCAATATTGACGAAACTGTGACAATTTCAAATTTTCCCCAAGTAGGTGAAATTTTTTCAAACTCTCTTCATGGCTTCTAGCAAGGTTCTATTATTTATAGGAAAAGATGATGGTCCTACTATTGAAGAATACATAAAACATCATAAGTGGGTATGGAAAGACCATTGGAAATGGTGGGTAGTGGCGCAATTTGAAGATGAGGCAACCACATGGTGGGGATTACTTAACCAAACGAAGTGTTTGAACCTGCCCGATGAAGAATTTAAAAAATTACTTTTAGACAGATGGTCTCATGCTAGAAAACAAGATAAGGCGAAACATATGGGTCTATTTCCTACTGGTATATCCTTATTACAGGTTCATGGATTGATTCAGAAGGAGAAAATCATTGTGTCTATAAAGCCGAGTTGCAAGCAAAATCTCATAAATGTCAACTTGGAAAAAAAATTGCAAGTCCCAGCAAAACAAATTGAAAATACACAGGTTGATGATAAGGATGTTCAAATTTATAAGGATTTGAAGCTTTCTATGGATAAGTATGTGTTTCATGGTGATTTTTATGCTTTAGATATGGATAACATGGATGTTGTTTTGGGATACCCTTGGATGGAATTAGTGGGTACTATCAATATTAATGTGCAGAAGAAATTCCTGAAGCTATGGCATAAAAAGAAGAAAATTACATTACAGGATATTTCCATCCATAAACAGGTAGAGCACATGGAGGCTGAAGCAGAAGATGTTCCAGGGACTGACATATCAGATGATGAGCCTTTGATGATCAACAATCAAACAAAAACAGAGGCTGAAGAAGAAAAGGTTACAGGTGATGATACATCAGAGGAGGGCTCAGTGGTTGAAGTCATATTGAAAAAGAAGACACCACAACAGGCACCACAGTAGGGTGAAGTAAAGAAAAAGCCATCCTGGGTTAAAACTTCAACATTTCATCACCCACATCACCCCGCAAGACAACCATCAAGATGGCAACCAATTAGCCACATGGACAACAACCCCCGCATGACAGATCGAGAGAAGCGAAGATCCACCTACTACACATCCACACAGAAGAGCTACCACGGTCAACTTCCATCTCAAGCGATCGAGGCACCAGCGAGATCGAGGGTTCACCTTTCTCTTGGATGGCTAGATGCACGTGCATGGTACCAGTGGACTACTCTTTTGAGTAGATCTTATTATTTGTGTTCTTCCCATGTTTCGGGGACGAAACATGCTTAGGGGGGTGGAATGTTATATACCTAGGGGGGATAATATGGGGTACCAAAGGAGGTACCCAAGGTAATGATGTAATAATGGGATGGGTCATAGTAATAAATAAGGTGGTTAACCCATGTCATGTAAGGGACCACAAGTAGTTAATAATAATGTAATGGGCCCATGGTATTAGTTGATGGTATGAGGGAACCATGGTAATGACCCATGGTATTGTATGTATGAGGCTTATATAGAGGCTAGAGACTCCACTTGGGAGATAGTGAAGAATTATTGTATGAACAGGCATATGGCTTGTGGAGTGTTCTCCTTCCTTAAGGAGTGAATGTATGGTGTTGCCCTACCGTAAGGGTTTTGATAATAAAGAAGCATTTCTATCTATTTCTCTCTTATTGTTTCTGGGTTTATTTCCATTATCATAGTATTTCTGGGTTAGATCTACAACATTTAAATACTACTAACTAAATAACTTAATTACACAGATTCAGGATACGGTTTAAATGACCGCCCTTTTTCTAAGCAAAACTATTTCTAAAAATTAAATCTAATATCTAACTATTTCTGCATTTGCTCCTTAATGTTGTGAGCATTCAATATCTTCCTGGGTAGAGTCGACTGACTGTCTTCCGCTTTTGGTTGAGCTAAGCAAACAGAAATGGTAAGAGCTGGCACCATCTTTTCAGCAAAATCGATGATACACTCAAGAGTCATCCTCTGGCTATGTGGATTTACTGTGTATGCCTAGTAATAATCCAAGTTCCACTTGGTTAATCCTCAAATTGCTTCTGCCTCTTCTTTCAGCTTTATGTTTCCAGTTTATTCTTTACCATTGCTTTCTTGCGTTTTCCGGGCTTACAAGTGACTGAGCAGTTAGAGGCTTTGCTTTTTGAGCAAATTTCTCAGCGATGCGCAATTAGCGCTAGGCGCTAATCGCGCATCAGAAACTGCCTCCGTTCTTTGATCCGGGCCTCTCTAATACGTTTTTCGCCTTTAGCGCATTTTCCTTCACCGGGTATAAGCTTCAAAATTTGTAAACATACTGTTTTCGTGAGCTTCTGACCTTGAGCGTTAAACCGTCTGTTGATATCAGCATTGTTCAACTACTCATTCAACCATGGCTGTGAATGAAAGATCTGTAATGGATAGCTCAGCAGCGCTCTGTGAATCTGCGGCTTTGTTGCATGCGGTATCCGTTTATGATGGCATCTTTTTTCTGTCTCTGAGCATTGGAGCTTTACCCATTCCCCCATGGCTTCCTGCACATTGCTTTGTGTTACTTCTGTTTTTCGTTCCTGCAGTTCACACATGAGGAGAGAGTAATGATAATAAAAATCGACAAGAAAGCTTTAAGCTCTACGGATGTACAAAAACATGCCACCTGACGTGAACTGACTCTTCGAAAAACACAAAACCATCTTTCATTAACAACTGGCGTATCATTCATTAATTATCATTAAAGTGTGTATCCAGTTCTTGGTTTATGGAAAGCTTTTCTTGAATGTTGAGCCAGGGAAAATCTGCGATGGAATGTTTATGCGATTCGCATCGCATATCGCATTATCGCAAATTTCATTAAGATGTGTTATCACAGGGTTGCTCGATCGCGCTTATCGCAAGATTGCGGATCGCAGTATCGCGCTATCGCAAGATCGCAGATCGTTACAATCGTTAAATGGTTATGTGTTTTTCGTGCGACATTGCAATATGTGATATCCGCTATCGCATATCAGCATTTTTTTAAGGTTTTCCAATTTGAATGTTTCTTAATGCATGCGATGCGATGGAATTCGCGTCGCATTTTCGCAGTTTATCGTTTTTACTCATAAGGAAATGTCCTATCATTCTTCGCGTGATGCGATGTTTTCTTAAGGAGTAAAATACATGAGCCTTAATTGAATTTTTTGAATTTTTACTAAGGGTCCCCACTTATCTAGTGTTATTGCTAATACTAAATAAGGAGGGGGGTTGTTGGTGGCCACAACACACTGAGAGCACTAGGGCCTCCTTGGTAGGGGGAAATCCCATGCAACATGTCGCTCTTGGTCATAGTTGTAATAGCGAATAGGGCCCCTACCTCTTGCCCTTCCACCCCTCGATCCTCTTCCTCGCCCACCTGTTAACACCCAGGTTGTTCCCTTTGACTCCCAAGGGAATACGGCCGGGGTAGCCACTAACCAATCTTTGGATTACAGTTTCTAGCCAAACTGTAATCAGAGAGGGCTCTCTCTTTATGATTTGTCTCTGTTTTGATAGTATTTTAGGCTAGCTATAATGTTCAGGGTTTTGTTTTATATTTTGGTTGAGGGATGTCTTCTGCATCTAAGGTGTAAGTTTTCAGGCAGTATTAGTCCATTGGGCAATGGAGTCTGCGGCTACAGGTTGACTGAATATTGAGTTGAGTTACTGAAATTACGGGGCCATTTAAATATCTCATGGAACAAATCTGAAATTGTGATTATGAGGTGTGTTCAACCTGTGAAAGGCAATTAAGAATTTTCCACTAAGCTGGGTGTGAGAAAGAGATATGTTGCACAGGAACAAACTTGAATTCCTGAAACAACAATCACTGTGAAAGTATATAGTTTGAAAGTGCAGCAATTAATAATTACACCTTTATAACTGTAACTGAAGAAAACATTTATAATAGCATAGATTGAGTCTAGGGTAATCTGTGATTAAATCCTATAACTATTCTTTTTCTTTGCCATTAACTGTAAAACACAGAACATGAATGAGCTATAAGAAGATGACAAAACACATAACTAAGAGTTTGAAGAAAACTTATTGATTCATGAAACACGCAGGAATCCTGTAACATTCAGCAAAACACCACAATGACTCAGATAACGCAGAGCTTTGGAAATTCCATCAGCTTTTGTATTAATAGTCCGGAAAATTTACAGCATAAGAAACTCTTGAAGAGAGATCAACAACAACCCCTCCAAGATTATGCGAGGGGGAAATATATACAATTGGTCATACAAAATATCTGGAGTCTTGAGTCATTCTAGAAATGAATACGTTCACCCACTTTTCAAGATAGTAGATAAGAAAGTTATTACATCATTGAATACAAAATAAGTGCTCTTTATGTATGTCAGAAGATATTTTGACCTTTGGAGGCCACTGAGTCGGTCTGAACGTTCTGCTTTAACTCTGGAAAAAGTGCCTTTATGGCTGTCGTGCTGTAGTTTTTGGCCCTGTCATCTGTAGCTGTCAATCTTGCTTTATTGGCCGATTAGTTCTGCTGAGTTGGCCCAGCCTTTTCCTTTTCATGCATGCTGGTGTTATCAAATTTTCCTGTGCATGATCACCTATGAATTTAAATGGAAATTTGATTTACAGGCTCTGGTTTATAATATCATCTGTATTGCCCTAGTCCACCATTCCTGTGTGGGCAATTGATGCCTCAGAATTGCATCCAAAGTCTCATCTGCCTCTGTATATTTGTAGAAGTTTGGAGGCACTTCAAACAGATGTTTGATCTCATCCATGATAAAAAATAAGTTTTCTATCCTGTTGTAGAGACTTTGTCCTGTAGCTGGCCCTGTTTCCTCTGAGGTGCTGGGCCTTTCAGTGATCTGATTTGTGGCGAATGTGTTGACCCTCTTGGCATACTGCTCATGTGTAAGTAGCCTTCCTGCGCTGTTCAGTAAGCCAGGGAGACCTCTGTTTTGCAATGCCACATATTTGTCCATGAATCTATTGACCTCTGTCTGCATGTCCTGGGTCCTTCTTTCTAGTGTTTGCACCAGGCTTCTTAGTGTTAGGACCCTCTTTATTAACAAAATAGTCTCAGTCCTGTTGGAGATTCCCATAGTTGCTAACTGAGCACTTGTTCTATTATTAAGCACATTGATCATCCTGTTGGCAACTTCAGGCATATTGCCTAGAGAGGCCCTTGATCTCTGAATTTCCCTCTGTGCTTTTGCAATGAGCTCCAACTGTTCATGAATTGTTTCAATATACTGCCATTGATCAGTGATGAATTGGCCAATATTGGCCCATAGCACTATCTTGAGCTCAGCCACTACTTTATCCAGTTTGAGCTCCTTCTCTAGCTCATTTATCCTGTCTTTGAGGGCTTTTATTTCCCTGCCCTTTTCTGCCACAGTCTGCTTGGATTTATCATATCTTTCATTTACCTTGGCTAAATTCTCCCTGGCCTCATTTAATTCTGTCATTTGGGCTTCCAGGGCCTGAATCTCATTTCTCAGCTTTTGCATGTCCAGGCTTGGGGCCTGCTCTGTTGTTGCTGGTGGTGCTGAGGTAGAAGGTGCTGCCTGTTCTGTTTGTTGAGTGAGGGGAGCAGTAGTTGGAGGAGCTTCCTCAAGGTTAATTATTTCTGGAGGAGGCTGAGATGTTTGACCTCCTTCCTTTTGTTGTAATGTTGCTTGCAATGCTGCCTGTGCAGCCTCTGATTCTCCCAACTTTTCTTGAGTCTGGATCAGCTGTTTATATAAAGACACCAGCAAAGCTGTCGCATCTTGATCATGCCTCAGCTGGGAAACTTCTTCCGTTTGAGGGTGAATAGTTGCTGGGATTTTGATCTTTTTCCTCAAAGCTGCCATGTCTGCATCCCTCAATTTCAATATTTCTTGTATGCACTTGATGTCCTTGGGATCATGCCCAATCTCTATGATTACATCTTCTAAGGCCCTGATCCTGTTGTCCTTTGCTTGAGAGGATGCTCTCTCCAACTCAAGTTGGGCAGCTGTATTATTTAGGCTATTTTCTAGCCTGTAGTTATCCAATGTCTTGTCTGCCAAGGAGGCATACACCATCTCACCCGTTTGCTTATGCAATTCGATTTTTTCCATTGGGTGGATGTCCTTGGCAAGGACCTCAAGATTGGTCCTCAAGTAGTCTGAAGGGGACTGTGGTTGCAATGCAGTTAGCATGAAGTGACTCATGATCATTTTGCCTTCATTAACATCATATGCAGACATCAGTCTTTGCTGGTTAGTGGGAGCCATTTTCAACAAATGATTATATAGCTGTATTTTTATTGGCTCATTCCTCCTCTTTATGTCAATGAACTGTTGTTTGATGCTCAGTTCACCTTCTCTCTGCTGGCTTGAGGAGCTAACTTCTCCTCCCACTATCCTCTCTTGTTCCTGCTGGAAGGAACTTGCTGATGCCTCCATGCTTGGTGGGCCCATGCCCAAAGATTGCCCCATAGGCATTTCCTCTTCTGAAAGGGGATTCATTCTGTGTCTTTTCTCCCCTTGAGTTGTTGTTGTTGTGAGGGGAGTCTCTCTGTCCCTCTTTCTACTTATATCCTCCTTTTGTGGGGTTTGGAGGATTGAGGCTTCAGCTATTGTTTCCTGCCTGGGAGGCACAATTTGTGGTGGCTGCTGCTCAGTAAAAATTGGGGCCTCAGCTGCCTTTTCTCGCTGTAGTGGCTGCTCTTTCTCTTGCTTCCCCTCTTGTGGCTGTTGTACCTGTTGTTGTTGCTGCTATACCTCCTCATGAGGTGGTTGTTCTGGTTCCATTTCCTTTTCCTTGCCTTTGGCAGAGGTTTGCTCAGTGGCTTTGGCTGCTTGCTGATTTGCTGTGGAGGAAGATGCAGCTGCTCCCACTTGAGTGCTTGGAAGAGTGAACACCTGTGCACAAAGCTCTAGGTCAGCCACCTTTTTCAGATTTCTTAGTGCTCTTTGATTTAACTCTTCTTGTATGATAGGCTCCTCTAAGGTTCCTCTCCTCCACTTTGTTTGATTTGCATATTTTTCTATATGAGGAAGCCTTACGTGGTCATAACTGGCCAGCCTATATTTGACCCTTCTTAGGCTTATGAAGTGATTGGGGTCATAAGGTTTCCAAAGGAAACTGGTTTTCAAGCCAAGGGATTCTAACATTCTATCCGCCTCTTGCCAACCTTCCTCCCTTTTGTTGTAGATAAAGTGGCCTAATTGGTTCCTGACCTTGAGCTGTGCTTTCTTGCCTCTGCCTGAAAAGTGCAGCACATCAGCATTTCCAAATTGCCTGAAGTATTCCAGGGCAAACAATCTCATGGGCACATATTTGGGCAATCTGTATGGGGGCAACTCACACCCATATATCCTTATAACTGTGTGGTTCTGGTAGAAGTACCAGTCCCCAATGCTGTAAGATTTAGACAACTGAAGTATCCTTTGCATCTCATCAGTTAGTCTTGGAGGAGATGAGCTCATCATCAGAGACATGGCTGGGTGGATGAAGAGATCTATGAACTCACAGTAGGTATATGGAGAGTCAGGTCTGCAGTGGAAGACAGAGGACCAATAGACCACTGACCTTGGATTGCCTTGGGCATCCACTCTTTTCATAGCAAAAGAAAACTTTTCATGTTGATAATATAGGATTAGGTGGTAGATGTAAGAGGTGTATCTGAACACCTTTTCTCTTGCCAAGTTCATGAACTGCTCATGTATCTTATCAGAGATGTAGGTGGCATAGTCATAGCAGATTGGAGACTTGCCAGGAGCGAACATGAGCATGATCACCAGCACAGTTTCATCAACAAATTCGATTGAATTATAGCCCAAAATGGGACTAATCATGTCTGCAAGATCTCTGCCCAATTGGTTGAGGTATACTTGGTTAATAGGAGGATACTTCACAGAGTCAGAGCCAATGTACAGTTGATTGAGTTTGGTGACCTGAGCATCTGTCAATCTAGCTCCTTGATTTATCAAATCTATTAGTGATAAAGGAACTAATTTCTTCTCAGTCTTGAAGTTCAGCATCTCTTTGATAGCTTCAGGGGTGATAAAGAAAACAACTGAGCCTGAAGGGTCAAGCACAACCCTCTGAGTAGGGTCATAGCATTCGGCACATAGATGGATTAAATCAGGAAACTGGTTGACCTGAGGGAGCTTGAAGATAGGGAGAGAAGAGTCCCATATGCCCAATACATCTGTTCCACTCTCATGTTTAGCCTTCAATTCATTTAGCAGGTGGATGTGGAACTTGGTCTTCATCAGCATTTCCTCTGTTATTTGATAATCCAGGTCTGCTAGAGGTTGCCAGTCCAATTCTCTCTGAGGGGCATTTAAAGGGGCAACATTCAAGGCTACAGGTGCTACTGGAGGCTCCATGGTCACCTTTAGGATTTCTGTTTGTTTATAAACTGGTGTTACTGTGCAGAGCGACACCAAAGAGTTTTTCTTTAGAAAGAAAGGTGAATTACTGATGGACAGAGAATAAATGGTTAATTACAGCAATTGAAATACTGCTCAAAGTATGGATAAGACAAATGCCTGGCTTTAGACTCTCTTTCACAGCAAATTGGTGTAGTTTAGGCTACCAGTCCACGATTGCGCGAACTGAATGTAAATTTTATGAAAACACTGGTAATATAAAGCTCAGCTGGTGAATTTCAACCTCACAGTGCAAATGGGGACTAGGCTCAGGGAATTCGCCGGTGAATTATGTGTTTTTTCACTGTTTTAAGCTAGTTTTGGCGATTCACAGACAAAACGAGGCACACGAGGGATTTACAGGGATAAATACCTGGCAACTGTTAACAATGGTCACAAATGCAGGTGGAAATGGCGCGCCAGCGGTCTCCAGGTCGAATTCAGCAGGTTGGCATGAGTTTGGACGTGAAAAACATGCAGAGAAAACGACAGCCGTTTTTGCAAAAAGTGCAAAAAACGCGAAATTTTGGCCAAAATATGGATTTTTTGGAACATTGGCGCTTTTTTTGGATGACGTCAGCATGACGTCATCAGGTGGGGTCAAGGTCGGATGACGTCAGCATGACGTCATCGGGTGACGTGGCGGCATAAGAGAGATCCACGGGGATGGTGAGGTGGCAGACAGGTGGAGCACAGGCGGACGGGGGCGCCGACGCAGTGATGACGCTGGCGGTGACGCTGGCAGGTGGGTTCACCGAAACCGGAAGTGGTTAGCGGTTTCATATCGCACCGCCTTCCATACGGAAGCGGAATTGTCAGAGGGGCCTCCGATACGATGTGGGGTTGACGCGTGGCAACGGCCTGACGTCACCCTCTGACAAATTTCGGACGTCGGGGCCGGTCCGAAATGCACGAGGGCCGTCGGATGAAAAGGGCCTGATCCGACGGTCGACGGATCGTTGAGGTGGCCGGACGATACGGATGGGGGGTGGGTTTAAAATAATATTTCTTTTGAGATTTGCGCCTGGCGGGAACCTTAGGATTTTGGTAATTTACATGGTTTTTTCAATGTTTTTTATAAAAATGCGGATAGCGATAGGACTTAGGGAAAATGGAAAAAAGTGGGTTTTTTGTATGTATTTTGCAAATGAAGCGGGTTAGGGGTAAAAAGGGGTTTATCACAAGGTTTCTTGGCAAATGAAGGGTTTAGTGGGTTAAACGACTTCTGAAGGGGAAAGAGGGGTAAGGATTAGGGCTCTTAAACTGACCAGATGTCAATTTAATCCCTGATAGTGAACATAGGGCTATAATGCCAAGGGGAGGGATATTTATACAATGCTTGGGGTTTATACACCATAGTGTTATAATAGTAGGGAAAGGGTAACATAGGGGATTTAGATAATAGACGTTAGGGGTTAATATGGATGGAAAAAGTGAATGAGGAGTGAAATCACTAAGTTTATGTGAAGATAACTTAGCTTAGGGAGTAGATCAAAATAAAAAGATTTTTAGACAAGAAATGTGGCTTTCAAAGGAATAAGAACCAGCATGAAACCTCAAATTCTTTCATGAACACAACTGATGAAGGGATGTTAGTAATGAAGGTGAAAAAGGGGAAAAGGAAGTTAGTCATGCTTCTTTATTTTGCTGCAACATGATGGAGAAGAAGACCTTCTCAATCCATTGATATTCCTTTGTGAATAGGTTAGCACACATTGAATTGTAAGGAATGACATTTCTGCAACCCCATCTGCCTACCCATCTATTTGCCTAGCATTTTTTGTTTCTTCATGGAGGGTGCACTTAGACTTGCAGACCCTTATGTGCCTTTTCTTTTCTTTGGCTTTTCCCTTTTGATTTTCTATCTAGAACTACCCTTATTGCTTCCAAGGTCCCAGATTAAGCAGTTGGGAACCTTACTTCTCTACCTAAGCTACTGGTCTGCCAAGATTAAACAGTTTGGACAGACTTCTTTCTCTATTCTACAACAGAAAAATTGAAACATGGCATGATCCAGATTAGGCTTTTGGACCACCCATCAAAACTTAATCAACATGAAGCTATATACACACCTGGTCTCCTTTTGGAAATATGGGATCTTTGTATCACCAAAGCAGAGCATATTTGGAACTTTCTTTGCCAATCATGAAATATGAAACCTATTGGTATAAGTAGCTAACAGTGGCTCCACATGGGGATGGCTTTTCCATTTGAAAAGCCAAGAACAGCAGGTCAGAATGCCTGGGCCCTTGACTGCTTTTACTAAATCCTGAAGTATGCTGCTTTGACATGCCAAATTGTACTCTTCCCATCTTGGTAGATCTCTGAACTCATTTGCCTTTTTCTGATAACTAATAAAACTTGAGAAACTGCATTTTAACAGAAAGTAATATATACACCTGAATATGTACAAGGGAAACTCAGGCTGCATTTATGGGTAGTAGTCAAAATAGTACTTCAACATCCTGCCATTCACAGGACCTTCATCCAAATCAGTTTCATTAAGACTTTTAAGGAAATAAGTATTGTTTCCTTGTACTGCTTGAACAGCAAATGGTCCTCTCCAAAGGGAATCAAATTTTCCATGTTTTCCCTTATCTTCTCTTCTTGAATCCCACTTGAGGACTTTGTCTCCAACATTAAAATCTTCTGCCTTGGTCCTTCTGTCAAAGGCTTTCTTTAACTTTTCTTGTAAAACTTGAACTCTGCTGTAAACTTGGTCTCTAGTTTGCTGCAAACATATTATTTGATTTATCCTTCTTTGCATATCATTTGGCTCAACTTGACTCTCTTGAAGTAATTTCATGACAGGGATTCCCAGTGATGAAGGAAATTTGGCTTCTAATCCATAAACTAACTCATATGGGCTGATCCCAATTGATCTTTTGGTTGTTAGTCTATCTGCCCATAAGGCATTCACAAGCTTCTTATGCCAATTCTTCTTATTTTCTTCCAATACCTTCTTTATGATGTTCACAAGGCTTTTGTTTGATGATTCAGCAAGGCCATTTCCTTGGGGATAATATGCAGTAGAATGGCCCAAGGTAATGTGAAATTTGTGGCAGAAATTCACCATCTTCTTAGATCTGAAGGCAGCAGCATTGTCTGTTATTATTTTATCAGGACAACCAAATCTAGAAAGAATATTGGTCTCAAGGAACTGAATGATAGTGGAATCATTTGCTTGTCTGCATGGAACAGCTTCAATCCATTTAGTAAAGTAGTCTGTAGCTGTTAGAATCCATCTATGTTGGCCTGAAGATGAAGGGTGAATTTCCCCAATGAAATCCAAGCCCCATTGTTGAAAAGGTCTCTCTGTTGCAATAGGCCTCAAAGGAAGTGGCAGTAACTTTCTCTTTCCATCAAACACCTGAGAGTTGTGACAAGAGATGGTGAATTTCCTGACATCAGAGAAAACAGTGGGCCAATAATAACCAGCCCTCAAAATCTTATCCACAGTGGACTTCCAATACAAGTGTCCACCACAGTCACCTGCATGAAATTCTTTGGTGATATTGTTAGCTTCATTTTCAATCAGGCAGTTTAACAGTATACCTTCATGGTTTTTCCAAAGCAAATTGCCTTCCATGACACAAAATCTTGAAGCTTTCATTTTTAGGAACCTACACTTAGTTCTGGACAATCCTGGTGGACCACACAGGTTTTGTAACACATAACATATATCAGAGTACCAAGGGGATTGTTCAAAAGCTATATTGATCTTTGGAGTCGCCAGCTCCGGTTCATTGTCCAGCTGGTTTATGTCTAGGGCTTGGAAGTTTGCTTCTGTCATTAGTTTGGCCAAGCCTTGCCCTTTTATTAGTTTTGTTGGTTTTATCTCAATATCAAATTCCAAGATGTTGGCAATCCATTTTCCTCTTCTACCTTCTAAGTTTTCTTGAGTGAGAATGTCTTTAACAATGGGACTTGGCACATAAGCTATAACATGGGAATAAAGGATGTAAATCCTAAAGTCTTTAATGGCCTTGACCAAAGCATAAGCTTGTTTCTCCATGATTTGATATTTCAGAGGTGCATCTCTAAGAGCTCTGCTAAAGAAAGCAATGGGTTTCTCGTTTCCTTGGTCATCTTTCTGTAATAAAACAGCAGCAATGGTATGCTGGGAGGCAAAAGAGAAAATGATGAATTCTCTGTCAAATTGAGGATTTGTTAAGACTGGGGTTTGGGTAAGGGCTAATTTTATACTTTCAAAGGCTTGATTTGCTTCAACTGTCCATTTCACTTTTGAGTCCTTCTTTAGCATGTTATTCAGTAATCTGATCAATTCTGCTAAGTTAGGGATAAACCTTCTCAAGAAGTTGATCTTACCCAAGAAGGCTTGCAATTCTTTGATGTTTCTTGGGTGGGGCATTTGTAAGATAGCTTGTATCATATCCGGGTCAATTCTTATGCCATCCTTTGAAATAATATGCCCTAACAGCTTACCTTCTTCCAAACCAAATAGAGATTTCTTGGGATTCAAGGAAATTCCATATTTCCTACATGTTAAGAAAATCTGCCTTAAGTGCTTCAAGTGTTCTTGGTCTGATTTTGAGAAAGGTGTAAGGTCATCCAAATAAATGACAAGAAAGTCATGAATTTCTTTGGCAAAAGCAATATCCATTTCTCTTTGAAATGTTGCCCCTGCGTTTTTCAATCCAAAAGGCATTTTTACATATTTGAAAGTTCCCCATGGGGTCGTGAATGCAGTTTTGTCTTGATCATCAGGGTGCACTAGGATTTGATTAAAACCTGAGAATCCATCCAGTAATGAGATCCTTGATGCTCCTACCACTCTTTGGAGAATGTGATCCATCTTAGGTAGGGGATAGTTGTCTTTGAGGGATACTTGGTTTAGGTTTCTAAGATCAACACAAAGTCTTATTTCACCAGTTTTCTTTCTTGTGGGCACTAAATTTGAGATCCAATCAGAAAACCTGATTGGTGCTATGATACCAGCTTTAAACATTTTTTGTACCTCTTTCTCAATTGCAGGGAGAAGCATGGGGTTTATCCTTCTCAATTTTTGCTTGAATGGCTTTTGATTTGGCTTGAGAGGGATTGTGTGTTGGATAACAGAGGTGTCATAGGATTTTAAGTCCTCATAACTCCATGCAAAGACATCTTGAAACTCTTTGAAAAGGTCAATGTATTTGGGCTTTTGATCAGGGGGTAGGGAAGCAGATAATTTTATTATCTTGGGCTTTTCAATGGTTCCAATGTTGCATTCTTCAATGGCAGAGTTAAGGGGCTGCATTTTTTGTTTTCTTGGGACATCATTTGAATCAAAGATATCCTCTAGTGGAGTTAGGCCTGTTGGAAGAAAATTGTCTTTCAATTGTATTACTTCAGCCTCAGCATCAGCCACTTCTTCACAACTGATTTGTTGAATTTTTTGTATATTGTCTTTGTTGAAAATTGTTGGATGTAGGATTTGGTGAGCTGTCTTAGGTGATATTGGCTTGTTATTCTGTTTACTCTGTATTTGTGATTGACTTTCTCTTTCAAGTATTTGTGATTGACTTGCTCTTTCAAGTATTTGTGATTGACTTGCTCCCTCAATGTCAATATTTAGTCCTGCAAATTCTTGTTGCAGGGTCAGGAAATTATTTATCTGTGCATCATCTTCAAATACTTGCCAGTCTTTGACATTGTTTGGGACAGAAGGTCTGTGTTTTACCTCAGCTGTAAAGCAATGATGGGGCTCAAAAGGTAACTTGCAGGTGCTTGCAAATGTGGCCAAGCTATGAGCATGCAGGTTATGGGTCCTGGGAATCTTGGTAATTTGAAATTCAGTGAAGGACTGTAGTAGTTCAGCAGCAGCAGATCTATAAGATCTCAGTCTTTTATCATTAGTAACAAAATTTCCCTTTACCTGTTGGATAATCAAGTCTGAATCTCCCATAATTGAAACTTTTATGGCTTGTAAGGATTTTACTAGCTTAAGGCCTAGCAAGAGAGCTTCATATTCTGCCATGTTATTAGTGCATCTGAAATTTATTCTATAGGCTCGACCTTCTGCATGATTGTTCAACTTGTTATGTATCCAAACCCCAGCTCCTGCCCCTAATTTGTTAACTGACTCATCAAATTCTAAAAACCATAGGTTCTCTTTTTCTAGGGGAGATTTAATAACTTCTTTGTGATCTGGGATAGTGAGTTGAAGCTCTGGTTTTTCACCTGGTTTGTCTTCTAGGATAGTCTGATCACTTGATTGAATTAGCTTGATTTCTAGAGCAGCAGCTTGTTCATTAATGTCCTGATCTGGTTCAAGTGTTTTGGTTTCTTCATCATTTGTAAGACCTGAATTATCATTGAAGAGAATATATGAATCTATGTCGGAATGGACAACATATATGGGAAAGTTTTGAGGTTTTTCTTCACTGCTGACCATGTATTTCATAAGTGACTCTCTATATAACCTCTTGGGTTGACCAAAGACTGAGATGGTTGCATATGACATGTCTAGTTGTAGGGAACCTTGGAGTTTAGCTCCCCATGACCTTGATAATAGCATCCCATATTTGGGTGGGATATCAGCAACCACAACATCCATGAGGATTGTTTTATTGGGATATTGAACTAGGGACACACATAGATCTTTTATCAGACCTAAACACTTAACTTGGCTGGATTCAAATGAGAATAAGTCCTTGTATGGTCTTGTAATATCTAGATTCAATCTTTCCATGACTGATTTAGGCATCAAGTTGTGAGAGGCACCTGAGTCAAACATTGCATTGTGTAGTATCTTGTCATGAACATGCAGGCTGACATAGAAAGGTAAGACACCTGTGACTGTTGTTTTTCCATCAACTTCTGGACCGAACAGTAATTCTGGGGTGTCATCCAACACATTGACATTATCTTTATTACGAGTAATTTGAAGAGACTTCTTGATTTGTTGTCTATAAATGTCATGCTTGGCTAGTTCTGAAAGAGGAATAGCTACTTTTAGTTTGCCAATTTCAGCTTCTAAGTCAAAGGGTTTTTCAGATTGGATTTTGGGGTTGTGGATGACAGTCTTTTCCTTGTTCACTAAGTCTTCTTCTTGATTCTTATCTCGATCTTGCGGCTTGTCCTTCTTACTCATCTCTTGAGGAGTGATACTTGGGTTGGGCTGCAAGAGTGATGAATCTACTGGTTGCTGTTTTGAGGGAGAAGTTTCAGCTATTTCCTCAACCGTTACCTCATCTGTAATTGGACCAGTTTTGTCACTTGGTTGTGTGATAATAGCTTTCTTAGGCTGTGTTGTGTCCTTTTTCTTGTCAGGTTGTGTCACATTTCTAGTTCTGCTTCTTAGCTTATATTGTTTATGAACTTCATAAACAGCTGTGTCATATCCTTGTTTAAAGTCAAATGACTCACCTGACCTGGTTTGGAATTGCTGAATGTCATCATCTTTATGATCCTCTTGACTCAAGAAAACTTGCTGCTCATCATTCAGACCCATTAGGTTAATGTGGGTGTCATCTATTTGCTCATTCGAAGTGGATGCCTCAGTGTAGTTTTCCTGGAAAGGAGGCCTTATGTCTGGATCAGAACCGGTTTTGCCAGTGTTTGGGTTTTGATTTCTCCTAAAATTTGGATTCCTGATAGGGTTATTTTGTGGTGCTTCCCATGATGACTTTCTCTCAACTGATTCTACTCTATCACCCAATCTCTTCATACCAGTAAGTATTGCATCTAGTTTTTGATCAAAGGCTAAGGGTTCTTCTTTGAAGGTGGTTCTCTTTTCCATTCTTGCCCTGTTTCTTTTGGCAATCAGGTTAGCTTCTACTGTGACAGTAACCTTTTGGGTTTCTTCAAGGGTTTCAGGTGCCCTTTCTTTTAATTGATATGCCATATCAGGGTCAAAACCATCAGGAAACTTGTACAAGGCCAAATCAGGGGGAGGTCTTAAATTCTGTGGTATTGCATTATATACATTATTAAATCTTGCACAATACTCCAACACGGTCTCTTGAGGACCTCGTTTGATTGTGTCATATTCACCAAGTATGTGCAAGGGATCTTTCTTTTTCTCCCATCTGTTAGTAAAGGCTTGATAAAGGTCATCAGGAGTTGTGATGGTATTTGCAGCCAGTGATCTAAACCAAGTTCTTACATCCCCTGTGAGGCTCTGAACAAAGATTCTCATTCTCACACTGTCATCATCTATTTCATAGTTCTCAAAGTGGTCTTGCATCCTTCTGGCATGCTGAATTGCTGTGAAAGGGCCAGTGGAGTCAAAATATGAGATCTTGGATTGATAGTCCGGAGGTAAAGCTGGAGCATTGGCAGGTAATTGCAGGGGTGCATATCTATTAGCCATATTTGCAGGATTTATTGGGTTGACAGGGATAACTGGGATAGCATGAATGACTGGTACAACAGGGGTGGTGGGAAAGGTGGAAACTAGAGTGTTGGTCAAGGGAATATGTGCAGTGGATGAAGGTGTAAAAGGAGGGCTTTGAGATGTGGATGGTGAACTGGGGGAACCAAGGGTAGACGGAAATAGAACCTTGATTGGAGTTGGAACAGGGTTTGGATGAGCTGTCTCAGGACTTGAGTCAGCAAGGGTCTCCTGTTCCCGCTGCTTCCTAATGATCTTGGGGATTGTATTAGGATTTTCAAAAATAGCTGGTGGATTGGGGTCAGGGTTTGACCTAGTGTGTCTAGTTTCCCTTTTAGGAGCCAACTTCTGAACTTGTTTTTGATATTTTAGGATATTTTTAGAACTGTTTCAAGGGACTGCTCAAACTTTTAGAACCACTGTCTATAGACAGACAACAGTTGAAAAATAAGATGGTCCCCAGTGGAGTCGCCAATTACGTTAACACCCAAGTTGTTCCCTTTGACTCCCAAGGGAATACGGCTGGGGTAACCACTAACCAATCTTTGGATTACAGTTTCTAGCCAAACTATAATCAGAGAGGGCTCTCTCTTTATGATTTGTCTCTGTTTTGATAGTATTTTAGGCTAGCTATAATGTTCAGGGTTTTGTTTTATATTTTGGTTGAGGGATGTCTTCTGCATCTAAGGTGTAAGTTTTCAGGCAGTATTAGTCCATTGGGCAATGGAGTCTGTGGCTACAGGTTGACTGAATATTGAGTTGAGTTACTGAAATTACAGGGCCATTTAAATATCTCATGGAACAAATCTGAAATTGTGATTATGAGGTGTGTTCAACCAGTGAAAGGCAATTAAGAATTTTCCACTAAGCTGGGTGTGAGAAAGAGATATGTTGCACAGGAGCAAACTTGAATTCCTGAAACAACAATCACTGTGAAAGTATATAGTTTGAAAGTGCAGCAATTAAGAATTACACCTTTATAACTGTAACTGAAGAAAACATTTATAATAGCATAGATTGAGTCTAGGGTAATCTGTGATTAAATCCTATAACTATTCTTTTTCTTTGCCATTAACTGTAAAACACAGAACATGAATGAGCTATGAGAAGATGACAAAACACATAACTAAGAGTTTGAAGAAAACTTATTGATTCATGAAACACGCAGGAATCCTGTAACATTCAGCAAAACACCACAATGACTCAGATAACGCAGAGCTTTGGAAATTCCATCAGCTTTTGTATTAATAGTCCGAAAAATTTACAGCATAAGAAACTCTTGAAGAGAGATCAACAACAACCCCTCCAAGATTATGCGAGGGGGAAATATATACAATTGGTCATACAAAATATCTGGAGTCTTGAGTCATTCTAGAAATGAATACGTTCACCCACTTTTCAAGATAGTAGATAAGAAAGTTATTACATCATTGAATACAAAATAAGTGCTCTTTATGTATGTCAGAAGATATTTTGACCTTTGGAGGCCACTGAGTCGGTCTGAACGTTCTGCTTTAACTATGAAAAAAGTGCCTTTATGGCTGTCGTGCTGTAGTTTTTGGCCCTGTCATCTGTAGCTGTCAATCTTGCTTTATTGGCCGATTAGTTCTGCTGAGTTGGCCCAGCCTTTTCCTTTTCCTGCATGCTGGTGTTATCAAATTTTCCTGTGCATGATCACCTATGAATTTAAATGGAAATTTGATTTACAGGCTTTGGTTTATAATATCATCTGTATTGCCTTAGTCCACCATTCCTGTGTGGGCAATTGATGCCTCAGAATTGCATCCAAAGTCTCATCTGCCTCTGTATATTTGTAGAAGTTTGGAGGCACTTCAAACAGATGTTTGATCTCATCCATGATAAAAAATAAGTTTTCTATCCTGTTGTAGAGACTTTGTCCTGTAGCTGGCCCTGTTTCCTCTGAGGTGCTGGGCCTTTCAGTGATCTGATTTGTGGCGAATGTGTTGACCCTCTTGGCATACTGCTCATGTGTAAGTAGCCTTCCTGCGCTGTTCAGTAAGCCAGGGAGACCTCTGTTTTGCAATGCCACATATTTGTCCATGAATCTATTGACCTCTGTCTGCATGTCCTGGGTCCTTCTTTCTAGTGTCTGCACCAGGCTTCTTAGTGTTAGGACCCTCTTTATTAACAAAATAGTCTCAGTCCTGTTGGAGATTCCCATAGTTGCTAACTGAGCACTTGTTCTATTATTAAGCACATTGATCATCCTGTTGGCAACTTCAGGCATATTGCCTAGAGAGGCCCTTGATCTCTGAATTTCCCTCTGTGCTTTTGCAATGAGCTCCAACTGTTCATGAATTGTTTCAATATACTGCCATTGATCAGTGATGGATTGGCCAATATTGGCCCATAGCACTGTCTTGAGCTCAGCCACTACTTTATCCAGTTTGAGCTCCTTCTCTAGCTCCTTTATCCTGTCTTTGAGGGCTTTTATTTCCCTGCCCTTTTCTGCCACAGTCTGCTTGGATTTATCATATCTTTCATTTACCTTGGCTAAATTCTCCCTGGCCTCATTTAATTCTGTCATTTGGGCTTCCAGGGCCTGAATCTCATTTCTCATCTTTTGCATGTCCAGGCTTGGGGCCTGCTCTGTTGTTGCTGGTGGTGCTGAGGTAGAAGGTGCTGCCTGTTCTGTTTGTTGAGTGAGGGGAGTAGTAGTTGGAGGAGCTTCCTCAAGGTTAATTATTTCTGGAGGAGGCTGAGATGTTTGACCTCCTTCCTTTTGCTGTAATGCTTCTTGCAATGCTGCCTGTGCAGCCTCTGATTCTCCCAACTTTTCTTGAGTCTGGATCAGCTGTTTATATAAAGACACCAGCAAAGCTGTCGCATCTTGATCATGCCTCAGCTGGGCAACTTCTTCCGTTTGAGGGTGAATAGTTGCTGGGATTTTGATCTTTTTCCTCAAAGCTGCCATGTCTGCATCCCTCAATTTCAATATTTCTTGTATGCCCTTGATGTCCTTGGGATCATGCCCAATCTCTATGATTACATCTTCTAAGGCCCTGATCATGTTGTCCTTTTCTTGAGAGGATGCTCTCTCCAACTCAAGTTGGGCAGCTGTATTATTTAGGCTATTTTCTAGCCTGTAGTTATCCAATGTCTTGTCTGCCAAGGAGGCATACACCATCTCACCCGTTTGCTTATGCAATTCGATTTTGTCCATTGGGTGGATGTCCTTGGCAAGGACCTCAAGATTGGTCCTCAAGTAGTCTGAAGGGGACTGTGGTTGCAATGCAGTTGGCATGAAGTGACTCATGATCATTGTGCCTTCATTAACATCATATGCAGACATCAGTCTTTGCTGGTTAGTGGGAGCCATTTTCAACAAATGATTATATAGCTGTATTTTTATTGGCTCATTCCTCCTCTTTATGTCAATGAACTGCTGTTTGATGCTCAGTTCACCTTCTCTCTGCTGGCTTGAGGAGCTAACTTCTCCTCCCACTATCCTCTCTTGTTCCTGCTGGAAGGAACTTGCTGATGCCTCCATGCTTGGTGGGCCCATGCCCAAAGATTGCCCCATAGGCATTTCCTCTTCTGAAAGGGGATTCATTCTGTGTCTTTTCTCCCCTTGAGTTGTTGTTGTTGTGAGGGGAGTCTCTCTGTCCCTCTTTCTACTTATATCCTCCTTTTGTGGGGTTTGGAGGATTGAGGCTTCAGCTATTGTTTCCTGCCTGGGAGGCACAATTTGTGGTGGCTGCTGCTCAGTAAAAATTGGGGCCTTAGCTGCCTTTTCTTGCTGTAGTGGCTGCTCTTTCTCTTGCTGCCCCTCTTGTGGTTGTTGTACCTGTTGTTGTTGCTGCTATACCTCCTCATGAGGTGGCTGTTCTGGTTCCATTTCCTTTTCCTTGCCTTTGGCAGAGGTTTGCTCAGTGGCTTTGGCTGCTTGCTGATTTGTTGTGGAGGAAGATGCAGCTGCTCCCACTTGAGTGCTTGGAAGAGTGAACACCTGTGCACAAAGCTCTAGGTCAGCCACCTTTTTCAGATTTCTTAGTGCTCTTTGATTTAACTCTTCTTGTGTGATAGGCTCCTCTAAGGTTCCTCTCCTCCACTTTGTTTGATTTGCATATTTTTCTATATGAGGAAGCCTTACGTGGTCATAACTGGCCAGCCTATATTTGACCCTTCTTAGGCTTATGAAGTGATTGGGGTCATAAGGTTTCCAAAGGAAACTGGTTTTCAAGCCAAGGGATTCTAACATTCTATCCGCCTCTTGCCAACCTTCCTCCCTTTTGTTGTAGATAAAGTGGCCTAATTGGTTCCTGACCTTGAGCTGTGCTTTCTTGCCTCTGCCTAAAAAGTGCAGCACATCAGCATTTCCAAATTGCCTGAAGTATTCCAGGGCAAACAATCTCATGGGCACATATTTGGGCAATCTGTATGGGGGCAACTCACACCCATATATCCTTATAACTGTGTGGTTCTGGTAGAAGTACCAGTCCTCAATGCTGTAAGATTTAGACAACTGAAGTATCCTTTGCATCTCATCAGTTAGTCTTGGAGGAGGTGAGCTCATCATCAGAGACATGGCTGGGTGGATGAAGAGATCTATGAACTCACAGTAGGTATATGGAGAGTCAGGTCTGCAGTGGAAGACAGAGGACCAATAGACCACTGACCTTGGATTGCCTTGGGCATCCACTCTTTTCACAGCAAAAGAAAACTTTTCATGTTGATAATATAGGATTAGGTGGTAGATGTAAGAGGTGTATCTGAACACCTTTTCTCTTGCCAAGTTCATGAACTGCTCATGTATCTTATCAGAGATGTAGGTGGCATAGTCATAGCAGATTGGAGACTTGCCAGGAGCGAACATGAGCATGATCACCAGCACAGTTTCATCAACAAATTCGATTGAATTATAGCCCAAAATGGGACTAATCATGTCTGCAAGATCTCTGCCCAATTGGTTGAGGTATACTTGGTTAATAGGAGGATACTTCACAGAGTCAGAGCCAATGTACAGTTGATTGAGTTTGGTGACCTGAGCATCTGTCAATCTAGCTCCTTGATTTATCAAATATATTAGTGATAAAGGAACTAATTTCTTCTCAGTCTTGAAGTTTAGCATCTCTTTGATAGCTTCAGGGGTGATAAAGAAAACAACTGAGCCTGAAGGGTCAAGCACAGCCCTCTGAGTAGGGTCATAACATTCGGCACATAGATGGATTAAATCAGGAAACTGGTTGACCTGAGGGAGCTTGAAGATAGGGAGAGAAGAGTCCCATATGCCCAATACATCTGTTCCACTCTCATGTTTAGCCTTCAATTCATTTAGCAGGTGGATGTGGAACTTGGTCTTCATCAGCATTTCCTCTGTTATTTGATAATCCAGGTCTGCTAGAGGTTGCCAGTCCAGTTCTCTCTGAGGGGCATTTAAAGGGGCAACATTCAAGGCTACAGGTGCTACTGGAGGCTCCATGGTCACCTTTAGGATTTCTTTTGTTTATAAACTGGTGTTACTGTGCAGAGCGACACCAAAGAGTTTTTCTTTAGAAATAAAGGTGAATTACTGATGGACAGAGAATAAATGGTTAATTACAGCAATTGAAATACTTCTCAAAGTATGGATAAGACAAATGCCTGGCTTTAAACTCTTTTTCACAGCAAATTGGTGCAGTTTAGGCTACCAGTCCACGATTGTGCGAACTGAATGTAAATTTTATGAAAACACTGGTAATATAAAGCTCAGCTGGTGAATTTCGACCTCACAGTGCAAATGGGGACTAGGCTCAGGGAATTCGCCGGTGAATTATGTGTTTCTTCACTGTTTTAAGCTAGTTTTGGCGATTCACAGACAAAACGAGGCGCAGGAGGGATTTACAGGGATAAATACCTGGCAACTGTTAACAATGGTCACAAATGCAGGTGGAAATGGTGCGCCAGCGGTCTCCAGGTCGAATTCAGCAGGTTGGCGTGAGTTTGGACGTGAAAAACATGCAGAGAAAACGACAGCCGTTTTTGCAAAAAGTGCAAAAAACGCGAAATTTTGGCCAAAATATGGATTTTTTGGAACATTGGCGCTTTTTTTGGATGACGTCAGCATGACGTCATTAGGTGGGGTCAAGGTCGGATGACGTCAGCATGACGTCATCGGTTGACGTGGCGGCATAAGAGAGATCCACGGGGATGGTGAGGTGGCAGATAGGTGGAGCACAGGCGGACGGGGGCGCCGACGCGGTGATGACGCTGGCGGTGACGCTGGCAGGCGGGTTCACCGAAACCGGAAGTGGTTAGCGGTTTCATATCGCACCGCCTTCCATACGGAAGCGGAATTGTCAGAGGGGCCTCTGATACGATGTGGGGTTGACGCATGGCAGAGGCCTGACGTCACCCTCTGACAAATTTCGGACGTCGGGGCCGGTCCGAAATGCACGAGGGCCGTCGGATGAAAAGGGCTCGATCCGACGGTCGACGGATCGTTGAGGTGGCCGGACGATACGGATGGGGGGCGGGTTTAAAATAATATTTCTTTTGAGATTTGCGCCCGGCGGGAACCTTAGGATTTTGGTAATTTACATGGTTTTTTCAATGTTTTTTATAAAAATGCGGATAGCGATAGGACTTAGGGAAAATGGAAAAAAGTGGGTTTTTTGTATGTATTTTGCAAATGAAGCGGGTTAGGGGTAAAAAGGGGTTTATCACAAGGTTTCTTGGCAAATGAAGGGTTTAGTGGGTTAAATGACTTCTGAAGGGGAAAGTGGGGTAACGATTAGGGCTCTTAAACTGACCAGATGTCAATTTAATCCCTGATAGTGAACATAGGGCTATAATGCCAAGGGGGGGGATATTTATACAATGCTTGGGGTTTATACACCATAGTGTTATAATAGTAGGGAAAGGGTAACATAGGGGATTTAGATAATAGAAGTTAGGGGTTAATATGGATGGAAAAGGTGAATGAGGAGTGAAATCACTAAGTTTATGTGAAGATAACTTAGCTTAGGGAGTAGATCAAAATAAAAAGATTTTTAAACAAGAAATGTGGCTTTCAAAGGAATAAGAACCAGCATGAAACCTCAAATTCTTTCATGAACACAACTGATGAAGGGATGTTAGTAATGAAGGTGAAAAAGGGGAAAAGGAAGTTAGTCATGCTTCTTTATTTTGCTGCAACATGATGGAGAAGAAGACCTTCTCAATCCATTGATATTCCTTTGTGAATAGGTTAGCACACATTGAATTGTAAGGAATGACATTTCTGCAACCCCATCTGCCTACCCATCTATTTGCCTAGCATTTTTTGTTTCTTCATGGAGGGTGCACTTAGACTTGCAGACCCTTATGTGCCTTTTCTTTTCTTTGGCTTTTCCCTTTTGATTTTCTATCTAGAACTACCCTTATTGCTTCCAAGGTCCCAGATTAAGTAGTTGGGAACCTTACTTCTCTACCTAAGCTACTGGTCTGCCAAGATTAAATAGTTTGGACAGACTTCTTTCTCTATTCTACAACAGAAAAATTGAAACATGGCATGATCCAGATTAGGCTTTTGGACCACCCATCAAAACTTAATCAACATGAAGCTATATACACACCTGGTCTCCTTTTGGAAATATGGGATCTTTGTATCACCAAAGCAGAGCATATTTGGAACTTTCTTTGCCAATCATGAAATATGAAACCTATTGGTATAGGTAGCTAACACCACCTCAAATAGTCTCATTGACCCGGAAGGTTGAGCGCTCTAACCTATCCATTAGTGCATCCAACGCTCTACATTGATCGGTGTGGTGATTTGTGGAATCAAAAAAATCACAGTAGTTGTTATTTGGGACATTAGAATACTTTTGTAATATCGGGTGCCAGCGAGGAGGGTGTCCACACCACCTGCATACTTCACAGTACTTCGGTTGGTTGTGGCTAGGATACACCCCTTGCAATCCTACCACCATGACTCCTGTTGTAGGTGGAGGCCCATGTGACCCACCTGGAGTCGATGTGGCACCCGTGCCTCGTAGTCTCAGGCATTTCGTGCCAACATGACCTTACACTAGGCAGTTAGTGCACCACACATTTGGTCTCATCGGGCGAGCCAGTTGTATATCTTTCAAATTCTCTATTAGACTTGCAATTTGGTGTTGAAGACCCAATATAGAGGGATCATGTGAAGCTACTCCCCTGGTATTCATGCAGATACCCTGTCATGGCCTCTATTCGGGTTGCTTTCTCTGGAGCATCTTGTAGCGTCTCGATCTTCTATTGCGTCAACGGTGTCTGGGTGAGGGGTAACAGGGCTTTGATGAACCAATCCCTCTAGTGATTCAGGTCTATAGTATAACTAAGCTTACCAATTGCATCCTTAAACCTTTGCATTAGTTCCCAGGTGGTCTCTCCCTCCCGCTACTTTATCTCCCATAATTCTGATAACCCTTGCTGATATGTCTAAGGAAGTTTGAATTATTGTACAAACTCTCTTTTAACCTCATCTACACTCGAGTTCTGGTGCAACTCTGACCATTTTATGAACCACCTCAAGGCCCTTTCCCTAAGAGTGGTCTAGAACTCTATTAGCTTCACATTGTTAGGCATCTGGTGAGCTCTCCAGATAAGCCCACATAGGTACCAGTGTTTCTCTACGTCTTCGTTCCCTCTGCCAGAGAATTCCAAATATCTTGTGAACGACCCCACCATTATGGATTGCGTTCATGCTAAAATCACAAAACCTTGTGATCCCGATTGCAGATATCATTGTAAATCTGAACTACTACTACTATTTCCACTACTATTAGTACCAACTTTATAGTTAACATGCACACTATGCACTCTTATCATCTTAAGCAATTTGGAAAGAAATTTGTCAGGATTGTTGTAGAGTACCAGGGGAAGGTTGGGGGAGATGCTACCTGAACCTCAGGGGGTTTAGATCCTTGATTATTTCAGATGCATCATCTTCTGCGAACATTCCCCACATAAAAAAGGACATATCATCCTCTAAGCCTTCCTATGATCCAACACAACGAGTTATATTCAACCCCTCCCTCATGATCGGTGAGGGGGGGCTCCTAGTTGTTCCAACTATTTGTATCCCTTTCTCCAAGTTCTCTTCCATCTTACCTTCCTCTTTCGGGCTCCTAAACAATGCCCTTTCTTGGTGTAGTTCCTTCGACTACCTTTTAATCACCTACATGGCCCTTTCCTGCCATTTCTCCATTATCCATGTTCTCCTTTTTGCTCTCAGTTCCCTGGCCTTCTGTGAATCCTCTACATCCATCCTCCTAACAACTTCATAATCCCCCGCTTAGTAGCATCCCTCCCTTTAGATCCTTCCCCTAGTACTAGGTGTTTATGTTGTCATGCTTGGAATTTGGAATACAAGAAGGCCCTCTTCCACCATTAAGACTTTAATCCATAGGGTTATTTCTTTCAACAACTTCCCTCTCACCCCCACTCACAACATAGCTTCAGCCTTTGAAAAGAACTTGTGGCTTTTTGTTGCAAAATCGAAAACGTACCCTTCTAGTGTGGTTTGCACCCAGAAATCTACTACCCTTGTCAGGTTTGTGTCAAGACAGTGGAGCACAGTGAGATCTTCCTGAGTCCAGTCACGACGAGACAATGTCTATCCACCAAACCTCCCCTTCACCTGCAATCTCTGCAACCAATTGTACAGTTCTTTTGGAAACTTACACCAGAAGATATCGTATTGATCACTTGCAACTTCTGAATATAAGATCTCATCTTTTAGTTTTGCAATAGCTCAACGATGAAGTTGAGCTTGCTGAGAAAAAAATCGATCCACTTGATCATCCCACCAGTTCCGTATTTCCTTCTTAAAAATCCTTGATACCATATTCTGAACGCTCCTTTTGAATTTCAGGTCCCAGCAACGGAACCATTTGTTGGCACAAAAATGACAGCAGGGTTGAGACCCTTGGTTTAGGCACAAGGGGCCAACAAGGCTCCATTGTAGTCTAGCACAACGCCAACATTTTCACCTTACCCGAGAAGGGGAAGGGGAAGGAGTCTCACTCGAGGCATGCTGCAACTGAAGTTAGATGAGGGTGGGAATTAGATACCAAGGGAATCATATCAACTGGAAGAGAACAAAGAATGGTATCTTAACATGCAAAACTAACCAGATCACAATGATCTACTCATGTTATATCAAGCGACTACCTAAACAGATGCTTTTATAAAAAAATTAAATAGTCAGCATATTACACGAGGACACAAGGTGATTCTAGAACAATCTTCTTCATTAACATAACATAATTCAATACATAAGGCTCAAGGCTTGATCATCAACAGTAAACATCACACAACCAGCATATAAAATTATACAAATATGATCATGGAGTCTTTCACATCACTTCGCAACATAGGAAGAATGGAAATACTACATAGTTTCTACAACTGACTAGCACCAACCCCTCCTTCGATCTTTCTTCTGATTTTTATCTCATGCCATCTACTCATACTGCCAGTTCCTCTTTCCTTATTCTCGGTTGCCTTCATCCTTGGTGGCCTCTACTCTTTCCTTGCTCAATTGTCCCTGCTTCTTCCCACCACTCCTCCATGATTGCCAGTCTTCTTTCAATTTCCAGTCTTCCCTCGGTTATCAACTCCCAACCGGTCACCTCCGCCACTTGTCATCGACTTATTTGTCCACAAAAACTCAAAACAAATGCCCCAACAATGAAAAACAAGAATACAATAATGATGATTAAAAACATGAGAAAATCTCATATACACAAAATGGAAGATATTCCAAGAGGAAAAGTTTTTTTTCCAAAGAATATAGCAGCTCTTTGAAAGAGAGTGATGGATAAGCATGTAATGTCGACAAATAAAAATTCTTATTCATAGCCATGGATGTTAATAATATTAACCAAGAAAATAAAAACAAAACATATTCATAAGAAGAGGTATTGATGGGGAAGTAAATCCTGAAGCGGAACTTCTTAGTGCCTTAGAAGAAATAGATAGACTTGAAGGACAAATTAAAAAGTAGAAGGTACTATTGTAGAAATTTCAGAAGAAATATCAAGAACTTGATGAAGCAAAATCATCATCTTGAAGAAATGACTAGAAGAGGCAAAGAGGATAGAAGTAGTCATGAGAGTTCAGCTGAAATAAAGGGAATATATTTGTGAGACACTAGAAGTAGAAGTAATCTCTTTGAGGAAGGAACTAGAAAAGGAAAATGTTCAGTTGAATCAAATCTTGAAGTTTGGAGAAAGTATTGAAATATTAGATGGCATTCTCAGCTACTAGAGGTCTCCTTCACCAAAATATTCCCTGGCTACAAATAAAAATTTAAGACCTCCAAGGGAAAAATAAGCACAAAGACATTAGAGAAGAAACTGAAGAAAAACACAGAATCTATGTATATTTTCTCAAAATTTCTATCAACAACGAAATTAGTACCAGGAAGGACCACAAAGGAAATGACTTTTCCAAAGGCTCTATCAACAATGTAAACAACACTAGAAGAGGATTTGACGACCAAAAAAGACTTTATTTCTTCAACATTGAAAGTAGTGCCAAGAAAGGAGTTAAGGACCAACAAAGACCTGGTTTTTTGCATAAAAACAACCAGAATGGGTTCAGAAGAGCCATTTCCCTAAGAAAGCATTTCTCATCTAGGTATGAAAATATATTCATTGGCTAGTTATTTTCTTGTGATCATTTTGGTCATAAAGCAATAAATTATATAGGTTTATGTAGGAAATGATTGTGTGAGAAACAAAAACAAAGGATCATAAGACCTCAATCAAGGGTTATGTAAAGAAAAACTCTAGAAATATTTATGAGGGTGTTGTTAGAAACTTCAAGTAATTTGCTTCCCTATTAGGTACAAAGCATGTAATTGTAGAAGAAACAAAGTAGGTTTCCTAAGTGAAGCAAGGAGGAAGATATTACGAGGCATAGAAAAGAATTCACGAAGGTGTGGAAAAGGAAGGAAGAAAAATGGGAAAGAGTGTGGACTTGTGCTATATGCTCAAAACAAAGGAACCTGATGGTATATTGATAGTGGATGGTCAAAATGCATGACAGGAGATCAGAGTAAAATTCTTACTCTAAAAGAACAAAAAGGAGGCAGTGTCACTTTTGGATAATGCATAAACAATGATCGCTAGAAAGGGCATAATTAGTCTTGATCATGGAAAGACTAAAAATCAAAATGTCTTGTATATTGAAGGTTTAAAACACAATATTCTAAGTGTTATTCAAATGTGTGATCAAGGATGTGATCTCACATTCATTCTAAAGGATGTGAGAAAAGGAAAGAGGGATCAGGATGATTAGTAGCAAGTGCAAATAGGGCATCAAGTAATGTATATGTCATAGATGATGTTAAGGGAGAAAAATGTTGTATGGGGCAAATGGATGAAAGCTCTTTATGGCATAGAAGGATGGACCATATCAATTTTTACAATCTAGTGAAAATCAACAAATCACGAGAAAAGAGATACCTCAAAACCAAATGGCATTATTTGTAAGCCATGTCAGCATGGGAAATAGAATACAATTAGATTTAAGACAAATGAATACTCATCATCAAATCCAATGAAACTTGTTCATACAGATCTCTATGGGCCAGCAAGGACATAAACATTACAAGGTGAGAGATATTTTATGATTCTGATTGATGACTGCAAAACAATGACATGGGTTACATTCCTTAAAGAGAAATATGAAACATTTGAAAATTTTAAAACCTTCAAAGCCTAGTTCAAAATGAAATTGATATAAAGATCAAGTGCTTAAGATAAGACAAAGGAGGTGAAATTACCTATGATGAATTCAATGAATTTTGTGAAAATAATGGGATAAGAAAACATTTTTCAATGGCAAGGACTCCACAACAAAATGGTTTTATTGAAAGAAAGAACATAATTGTGTGATAGATGGAAAGAACAATGCTTAATGAAACTAACCTAGTAGACACTTTTTAGGGAGAAGTAGTTAGTACAACAATATACATCCTAAATAGAGCTCAAATCAATGTGAACAATAGTGGGACTCCTTATGAATTATGGAGGGGAAGACCAGCTATAGTCAAATGCTTAAGAGTATTTGGAAGTGGGTGCTCCATAAATATAATCGAATACAATCTAGGCAAGTTTGATTCTATAATAGATGAATAAATAGTCCTCAATCATGTATACATAAGCCAAGACTGGAAATGTTACAATAAAAGACAGCAAAAGATATTAGAAAGAATTGATGTAAGATTAGATGAAGCATTACCTCAATAAGAAAAGGCATTGGTCTAAATGAAGATCTAGAAGAGATAATGAATAGAGAGAAAGAAAAGGAAGAAGAAGTGGAAGAGAAAAAATATAAAGAACAGGAAGTAGAAGAGGAGGAGGTCGAACAATAACATTTAAAGACTCCATCTAGATATGCTTAGAAGAATCATGCATAAAATCAAATTTTCAAAATAAAAACATAGGGGTTCAGACCAAAAGGAAATTGAAAAACACACCAAAGCCTGCAAACTTTACTTTGTATCCAAAGTGGAACCCAAGAAATTTTCACAATATAGTGAAGATAAGCATTAGGTTAATGTTAAGAAAGAGGAGTTGAATCGGATTGAGAACAATGAAACATGGGAAGTTGTGCCTAGACCAAAAGATAAGAATGTGATTGACACCAAATGAACCTTTAGAAATAAGTTGAATGATGATGGATAAGAAGTAATAAATAAGGCTATATTGGTTTGTAAAGGATATGCACAAGTTGGGGGTGTTGACTTCAAAGAAACCTTTGCTCTAGTTACAAGACTTGAAGCAATTAGAATGTTCCTAGAATTTATATGTTTTAGAAACTTCAAATTTTATCAAATGGATGTCAAGTCAGTTTTTCTAAATGGAAATTAGGAAGAAAAGTTATGTGTTAAACCAGGAGGGTTTCAACTGTAAAAAAATAAAGATTATGTGTTCAAATTGAAGACATCACTTTATGGACTAAAGAAATCTCATAGGGATTTGTACTCAAAACTTGAAAGTATATTATAACAAGGATTCAAGAGAGGAGTAGCAAATAGCACAATTTACATCAAAATAGATAATGAAAATATATTAATAATTGTTTTTTATGTTGATGATATCATTTTGGAAGTGATGTTTACATAATAAGCCAAATTTTTTTAGAATAGATGGAGAAAGAATTTAAAATGTCTATGCTATGAGAAATGTCATTATTTATAGGATTTCAAGTTGTTTCATCTATCAAAGGCATATTCATTTCCCAAAATAAATATGCCAAGGATATGTTAAAGAAATTTGGAATGGAAAACTGTGCACCCATTAGCACTCCTATGGTCACAAGATGGACATTAAGAAAAGATGATAAATCTTTGTATTGAATATAAACTTTTCACAAGTCAATGATTGGAAACTTATCATATTTGACAACATCAACACTTGATATCATGAAAGCAATATGATTGGTTGCAAAATTTCAATCTACACAAAAGGAGACGCATGTGCATGCAATAAAGAGAATTAATAGATATTTGAATGGGACTATGGAATTTTGCTTATGGTATTCAAGAAGAAATGACTTCACCTTAGCATATACAGATGTGGATTGGGAAGGAAGTGTAGATGACAAGAAAAGTACAAAAGTACAAGTGTGGGATTATTCTTTCTGATAAATTTTTAAGTATCATGTTTGAGTAAGAAACAAACCTCAATTGTAACGTATCTTCCCACATTTACCCACTTTAACATACTTACCATGGTAAACATGAGTTGATAATCACTATTATATGACCCAACCTCCAAGTTCCAATAATGGAAGTGGGGCCTACAAAATGGAAATAAACCAACATCCCTTAGAGACTACAGATCACTCAGGAACCTAACAACCATCCCAGGTGATCAATCCTTGAGTTGGAACTCTTTTTCATTAGATTTACACCCCAACCACACCCTTGACACAATGTGTGTGCAGTTAAGAATTTCCAATCGCACCCATAAACCTATCTTCATGCAGTTGTGACCCAAAATTCCTTGTTCAATGCATGCAGTCACAATATCTATGCCACTTTTTTAGGCTGGCCTCTAGACCACTACCCAAAAATTCTTGTAACTTTCCAGAATCATGACAATGATGATAACAATGCTAAAAAATCAAAACTTGAGCAAGAACTTGACGAATACATGACTAATACAAGATAGACATTTCGTCAAACAGATAGTAAATATATAATCTACAAGTCATGAATGCATATATGTTCCTAAACTTCTAAATTTCATCTAGAAATCACCAAGAAGTCTCAATGCCCTCTCAAACTAGTTGCAACAACACTTGTTAGCCCATGCATTCATCAACCAACTAGTAACTTATCAAATCATGAACAAGAGCCATATCTAGAGCTCATAATAAAACCATGCATATAACCAGTATATAACCATAATAGAAACTATGAAAAATCAACCATAAGATCACCATAATAACTAGTACAAGTGCTCATAGGTCACAATAGGAAAATAACTCGTATTAACATATGAAAATGCCAACCAATTCAATGACTTCCATGTACCACCTGACCATAGATTGGGCTGAACCAAATCTTTGTTTCAGCCAATCACCCCCGTACCATATTCCAAGCATGAATGTGGGATCATAAGGGCTAAACCAAAATAGAACCAACCAAGGCTTCAAGAGGTTGAACCACCTCAACCCTCAAGAATAGTGATTTCACCTATACGGTCTAGAGATCACTAACATCAACCAAATCGGTCTCCACCCAAGTTGTCCAAGGCTTCATGAACTAGTAACTCAACCCACAACCTCTATGGAACCTGAGTTGTTTTGGGGCTCCAGAAAATTTGTCCCAACCCACAGGCTCTAGGGACTAGTAACTCAACCCATTGCCTCCAGGAAACCTAACCTATTTTAGGGATCTAAAGAATTTGATCCAACCCATAGCCATAGGAAACCTAAGAACCAATCAGAAAACCAAATTTGAAAAACCACTACAGCATGCCATATTCAAGAAATGGAAAGGCAAGGCCGAAACCACTATCAATCCAGGAAACTCTCCATGCCAATGACAACACATAACCAAGGAACCACGTGCATATACCATGTATCCAAAAACCAACATGGAGATCACACATGCAACCTATTACCTGTAAAGTAAGCATGTTGTAGATGTTGATCCAACTATCTCCTTGCGCTCCCTTGCTTTCCTTTTCTTTCCCTTTACTTTCTTGCTTGTCTTCTTCCAAATCCAAGTGATTGATAGAGTGCTCCAAGAATACTCTAAGTTTGCAAGAGTATGAGAGAATGAGAGTGTGGAAGGAGAGAAACAAAACCAAACTGATAAAAGTTGTAATGACCAAAACCTAACCCAAAAACTATGAATTATTTCTCTAATGATTTTTTATCATTGATGTCTCCTTTTTCTTCATTTCCCTTCATTTTTCCTCTAATTTCCCTTGCATGCAAATTTGTGTCTCTTCAACTTTCTTTTATCCTATTTTCCTTTATTTTCATAATTAAATTCCATGTATTGCCTCTTTTCCTTTGGCAATGCCTTTGCCAATTTCCATAGCCATAATTAATCCACAAGTGATAACCACCATTCAGCTTGGAATATGTGTCCCGTGACCTTGGTATTATTTTATTTACATGGAAAATCAACCATGGGTTGTTGTAAGCCCCTCCCTCTTGGAGGAACATCGTTCTCGTGTGTTCAATGATGCTTATAACTAGCAAAACATGTTGCCCATGGAGATTTATAACACATCGCGATGCAACATTTTCATCATACCAAACTATTGAAACCATGAACACCATATTTCTTATTGGTTTTATAGCACATCTCATTACAATATTTACAACATATTTCTTATTGCAGCGTTATAACACAACTCATTGCAGTATTTACAATACACATATGCATATATAAATATAAATCAAAACACATAAATTGAACACATCTACTCAACCAAAAAATAAAGAAGGATACAAAACTCGCATATGATCAGCCATGTCCCACATAGTTTCATTGAGCCCAAAGTGCTTCCAATGCACTTTAACTTGCTCTATTGCTCAGTTTTGGAGCATGAATTGTTTCTGCTACAAAATACAATGAGGTTTTGGTTGTAACTCTCCCTCTGGTTCCACCTTCAATACATAATAATCAATCACATGATCAGCATCCTGCACATATCTCTTAAGCAATGAAACATGGAAAACATCATGGACTTTCATTGTTGGCGACAGTGCAAGTATGTACGCCACTAGTCCAATCCTCTCTAGGATCTCGAAAGGCCCACAATACTGAAGTGCCAACTTGGCACATGACCTAATCCTCAAGGAGCTCCTCTTGGGCTTGATGTGAAAGTACACATTATTCCCAACCTAAAACTCCTTGAATGCTCTATGTTGATCTGCATAACTCTTCTGCATGTCTTGTACTTCCTTTAAATTCCTCTTAATAACCTCCATCTCCTAGGACCTGCTCCATCTCAACCAACATATCTGGTTCAATTAAAACCATGTTCACTAGATCACTCTAGTTGATAGGAGTATTACAAATCTACCCATAAAGAGCCTTAAGTGGACTCATCCTCAAGGATTCCTGATACCTATTTTTATATGAAAACTCCACCAGTGGAATATCTCCTCCCTCTGCCATTGTTGATGCATGACATACATCCTCAGCACATCCTCAAGAATCTCTTAACACTCTCTGTTTGTCCATTTGTCTACAAACGATAAACCGTATTGAAGGCTAACTCTATCCCTAAGCTTGCAAACAACTCCTTCCAAAACCTATAAGTGAACTTGGCATCTTTGTTTGATATGATCTTCTTGGGAACACCATGCAACCTCATTACCTCCCCGATGAAGATCTGAGCTACCTCACGAGCTAAATTAGTAGACTTCACTACAACGAAGTGAACAACGATTCTCAACCTGTCAATCACAACCATGATGGAAGCATGTTTCTTCAACATCCTCGAAAAACCTATAATGAATTCCATGGAAATAACCTCCCATTTCCATTCTGGAATAGAAATAGGCTGCAACAAAATAGCTAGATGCTTACACTTAGCTTTCACCTACTGACAGTCCAAGCACTTTGTAACAAACTCAGCCACCTCTTTCTTCATTTTTTTTCAATGATAGAGCTTCTTAACAGTTGTCAAAGTCTTCTGGTATCTCAAGTGGCCTGAATATGTCTTGAGATGAAACTCCCTCAAGATAAGCTTCTTGAGCTCATTGTTATCTGGCACATAAATAATGTTCCTGGATCTCACCAAGCCATCTGCTGTGAGGTGATACTCCTCATCACTATCACCTTCACCCTGATATTGCAAACTCTACATTAGTTGTTGATACCTCTCATCATGTTGTCCCACATGTAAGATTTTCTCCTATAAATTTGTCCCATAAGAACTCACAGTTGAAATATGATTCACCTGCACTCTCCTACTGAGAGCATATATAACGTTGTTCTCCTCTCCCTTGATGTACCTTATCTCAAAGTCAAAATCTTAGAAGGAAGCCAACCATCTCCCTTTCCTTGCATTTAGATTGGGATGGTCAAACAAATACCTCCATCCATTGTGATCACTCATCAGGACAAACCTCCTGCCAAGAAGATAATGTCTCCACATCTTCAATGCATGAATGATAGTTTCAAACTCAAGATCATGCGTCACATAGTTCTGCTCGTGCTCATTCCACTTCCTTGACTCATAGCAAACCAATTGTCCTTCCAGCATCAAAACTCCTCCAAGTCCTTCCTTGCAAGCATTTGTACATGCCACGAACTCATTATTAGGATCTACAATCTTCAAGACTAGAGCATTTGTAAACAAATGCTTCAACTACTTAAAAATAGCTACATACTCTTCAATCCATTCAAAATTCTTCCCTCTCCTTTGCAAAGATGTAATAGGATAGCCAATCCTTGAGAAGTTCTTGATGAACCTTCTATAATAACTTGCTAGTCCCATGAATGATCTGACTTCATCCACATTCCTAGGAGTTGGTGACTCCATGAAAGATTTAATATTTTCTGGGTACACGGTTATCCCTTCCTTAGAAACAACAGTCCCAAGTAGTGAATCTAAGACTAAAATAAATTCCACTTGTTGAGCTTGGTATACAACCGATGCTCTCTCAACAATCTCAACAATACTACCAAGTGCTCTGCATGCACATCCTCATTCTTAGAGTATATCAATATATCATCAACAAACATTATCACAAACTTGTCCATGTAAGGATGCAACACATTGTTCATTAAACACATGAAGGTGGTTGGAGCATTGGTAAGACCAAAAGGAACCACCACAAACTCATAATGCCCATACCTTGTACAGAATGCAGTCTTGTAGATGTCTTCTTCTTTGATGTGCACCTAATGATATCCTAATCTCAAATCAATCTTTGAAAACATCGTTGCTTCCTTCAACTAATCAAATGTTATGAAACCAGGGGCCTAACATCAAACAAGTCATCAATCCACAATAATGAATACTTTTTCTTGATAGTCCCCTTATTCAACTGCCAGTAATAAATTCACAATATGAGAGTACCATCCTTCTTTCTCACAAACAACATTGGTGCACCCCAAGGAGATACACTTGGCCTTATGTATCCTTTATCAAGCATCTAGTTTAGTTGCAACTTCAATTCCACCAAATTCTAATTACTCATCATATATGATGCCTTAGATGTTGGTGCTACTCCCAGCACCAACTCAATATAAAATTCCACCTCTCTATGAGTAGGCAACTCTAGAATCTATGTTGGAAACACATCTTGAAACTACATCAAGACAGGATACTTCCTTAGGAATTCATCATCCTCATCTTCCTTCCCTTTGTCACTGGAAATATGAACTAGAAACAATACACATCCCTTCCCGCAACTACGCTTTTCCTGCATGGCTATAATCATTCTCACTGATATAGGCTTCTTCTTTCCCTACAAGATTCTACTTTCATCATCATCATCCAAACACTTAATGGCCTTTTCATAGAAGTCTACCTTGGTCCTATGAATGAAAAACCAATCCATTCCCAAAAGCATAATATATGATCCCAAAGTAAGCACATTTAGATGTGTTGATGTAGGAAAACCAATGAGTTCAAATGAAAAATATCTCACTTAATGATGATCTGTTCGCTTGGTCTCTATAGCCAACTACACCAACCAATATTTTGCATGCACTTCTTTATTCAAGCAACACTTATCCACTAGGTTAGGATTGATATAACTATAATTAGATCCACGATCAATCAAAATGGAAACAAATTGATCATGAATATTAACTTCCATCTCTATAATGGATGCTTGATGATATATCTGCCTATTATCCATTGTTGCATAAATCTAAGGAATACTCTAGCAAACATTTTGTGCCTCCTGAGCACTATAAATTTGAGGCCGGCCACCTTGGTGCGATGGGCACTCACTCCAGCAATTCTCTCCACCACAAGTCCAACACCTCAAAGGCTTTTTTCCACTGCACTTATTCTATTCCTAAGGATGAGATCCATGTCCTATGTCAACTGCATTGAACTTATTATAAGGTGCCACATTCCTTTATCACCTGCATCTTGAAGTCTTCCTCACCTCTTAGCCCACTTTCCTTTAGCCTTCTCATTATCTTTCCAATTCTACTTAGGCTCATACTTGCACTTAAACTGCTCATAACAATGCTTCAGCTTCTCGATGAATTCCTCCAATGACCAAGGCTCATCATAGACAATCCAATCTTTAAATGCTAAAGTAAATCCACTGATGAACCTTTGTCTTCGCATCCTTGAGGTAGGGCACATACCACAACAAATCTAGATTCTTGGTCATGTACTCTTCATCTCTCATGGAACCCATATTCAACTCATATAACTCCTTGGCCTTTCCATCATAATATCTCTCTGACAAGTACTTCTTCCTAAAGAGTATTTTAAACTCATGCCAAATTAGCTCCTCTAACCTGATGCCTCTGACACGCTTCACATATTCCCACCAAATATATTTTTTTCCCTTGAGACTGAAGATTTTTATCTTGTCTTTCATATTCTCTGAATAATCATGCAATCTGAAGAACTTACTCATCCCAAGTAGTCATGCTTTTGCATCTTCTGGTTTCTTCACATCCCCATCAAAAGTAGGAGCCTTGGCTTTCTTGAACTCCTCTGGAAAATACTACTTCTCACTCCTCCTATAAGGATGTTGGAGGTAATGACGATGATGTCTCTCATAAACAAAGCTAGAATAAAATCCATGAGTGCTAGCCCACCTGTCAGGTGTATCCAAAGATCTGCCACCTTTGATTATGTCATCCCTATCCAACTTTGTCCTCTATGAGACCTCCTACCATATGTCCCATTTATCTTTTCTTCCTATCCCTAATTGATCCCCAGTTGTCCCTACTTCTGAAAATATGAAAGACTTTGAAGGATGACTGCATTAACTTTTGATTTCTTTTCCTGAGCCCTGGCAAGCCTTTCATGTGCCTCAATCAACCTATTATTATCTGCCTTTCAACTTCTAATCTCTTCCTTTAGACTTATCAATGTATCTGCTAAATCAAGAGAGTACTCTTCTCTTTACTGCCCAACTGACCTTTTCAATTCCATAGAATTCACATCAGGCCTATAAGGGGAGTCATGTGAACTCTAGACCAAAATTCTTCTCTTCATCTCTAATATTTTATCTCCTGCAAACATGTCATGTTAGATAAACCAAATAGAGACATAATCAAAATCATACCTTAGTGTGTGTCAGGGGAGGTTATCACATGTGCACAAGTAAGTCCAGATTAGCACGATATAGATACATAATGACATCAACATATAGATATCATATCAAGATATCAACATCATGCATGATAACACAAAACTGCAATAATGATCACCATAATGCATGCATAGTAGATACATATACAATTAACATGCATGTGTAACAATATGCATTTACCCCATCTAGTCCAAGTGTTTGAACCTGGAAGCTCTGATACCAACCTATAACACCTCCTCTGTTGGGTCCCTATAATACTAGTGATTACCCCATTACTATTGTAGTTATACCCCTTATTTATATTTTTGTGCCCCTATTACCCCCATATTGTTATTTCTGTGCCCCATAGAATCCCTCTATTGTTATTTTTGTGGCTTTATATTATTATTGTTAGGTCGGCTGGATTATATTGTGACTCCTTAGACTCCTATATATAGAAAGGAGGTTTTGTCATTTGAAACATCCAAGAATTGTTCATTTATGTAATGTAAAGGAGGTTTCCCCCTCGAAGAGGCTGAATTCTAAGGCGTTGATCTATCTTTTCTATCTTTTCTTGAGCTGGTTTCATAACATTTGGTATCAGAGCTTTGGATTCTAGGGTTTCGCTGCTCCAAACAGGTCATCGTGGCATTTTCGCTATAACTTTTTTCTGTGACGTTTCAGAAGTCGCAAAAAAAACCCATTTGAGAAGAAATCGTGCTAAACCTTGGGTCCGAATTTCAGAGCTTTTCGCTCGATATTTTCGGAGATATGATCTGAGGAAGTTGGTCTTTTTGCAGACTCCTGAATTACATTCAAAACAGGTGACCTAGGGAAAATTGTCATAACTTTCTCTCTGGGAATCAGATTGAAATTTCATAAGAAGGTACAGAAAGAGGACGGATTTTAGTTTCTTGTATATCTTTTTCAGAACCAAATATCAAAAATTGTACACGTGGCACTTCATACAACTTCGCTCTTCTGGAAAGGTCTATAATCAGGTCATCTTGGGAGATTGTGCATAACTCTTTCTTGGAGAATCCAATTTGGATCAGACTGGTGGCATTGGAAAGAGGACACAAAGAGCTACTATAGTTCACAAATTTAGAACTAGATGATTGGAAAGTACAGAGATACATCAGAGGCAATATCGAGCTCCTACAAAGTGAAAAAAGGTGTGTAGATTTTTTTAAATTTTTGCTTAAGCTTGGTTTGAAAATTTATTTTGAAGGAATTCAAATGGCATAGTAGAGCATTATTATCGGTAACTGATGCCCCGAGGAAAGAAAATGCAAACACCTAGTAAGGAACTTGAAAGCTCTAGCATGACTCATGAAGAAGAGGAAGAAATGCTACATGATATATCAAAATTACAAGAACAAGTGCAACAAATGTCACACTCACAAAAGTTAACAGATGCTAAGATAAATGGCGTGGAAGCTAAGATAAATGGCGTGGAAGCTAAGATGAATGGCATGGAAGCTAAGATGGACAATTTGAAGATAGATTTGAACACAAATTTGAAGACAGGCATGGCAGATTTGAAGACAGATTTGACAAATTTTCTACAAGAAATACTTACTAATGGTGAAAAGGTAGTAAAGGAAACTCATGATGACAACAAAAGAAATGTTAATCATGATTCCATAGACGCTAATGTTGGATCGAATAATCACCATATTCCAAAAATCGATATGAGGAAGTTTGATGGCAAGGATCCCGCCACATGGATATTACAGATGGAGCAATTCTTCGATCTCAATAATGTGCAAAACGCACAAAAGGTACGTATGGCAACTGTATATTTGGAACCAAATCAGTTTGTATGGTATCAATGGCTTTGTTCTCGTAAACAATTTATCACTTGGGCAATTTTTACGGAAGAATTGATAGCACATTATGAGGATACAAAAAGCAACACTTTTTTTAGCCAATTGATAAGTCTCAAACAAAAGGGTTCAATAATGGAGCACATTGAGGAGTTCCAAAAATTGAACATAAGGGTAAAAGATATTCCAGAGGAGCATAGGATTGATGTGTTCATAGGGTCTTTAAAGGATAATATCCAACATGATGTTCGCCTTTGGGAACCTGATTCATTAGAGAAGGCATTCAGGTTAGCAAGAAAAATGGAAAGCAAAATTATGGCAACTAGGAAGCATACCACTCACAACTATAAAGACGGAAGTGTTGTTGCCCCTAGTCTTCCACAACCTACAAGGTTGACACCACAACAATTGGAAGAAAAAAGAGCAAAAGGGCTTTGTTACAATTGTGATAGCAAATACACAAAAGGTCATAAGTGTGCTGAGAAGAAATTATTCTACATAGATTGTGAAGAGGAAGAAGAAAAGGAGCAAGAAAGGTCAAAAGAAGAGGATATATTCCAGGAACAAAGCCTAGATGAAGAACAAATAAATCTGACCATATCTTGTAATGCATTGGTGGGAATTACCACTCCTCAAACCATCAAGATAGAAGGACAAATCAAGAAGAAAAAGGTAATAGTGTTGATTGATTCAGGAAGCACCCACAATTTTATTCATTGTAGGGTAGCAAAAGAATTGAATTGCTTCCTATATCCAGCACCAGAGTGTCAAGTGATGATTGCAAATGGAGGAACAATAAATTGCTCTGGAAAGTGCCATAATATCAAGCTATCCATGGGAGAATATGTATTGACTAGCCCAATGCTTTCCATTCCAATGGGAGGTGCCGATGTTGTACTAGGAGTCCAATGGCTACAATCCTTGGGTACAATAGCTTTTAATTTTCAAGAACTTTTCATCAAATTTTCTACGGAAGGAAAGGAAGTTGAATTAAGGGGTATTGCAGGGAAACTAGGAAAGATAATCAGCTCTAATGGCATGACTAAGCTTCTAAAAATGGAGCAAAGAGGTGTAATTGCACAATTATGTTCGCTAGATGTTTCCACATTGGAATCATCTATTTCTCCAGATCTCCAAAAAGTCCTGGACAATCATTCCAAGGTATTTGAGACTCCCAAAGGTCTCCCACCTATGCACGATCATGATCATGCTATTCATCTGATTCCAGGAAGTGTTCCTCCAAACATCAGGCCGTACAGATATCCCTATGTCCAAAAATGTGAAATTGAACGTATGGTTGCAGAAATGCTAGAGGCTGGTATAATTCAACCGAGTCAAATTCCTTTCTCAGCTCCAGTAGTATTGGTGCACAAGAAGGATGGATCATGGCGCATGTGTCCGGATTATAGGGAGCTCAACAAGCTCACTATTAAAGATAAGTTCCCCATTCCTGTCATTGATGAATTACTGGATGAATTGCATGGATCAATTTACTTCACCAAGTTGGATCTTCATTCGGGATATCATCAAATCAGAATGAAGATTGAAGACATTCCGAAAACGGCATTTAGAACTCATGAGGGTCATTATGAATTTTTGGTCATGCCTTTTGGCCTTACCAATGCACCTTCAACATTTCAAGGTTTGATGAATTCAATTTTCAAACCATTCCTTAGAAAATTTGTGTTAGTATTTTTTGATGATATACTAATCTACAGCAAGTCTTGGAAGGATCATGTTGAACATGTTGATAGGGTGCTACAACTATTGGAGGAGAAACAATTATATGCAAAAAGATCCAAATGTTTCTTTGGAGTCCAGGAGGTGGAATATTTGGGTCATATTGTATCTCATGAAGGAGTTAAGGTAGACCCTAGCAAAATTAAAGCCATTAAGGAATGGAAAATCCCCACATCCATAAAGCATCTACGAGGATTTCTTGGGTTGACAGGGTATTATCGCAAGTTTGTTAAGAATTATGGGAGAATAGCAGCACCTCTAACAACATTATTGAAGAAAGATTCATTTTCATGGACTCCGGAAGCAACAAAGGCCTTTGAACATCTTAAAGAGGCAATGTGCCAAGCACCGGTCTTAGCTACACCGGACTTCACAAAAACCTTTATTGTGAAATGTGATGCTTCAGGAAATGGAATTGGTGCTATTCTAATGCAAGATGAAAGACCCATTGCTTTTGAAAGTCGTCCAATCAAGGGAAAGTTTTTAAGCAAAGCTATTTATGAGAAGGAAATGTTGGCAATACTCCATGCACTTAAGAAATGGCGACCCTACCTAATGGGAAGACACTTCAAGGTAAAAACGGATCATGATAGCCTTAAATACTTTTTAGAACAAAGATTATCCTCTGAAGAGCAACAAAAGTGGGTCACAAAGATGTTGGGTTATGACTTTGAAATCATCTACAAAAAAGGGAAGCAAAATGTGGTGGCAGATGCACTCTCAAGAAAGGATGAGGATGTGGAAGCATTGTTGTGTGCCATTTCTATTATCCAACCAGATTGGATAAACGAAGCAAGGGAGGAATGGAAGAATGACGAAGAAGTGTGGGCACTTATTTGAAAGCTACAACAAGATTCCAGTACTTCTGATACATTTAGCTGGAAAAATGATTCGTTATGGTACAAAGATCGCTTATACCTCTGTAAGAATTCCCAGCTAAAACAAAATATTCTTATGGAATTGCACACTTCTCCCTTAGGAGGGAATTCAGGATTTTTAAAAACTTACCACAGGGTTAAGAAGGAATTTTTTTGGGATGGCCTTAAATCAGATATTCAAAAGTTTGTGGCGGAATGTTTGGTTTGCCAACAAAATAAAGTTGAAACAATTAAGACACCGGGTCTATTACAACCTTTATCCATTCCAAGCCAAAGTTGGGAGGAGGTTTCAATGGATTTTATCACAGGTTTACCCAAGTCTGAGGGAAAGAGTGTCATCATGGTGGTAGTTGACAGACTTACCAAGTATGCACACTTTTGTGCATTATCACATCCATTTAAAGCCAGTATAGTTTCTACTGCATTTATGGAAACAGTTCAAAAGCTACATGGAAACCCAAAGATTATTGTAAGTGACAGAGATCCCATTTTCACTGGAAATTTTTGGACAGAATTATTTTCTTGTCTTGGTACTCAGTTAGCTCATAGCTCATCTTATCATCCTCAATCTGATGGGCAAACTGATATAGTAAACAAATGTTTGGAAGGATATCTTCGTTTCTTTGTATCTGATAAACAGACACAAATGGGTCAAATGGTTGCCTCTGGCTGAATGGTGGTATAACACTTCCTTCCATACAGCAAAAAAAATGACCCCATTTATGGCACTTTATGGGTATCAACCACCATCCATCACATCATATTTAAGAGAAAATTCTAAGGTTCAGGTAGTGGAACATCACATCGAACATCAACAACAAGTCCTCCAACTCTTAAAGGATAACCTCGTGTTGGCACAAAATAGAATGAAACAATAGGCAGATCAACATCGCAGTGAAAGAAGTTTTGATGTAGGTGATTGGGTATTCCTACGGCTACAACCATATAAGCAAATGTCCCTAAAGCAAGCTAAGAAGGATAATAAATTATCACCAAAGTATTATGGTCCGTACAAGGTGTTGCAAAAGATTGGTACTATGGCATACAAATTGGAGCTTCCTGCAGCTTCTCGATTGCACCCAGTTTTCCATGTTTCATGTTTAAAGAAGGTTATAGGCGACAAGCTCCCAATCAAACAATATTGCCAGAACTTGACGAGGAAGGAAAAATTATATTGGAACCGGAAGCAGTCACAGAAACAAGAACTCGACAGCTACGAAATCGATCAATTTCAGAGTATCTTATCAAGTGGAAGAACTTATCCTCTGAAGATTCCACATGGGAGGATGAGAATTTTATGCAGAAGTATCCATAATTACTCAAGCGTTGAGGACAACACTTTTTTGAAGGAGAGGGGCATGTTGGGTCCCTATAATACTAGTGATTACCCCATTACTATTGTAGTTATACCCCTTATTTATATTGTTGTGCCCCTATTACCCCCATATTGTTATTTATGTGCCCCATAGAATCCCTCTATTGTTATTTTTGTGGCTTTATATTATTATTGTTAGGTCGGTTGGATTATATTGTGACTCCTTAGACTCCTATATATAGAAAGGAGGTTTTGTCATTTGAAACATCCAAGAATTGTTCATTTATGTAATGTAAAGGAGGTTGCCCCCTCGAAGAGGCTGAATTCTAAGGCGTTGATCTATCTTTTCTATCTTTTCTTGAGCTGGTTTCATAATATCCTCCCACATTTACCCACTTTAACATAATTACCAAGGTAAACATGAGTTGAGTGTCACTATGATATGACCCAACCTCCAAGTTCCAGTTATGGAAGTGGGGGCTACAAACCGGAAATAAAATGACATCCCTCAAAGACTACAGATCACTCAGGAGCCTACCAACCACCCTAGGTGATCAATCCCTGAGATGGAACTCTTTTTCACTAGGTTTACACCTCAACCACACCCTTGACACATTTTGTGTGCAGTTATGAGGCTCCAACCACACCCATAATCCTTCTTGCATGTGGTTGTGACCCAAAATTCCATGTTTAGTTCATGTGGTCATGAGATCTATGCCATTTTTTCAAACTAGCCTCCAAACCATGCCCAGAATTACCTTTAATTTTCCAGGATCATGACAATGATTATAATAATGTTAAACAATCAAAACTTAAGCAAGAAATTAACCAATACATGCCTAATACAAGATAGACCTTTCATAGCCCCAAGGATTAGCTCAATTGGTCGAGTCCTCGTTGTTAAGTGCCTCGTCGATGAGGAGGTCACGGGGTCAATTATCCTCGATGCCCTTGGGGTTAAACCCTGCTAGTCTGGTCGACTGGATTTAAGAGATTCCCTTCAGGGTTGATCTGCCCAGATTTTCCTGTGGATGTAACGGCCACCCAGTGTCTATGAACCACGGCATCTAAAAAACAAAAAAAACAAAAGATAGACATTTCATCAAATAGATAGTAAATATATAAGTTACAGGTCATGAATGCATATCTGATCATAAACTTATGAACTTCATCTAGAAATCACCAAGAAGGTTCAACTCCCTCTCAAGCTAGTTGCAACAACACTTGTTAGCCCATTCATTCATCAACCAATCAATAACTTATCAAATCATGAACAAGAGCCATAGTTATAGCACATCATAAAACCATGCATATAACTAGCATACACCCAGCATATAACTAGAATAGAAACTATGACAAATCAACCATAAGATCACCATAATAACTAGTACAAGTGTTCATAAATCATAATAGGAAAAGAGTTGGTATTAACATATGAAAATTCCAGCCAAGTTAGGGACTTCCACCTACCGCCCAACCATAGATTAGGCTTAACCAAAAATCTCTTTCATCCAAGCACCCTTGTGCCACATTCCAAGCATGAATGTGTGATCATAAAGGTTAAACCAAAATAAAACCAACCAACACTACAGAGGCTAAAGCAGCTCAACCCTCAAGCATAGTGATCTCACCTATATGGTCTAGAAATCATTAACATCAACCAGATCGATCTCGACCCAAGCTATCCAAGGATCCAAGAGTTAGTAACTCAACCCACATCCTCCATGGAACCTGAGTTTTTTTAGGGCTCAGAGAATTTGTCCCAACCCACAAGCTCCAAGGACTAGTAACTCAACCCATAGCCTCCAGGAAACCCAAGTTGTTTCAGGGTTCTAGAGAATTTGTTCCAACCCAGAGCTATAGGAAACCTGAGAATCAATCAGAAAACCAAATGGGAAAACCCATTACATCATGGTTATCCAGGAAATTGCAAAGCAAGTCTAAAACCACTATTAATCTAGGCAAATCTCCATTCCAATGAAAACACATAACCAAGGAGCACATGCATATACCATGCATCCAAAAGAAGCAAGGATATCACACATGCAACATGTTACCTGCAAAGTAAGCATGTTGTAGTTGTTGATTCAACTGTCTCCTTGCGCTCCTTTATTTTTCTTTTTGTTTACTTTCTTTCTTGTCCTAAATGTGCAAGAGTATGATAGAATGAGAGTGTGGAAGGACATAACCAAAACTGAACTGAAAAATAAATAAATATAAAAATAAAAATAAATATAATTAATTAATTAATTAAAATAAAATAAAATAAATAAATCTATATATATATATATATATAGAAAACAAAAAAAAAAACAAAAAAAAATTGTAAGCCAAAAAACTATGAACTATTATATGATGCCTTTTTATCATTGATGTTTTTTTTTTCCTTTTTTTCTTTCTTTTTTCCTCTAATTTCCATTGCATGCAAATTTGTGTCTCTTCACCTTCCTTTTCTCCTATTTCACTTTATTTTCATAATTAAATGCCATTTATTTCCTCTTTTCCTTTACCAATTTCCATAGCCATTATTAATCCACAGGTAATGCCCACTATAATGTTTACCCACCATTCAGCTTCGAATATATGTCCCATGACCTTCATCTTATTTTATTTACATGGAAAATCAACCAATGGTTGTTACAAAAATCTCTTTATTCATGGTTGGAGTTGAATAAATTGCAATGGTACAGTGTTTTACTCAAGTTCTATGGATGAAACGAACTGAAAGATATCAGGGTAGACTATGATCGACCAATATCAATCATCTATGATTATACAAGTGCAATCAACATCTCAAATGAATTCAAAGAAAAAACATATTCCTATCAAATACCATTTCCTAAGAGAATGGGTATTTGATCAGAATGTCAAGTTGGAAGAAATCACTACTAAATAATAGATCATAAATATCTTTACCAAACCCCTTCCCAGAGAGACATTTGAATATCTAAGACAGAATCTAGAAGTGATATCTCTCTCATATGATTTTTTAGAGGTTTCCCTACACAAGGGTTAGAAAAGAAAACTTTTCTTGTGGCTAATAGGCTCAATACAATTATGATGGTTTACAACGCTAGAAGTAGTAATCATTAACATGTTGTAAAACAGATCTGCGAAAAATGATTAAATGAACATAAACCAAGCAATAAACATTAGATTTGAAACATATAACAACTACAACACTTCCATACCCAAAGAAAATAAAGCTTTTTAATTAAATAAGATCACCTGTGAAGAGGCTCCTTATAGATTGGCTAAAGGGGCCTCCTTCAGAGGGTTCTGATGGCAGAGTTGGCATTGATGCCAAAGTTTGGTCAAACTAATTTGCATAAATGACACATACCAAGTTTCCATAATGCAATTAAAATGATTTGCAGAACTGGCTTAAACATTCTATGGCGTGGTTTCGCATAGCTTTGGTATCTTGTGGAGGATAACATGTAAATATGTAGTACTTCACAACCTATATAATTATTAACAAGATACTAAAATCACAGAAACATTTGAACAAGCCTTGTAACTTTTGAACAAGTTTTGTTTGTATATTGGTTTTGGCATCGGGATCAGTGGTTTCATTTTCATTTTATGATGTCTTCAAGGCTCTTGCCCTATGTAAGCCTTGTAATTTTTCATATGGCTCAAATATTGGGGCTTCTTGGATTGCTTAAACGTGGTTGTTAGGATTTATTATCTAGTATAGGCAATGCTATGTTTCTAGAGAATCATTGAAGTATCTAGACCTCAGATTTTATGTCAAACCTAATTGATTAACCTTTTTGGTTGATATTTCAAAAGTGTTTTAACATAGCGTGGAGTCATTAAGGGTTGCATCTTTCGAATTTCAGGTTCGGCATTATATTATCTTCACAAAAACATCAATAGAAAAGCCTAAGTAAACCTCCAGTCAAACAAAAGCACCAGTGTGAAACAAGGGAATGCAAGTCGTGGAGACTACAAGAAATGTGACCAAAATTCAAGTAAAGTTGAGTATTTCACTAAACCATTTTGAAAGTCAAGAAAAGAGACCCATAAATATGTTTTATGTAAGAATTAAATATTTGCAATGGTGAAAGAGTATAAATAGCTAGTGTTAGTGGCAAACCTTGAGGGAATTTGAGAATAAAGGCTAGTTGTTGTAGAGACTGCCCAAAGGCTTGAGATGTTCCTTCTTTCCATGGACCATGAAATTACTGAAGAGGAAATAGAAAAATGAAGTATAATATTTAGGTTTTATCTTGACAACACCCATACTGGCATCACCATCAGTTTCAGTACTTACTCAATTGCCAGTGTGTTGTCGTTGTGATAATGACCCTCCAAAATTTTATCCTAAGTCGATAATGGAGCCAACGTGAACCTTCGTTTCAAGCCCCTTAGTGTCATCTCATTGTTTGTTTTCTGATTCTTATTTTTTCTCCTAGTGTCGCATCCTCTTAAGTCAATATTTCCTAAGTGTCGTCACCTAACACTTAGAAGCACTTGTGTTATCTAGCCCATGGTTAGGTAGACTTATGACTTTTCTTGACTTAGAAATTATATCCTTTTCACTATGCACACACTAGAAAAACACTTGAAATGCACACAAAAGAAAACAAAAACAAGAAAAGCACTTAGAAAGGCAAAATCACACTTCAAGTTGTTGAAGACATGCACTTGAGTTGAGAGCACTCCTTCTGGTTGAAGAAGTGTGCCCTCCTTCAGTCCACTCCTTCATGTTGAGCAAGTGTTCCATCCTTGAGTGCATTCCTTTGTGATGAAGACATGTGCTCCTCTTGGATGCATGCATGTGCCTCTTTATTACATCTGGGAACACTCCTAGAAAATAGGAGCCCACATAACTTCCCTTAACTAATACCTTCACTCATCGACAAGTGGTGATCATGCATGAAACAGTTTTGCATGTAAACTCTTTTAAATTAACCCAGTTTAATCATTCATTGGCGTAATCATTCTCATCTGGGTTGGGTGCACACTTGTGGATCAAGAAACTCTTCATCAGTTTGTATTACAAGTAATTTTTGCATGTCAAATATATTCATTGATCTTCATGATTTCACTATCAATATTAATTTTCTTGTTGGCGTTTCTTCGTTTTTCAGTTTATTCATTAGCATTTATGTTCAATATTGATTATGCAAATGTTAATTTGTTGTCGCATGCAAAGATTCTACACTTTCCTCAACCTTTCACATTCCACCCTGATTGCGACAAGGTCCATATAAGCTTGAAAATCCTTCTCCTCATTTCTACCATGAAATCCTATTGTTAGACTTATCTTGATCCATCCTCAGGTAGAGCGCACTTTCAGAACTTGAAGCCCAATCAACCTTGAAAATTGTTCCCAAAATGGCCAAGTTTCCCTCTTAAGCACACTCCTTCACCACGAAAAACTGCGTCAGTGCATCCCCCTTTCCCTTGAGCGCATGAACGCACCTCGAAGGCCTAAAGGCCCGAATAAATGTTCCTTCATCCTTTGGAAGTGTGCCAATGTGCCCTCTTTCTCTCCTTGAGTGCATGAGTGCATTGTGAAGGCCTGAAGGCCCAACAATTCACCCCTTCGACCCTTCAGAGTGCACCAATGCACCCTTGATGGTTTTCTTCTCTTGCTTGAGTGCATGAGTGCACTGCAAATCCCTGAATGAACCTTGACCTTCCTTCATCCTTTGAAAGTGCGCCCTCCTAGTTTGCATTCCTATTTTATTATGCATGCAAGTGAGCTTATGTTTTCGTTCCTAGATTTACATGATCAGTTACATTTGATGGCTCTTTGAATGTGTTTTGTTGAAGGTATTGTTGCATAGTTAGGTTGCATTAATATTATCTTGTCATTATGAGTGTGTTGCCACAAACAGGTGTTCAATCTACAAGTATTGTCACCCTTTCATCATTTGTTGGAGCCATGACTCCCCGTAAAGTGACCTCCAACAAAGTCTCATAAGCAAGCACTGAGGAACCTGTTGAAATTACCAAGCTAACCATTCCCATTTATGCAGGCACATAGTGTTTCATTGATAAGTCTACTAAGGTCAAATGGAGCAATATATACAACACATTCATGCAGAAAAATTTTCCTAATAACTTGGAGGATTTGGAAATGTACATCAACATTAAGAAGTCTAGGATGCATAGGATCATATGTATATTCTTGGTCATCCCTAGTGTAGAAGTGATTGAATGGATCATTACACATATGGATGACTCTCATCTTGTGCTTTGTAGTGAGAGTGGCAGTCAACTCGCCACTTTATGGAGAAGACATGCAAACTTACTACAAGATGCTTATGCCCACAAAATATTCAAATGATGACTTCTACATTAGATGGGTCGACCTTGACACAAGTGACATTATTAAATCATGGTGTCGAGATACTGCTAAGTTTCACCACTGCCCATCCACAGTGTATCCAACCAATATTCTTATAGATGTATATCAGTATCTGATAGCCATGTTTTGTCTATTGCATGGTCGGAAGAACGTTGAGGTGTTTGAAGAAAACTGGAAATATATGCTCAATATGGTGGTAACCCATGGAAAATATTTCAATCGGGAAGATATATTTTCATTTGAATTGTAGTGTCATATGGGGCAAACAAAAAAATCTTTGAGGGAAAACCAGGCACCTGAATTCTACATTTCTGCATTTCTTTTAGATGGAATTTGTGCAAAATATGTGTTCCTAGGAATGTACTAGAATTGGACCCCTTAGGACAAGTTCCTAGTTTACTTTCACTACAGAGTGTTATCGGAATCAAGCATCAGAGTCACATATGATAGATTGGTTGATCACTTCTTTGCAGTTATATTTCATATGATATTCGAGATCGAACCTCCTTGCATGACCAATCAGGTGAAGGAATCAATACGGGATATCGCAGATTGGTTTGCAGCTCCCGAGGGTACTTACATCACATGTTTTGGTTGTCATATATGATGAGATGATACTTCTACAACAAGTGGTGGCCGCTCTTTTTGGCATTCAAAAGAAAGCACAAGAAGTGGTAACACTCCTAAAAGTAGAAAATATAGTAGTTAACCAACTTCAGGAGTGGTATGCCAAGTATTTGGATGCTCTGAAACATTTGGAAAGAAAATACAGGATTGTTGCAGATGTAGTTGAGATTCCACCATCAAAACTACATTTGTCTTAGAGAACAATCGATTAGTACTATTGTTTCCTATAATCGACTACATAGTGGTTTCGAGTCTCTAACATAGAAACATGGGATACCCACAATAGGAACACTTGAAGCAATCAGAGGCAAAGAGGTCATCTTCCAGGAGATCGGGAAATATATTGAATAGATCAAGCAAGAAACAAATCGGGAAGGCTTGGAGGTTACCAAGGACATTATTCTACAATACGCCATCACACCAGTCAAATCTCATATGAAACTTTTATGGATATGGAATAATGTATAGTCGAGCTCCAAGGCTATATTGACGGAGGAACTGGAAGTAAAGATGTGGTATGTAGGGGACTTGCCATTTCAAGTCAAAGTAATCTCAATGAAGTTCAGAGCATGGCACACATACATCACAAATGAGCTCCATGAGGAAGCAAATGGTTTATCTATTTGAGACTTTTTCCTATTATCAATTTTATCTTATATAGCTATCGTATCATATGTAATTTTTCTTATGTAATAAATGGTATGTAATGAATTCCAATGGATACATGTGGAATTTGAATAGTCACATATGGAATGTAATGACTCGTGAATAGAATATGAATAGTCATAAGAGTTGAAGAGTCATGAGGAAGCTCAAATGTCATTGTCATTTGTTATAAATAGCTCCTCATAACTCAAGCTTAGGGCTTGGATTCTTGGAGTCTTGCCTTGGCTTCTCTTGTAGTTCATAGGAGATAGATAATTCTTCGGAGAATCAAGTTGTAGCTTCATGTTCCACTACTGGATATAGTGTTTCATTCATGTAATTGTGTACTTGGGATATTTCACTCTTAATCAGAAGCTCTATGAGGCGGCACTTCTTCATACATTTATCATAGATATAGTAGGACTATTATTGTTATGTTTATGATATATGTTGATTTAGTTACATACTAAGTTAATGAACTACTTCGTTTCTTAGTTATGGTTGTTATTGGATTATTGTTGTTATGCTTTCATGATTGTTGTTTATTATATGGACTAATCTGTAGATTTCAACAAGTCTTTCTCTTCCCTCACGGGTCCCCCTTTAGGATAGTACTACTAATTTTCTAATCGGAGGCTCGCTTTCCATTTTAACAGTCGTGGATGTTCCCACGTGCACCTTACATCAGGTGTCTCACAAAGCCTATATGCTTGCTGCCCAAAGAGGTGTTGTGATCTCTTGTGTGTGTGTGTGTAACCAAGGCATGCCTTTGAAACCTTTCCAATGTTGGTTGGACTGTATACCTAGATGGGACTCCTACACCAAATGGTGTGAGGTATAATTGGGACTTCACATCAAGGAGATCCCCTTACAATGTTTACGGCATCCAGCACCATCAACATAGTGCTAGCATAAATAGTGTTGTAGGTGTAGCAAATCATTTTATTGGAGTGACTCCTAGTTGGTTATTTCAAATTCATCTTCAACGAGCACACATTTTTTAGGATAGTATTGGATATCAAATGTCACTTATGTCTCTCTCATCTCTTATTTACTCTATGATATAAATACGGTGGAAATGGAATAGTATAGAACTCAAAGCACATTGTAATCTGCATAAAGGCATATTATTTTCCTAAAATAGAGTATGTTGATTTAATTCCTAAAACAAAGTATCTTCCTTAAACATAGTATGTTGATCAAATTCTTGAAACAAAGTATGCATATTATGTCCAAAACATCATTCTTTTGTTGTTCTCAAAGCTCCAAGTAATCTAATGACAAGACTTATAACCTTGTACCAGATAGACCAGAATGATAGTAATAACCTTCATGAATTTATACTCGAGATATGGGAATGATTATAGGAGAAACTAAGGGCATCGTCAACACTGAAAAAGAGGAATGCATTGTAGGATTAGAATGCTTCAAACTGAATTAGGACCTAATGCATATTTTTCATACAATTATTTATGACAATGTACCAATGGTGAATGAAAAACTGACCTTTGATGCTTTGTACAAGAATGTTGGAATACATATTTTATCTTGACAGGTTCACCAAGGATACTTGTGGATAATATGGTTAACGGTTAGATGTCTGAAATACATTAAGGAAATGATGTCATTTGCCAAATCAACTTTGTTTCAATAGAATTTTAACATCAATAATTAGTTAGAAAGGTAAGGACTATTGGCTAGTTAATACTTGTGGGCGTAAAGACTACAAGCTACAACATCATTGGCTTTAGAGACATACTTTTATTAGGAATGTTGATAACCTTTGATTTAAAATATAATTGGGTAGCAAAGAATATTTTTCAAGAAGGTTATTTTATGTGGTTCATGATTGGCAAAAGTAATAATTCCATTTTTTTCTAATAATCACATGTCACGTATTATATCTTCTAGTGATTTGGTATTGAAGGGAATTTGAAACGAATGGACCATGTGAATCTAGAAAGATAAACTATATAACTTCAAATCCCTGCATTGGAATACATATAGGCAATAACTTATCTATAAATATGTATGTTTAGAATATAGAACTTCTAGCTAATTGAATTGTGAAGAGAGTCTTGATTTGAAAATTGTCTGAAAAGAGAGAAAAATAGAGAGGAAGAGGAACATACATGAGATAGAGGAGAAGAGAAGATAAAAGGGACATAGGCAGAGTATAGAACAAATATAAAGAAAAGGAAGAATGTGGAATTCAAAGACCACTTAAACCATCAAATTAATTTTTTTATTTTATCAAGGGATTAGTGTCTCCCTTCAGGTAATAGCCTGGAAAAGAATAGGTTGGAGCTTATGAGGAGAGGGAGTGGGTGCTCCCGGCAAGTTGTAGCTTACAGAAGAAAAGTGAGGTCGAAGCCTATTGTAGGTAGAAGCATATAAAATTGATGTAAAAGAGGGAGTGGGTTTTTGCCTTTGAATAACAAAAAATATTTATTGGTTTATCCTTGTATGTGTGTCTACATGTGTTGCTTGTGTGTTTGTTGTAGTTTTCATGATTAATTGCTAAGTATCTGTTGGAAATAATACTGAGAGGGGGGGGTGAATCAGTATTATCAAATCAATAAAAAAATTTCATTTCCATACTTAGATACATATACGCTACTTCAGTTAATGGAACCCGCGTGTATACGCAACTGTGTCTAATGCAACTAGTGTATATCCAGAATACTTATGATTCAGTTAATCCATTAAATGTTGATCTTTAGTTAGTGCATCAGAACTTCTTTAACCATATGAACAGTAAGCAGGTGCAGTAAAACAAAACAGATCATCACACACAAGAAGCACAAATGAACACCATGATATAAGGTGGAAACCCAATGTGGGTAAAAACCACCTGCTGCAAGTCATCTCTATATTATTTTAATAAGAAACTTCATTTTACAATATTTCTGTACTGGTGCAGTCTTATACCAGTACACAGGCTTCTACCTGCAGAAGGCTACTACCTTCTCTCGTTCTCCAGACTCTCCTGGAAGGAAGCTACAGCCCCCTTAGCTCTTCAACAAAAATTGCAGTCACCAGAACACAGAGCAGAACACTGAACTTTGTAACAATATTCAGAACCAACTGTATCATCAAAATCATGCATCATAGTGCATATGCCACTTGGAAGTGCTGAACCAGCGTGTATATGCAACTTCACCAAAGTGAACAAGAGTATATATCATCAATTACTTACTTATAACTTGATGCACTTCCTGACTTCAGACATATCCAAATTATTACATATGCAAGGATAATATGTGTGTTAGCAACCAGATCTAGTCCATCAGATCACATAAGTATGAGTCATTATGATCCTGATCCATTATTAGACCACAATCAACCAAACAAAATATGCAGAATACTGACACCATTAAACAGTCATCAGAACTCATCAACAACCAGAACCACCTTTAGCTTCAAACATCATATCTCAAATGGTATACACAACTACAATGAACCAAACCCGCGTACATACGCGCTTTCACCAAAGCCAACCCGTGTATAGATCTATAAATATTCAATCATGACTTGCAGCTATTTCAAACTTAAGCTATACCCAGTTCAGAACATTACATGCGTCAGTATGCAGATATAGAACAAGCATAATCAACCATATAGAGATAGTTCATTTCAAACCATTTGATCTTGATCTATCCTTAGATCTTGTTCTCCATCAACTGGTGAGATTCCTCCTTAGCTCAGATCAAGCAATGCATCATAAACCCTTTACCTGCATACTGGATCTCATACTTCATCAGATATTCAAGTCTTTTCCATGCCCTTGCCTAATGATCTTCTTCTCCTTTTATAGTCTTAGGCCTTACTCAATACCATGGTCCAAAACCATAACAAATCAATACCATGGACCCAATACTTGGGATCAACACTTTAGACGAGATACCATGGTCCAAAACCATAGGTCCAAATACCAAGGACTAACTACCATGGACCAAAACCCAATGTACGCACCTTCCCTTGCATGAAAGTGCATGTATACGCATACGCACCTTTTGATCTATGATCCCATGTGTATACGCAATTTTGATAAGATTAACCTGCGTATACCTTATTTTCTTCATTCTTTGTAGTTTGATCATCAATTCTTTGCTACTGACCTGCTGCACTATGATCTGTCATCTGTGTGATTTGCCATCAAGGACAACACTTGTCTCATAATGCTAACAATCTCCCCCTTTGGACTTGATGGCAAAGCTGAGAACTGTCATCTGACTCCTTTGAGCTGTCCTACATCCCATGTATTCTGTCACATATAATATCTCTTTTGTAGATTCATATGTAAGTGAGTTTCTCTTCTACGAGTGGGTTGCCATCAAGTACAATACATGCATCATAATTCCAACAATCTCCCCCTTTGGACTTGATGGCAACAACACCAAATCACTCTCCCCCTTTGACATCAAGGGCAAAGGGCAGACCAAGATATTCTCTTTCCTTGATAAACATTCTGTTTACCATACTCCCCCTGAGTACCTACTGAAATATCTGAATGAGCTCCCCCTTTGTATATGCCAAGGTGTACCAATCTGACCATGCTCCCTCTGATTACATGTTAAAGTCCCTGCTCTGCTGAAATGTGTTGTTCATGCTCCCCCTGACTGTAAGCAAGGTTTGCAAAAAGATGTTCTACAAGAAGAACATGACTCTATCATAAATGGCCTTCCTATCACTAAGGACTCATATATTCATCTCCCAACCTAGTGGGGATATACCAATATTGACTTATCCACCCAACCAAGTGGGGATACACCAGAAATTTACATATGACAACCAAGTACATCATTCATCCCAGGCATAGTGGGGAAACCATCATAGGCCGTCACATGACCTTGATATGACTAAAATATTTCATCATCCTTCTTATGCATAAGGGGTTACAAATTACATTATGTGACCAGAAGAGATTTCATCAAATGACTACAGTAGATAGAGACACACTATTACATCATGAGTCTTGATATGACCTTTACATGAGACTAAACATCTAAATAAGACCATGATAGTCATCAGTAACTATTATACACAATGTATGATCTGCTCCATAAGCATATGTCAACAACATTTAGACCAGCAATCATGTTCTCCCTCTGTACCTGTGTCATCTGTTCATTGTTAGATCTGATCATGTATGTATCAGCAAGTAGTACCAAGGCATCATCATCATCAAGTTAGGATCAAAACACTTCTAAACAACATACAAGTATCAGGGCATTTCCATACATCATCAGTAGAATTGAAGCCATTATCAAACAGAGCAAGTAATGGACATATCAGATCCTTTTTCCTAAGCCTGTCCCACTACTTTTCTCAAACTGACATATACGCTACTGTGCAGTGTATAACTCATGTAAATATGCGACTTCCCTTTATGAAACTTGTGTATAAGATTCAGGACACTGAAGTTTTACACTTTCAGCTCCCCCTGAGTTTGTGATGTCTGTGTTGTGCTGTGTCTGTGCGGTGCCACATCTTTCTGACTGAACTTCCTTCTTTTTCCATATCTTCAAGCGTGATGATGTTTTCTCCTTTTGGTATGGTGCCCGTACTTTGTTCCTGCATTCCTTTGCTATATGTCCAAGCTTGTTACAGGCATAACATCTTACCTGTTTCATATTCCTTCTGTAGCAATCAACATCTTTGTGACCAAACATATTGCAAGAGAAACAATATCCCTTAAAGTACCTGGATCGTGATGATCTTTCTATGTGATGGTCTTGAACCATTCTGCATCTGGCTGCAACATGTCCAAGATTATGACATACATAACATTCAACATTATTCATTGGAGGAGTAAAAGAATTTCTTTGAAGAATTTCTTTCCTTGGTTGTTGATTAGAGTTCCTTGTCTTATTTCCTGAACTAGATTCACCTTCAATAGATTCATGAAAACCAAGACCAGTTTTGACAGCTGGAGACCTTTGACTACTAAGAATATCATCCAAGATCTTAGTACTATCTTCAAATCGTAAGAGCTTATCCTTTTCTTCTAGTTTATCATTTAGAATATTTACCTCAACCTAAATTTGCTCTTCCCTTTCAAGATGCTACTTCTTCATGTTTTCTTCAGCTTTTCTTTCTTCTTCCAACTGATGTCTTAGTTCAAGAACTTCGTTTTCATGTTTTTCAAGAGCTTGGAGTAGTTCTTTATTCTGCTTCTTTTATTCTTCATGATCTTCCTTTAGCAAGAGGATCGTAGCTTCAAGCCTTTCATAGTAATTGGATCTATCTCTGAGTTTCTTGATAGTTGTGCTTCTTTCATTTACTTAATTTCTTAATGATGTCACTTCATCCTGCAACTTTTGACATTGATTTTCCTTGTCCTTGAGTAACTTCCTTACCTTTTTTCCTTCCTCTAGTTGAGCTTTTAGTTTGGTAACTTCTTCTTTGAAAGCACATTCCCTTTTGTTCAATAGATCTTGTTGTTCTCTAATTTTGTCTGTAAGCCTTATAAATACTGCCTCTATTTGATATCTTTCTTGCTCACCCATAAGAGCAAATTCAGTTGCTTCACTATCACTTTCATCATCTTCACATGGATGGATACCAGAGGATAACAAATTGATACCTGATAGATCTTGTTCATCTTCATTCTGAAGTGATTCTGAACCCGAAGTGCTTCTTCCACATAATCCCCAATTGATGCTCCCACTATCATAGACTTTCTGAGATGTCTTCTTCTTCTTAGGTGCTTTCTTCTTAAGCTTCTTTCCCATTGTTCCACGGATCTCCTTCAAGCGATCAAGCTTCTACCAAAGGACCTGCTCTGATTCCAATTGTTGGAAATAATACTGAGAGAGGGGGGGGTGAATCAGTATTATCAAATCAATAAAAAAATTTCATTTCCATACTTAGATACATATACGCTACTTCAGTTAATGGAACCCGCGTGTATACGCAACTGTGTCTAATGCAACTAGCATATATCTAGAATACTTATGATTCAGTTAATCCATTAAATGTTCATCTTTAGTTAGCGCATCAGAACTTCTTTAACCATATGAACAGTAAGCAGGTGCAGTAAAACAGAATAGATCATCATACACAAGAAGCACACATGAACACCATGATATAAGGTGGAAACCCAATGTGGGTGAAAACCACCTACTGCAAGTCATCTCTATCTTATTTTAATAAGAAACTTCATTTTACAATATTTTTGTACTGGTGCAGTCTTACACCAGTACGCAGGCTTCTACCTGCAAAAGGCTACTACCTTCTCTCGTTCTCCAGACTCTCCTGGAAGGAAGCTACAACCCCCTTAGCTCTTGTACTAGCCGATCCATTTACTAGTACGTAGGTGCCTACCTATAGAAATGCTCCAACCTTTACTTGTTCTCCAGCTGCTACTAGAAGGGAGCTACCACTCCCTTTGTACTAGCTGATGTACTAGTACATAGGCGCCAGCCTACAATCTCCTTCCATCCTCCAGGGACCACATTTCATATATTATCAGACTAGATACTCCTGAAGCACAACACTATAATCTGAAGGCCACATTTCATTCAATTTTCATATTGGACCCATCAATATCATTGAAGCACAAAAACAATCAATACCAGCATCACCAATCTCTGAATCACCCAATACTAAATTACTGAAACCCTGTCAACAAAAATTGCAGTCACCAGAACACAGAGCAGAACAATGAACTTTGCAACAATATTCAGAACCAACTGTATCATCAAAATCATGCATCAAAGTGCATACGCCACTTGGAAGTGTTGAACCAACGTGTATACACAACTTCACCAAAGTGAACAAGCGTATATATCATCAATTACTTACTTATAACTTTATGCACTTCCTGACTTCAGACATATCCAGATTATTACATATACAAGGATAATATGTGTGTTAGCAACCAGATCTAGTCCATCAAATCACATAAGTATGAGTCATTATGATCCTGATCCATTATTAGACCACAATCAACCAAATAGAATATGCAGAATACTGACACCATTAAACAGCCATCAGAACTCATTAACAACCAGAACCACCTGTAGCTTCAAACATCATAGCTCAAATGGTATACACAACTACAATGAACCAAACCCGCGTACATACGCGCTTTCACCAAAGCCAACCTGCATATAGATCTATAAATATTCAATCATGACTTGCAGCTATTTCAAACTTAAGTTATACCCAGTTTAGAACATTACATGTGTCAGTATACAGATCTAGAACAAGCATAATCAACCATATAGAGATAGTTCATTTCAAACCATTTGATCCCGATCTATCCTTAGATCTTGTTCTCCATCAACCGGTGAGATTCCTCCTTAGCTCAGATCAAGCAATGCATCATAAACCCTTTACCTGCATACTGGATCTCATACTTCATCAAATATTCAAGTCTTTTCCATGCCCTTGCCTAATGATCTTCTTCTCCTTTTATAGTCTTAGGCCTTACTCAATACCATGGTCCAAAACCATAACAAATCAATACCATGGATCCAATACTTGGGATCAACACTTTAGACGAGATACCATGGTCCAAAACCATAGGTCCAAATACCAAGGACTAACTACCATGGAACAAAACCCAATGTACACGCCTTCCCTGGCATGAAAGTGCGTGTATACGCATACGACCTTTTGATCTATGATCCCACGTGTATACGCAATTTTGATAAGATTAACCTACGTATACCTTATTTTCTTCATTCTTTGTAGTCTAATCATCAATTCTTTGCTACTGACCTGCTGCACTATGATCTGTCATCTGTGTGATTTGCCATCAAGGACAACACTTGTCTCATAATGCTAACAATATCTACATAAGTATGCTAATTGTTGAAGAAAATGCTAAGAGATTGTTGAAAATAATTAAAAGTGACCATTTTTAAAAGATACAATTACCAATTCACCCTCCCTCTTAATATTTTCTTAGCTTCTAACAATTGGTATCAGAGCAAGTTCCTTTTGTATCAACCTAATAGTTGGAAGGAAGATCTAGTTCATAAAGTGCTTCTTCTTGGTCTTCTATAGATCTAGTAAGAAGACTTAATAAAGGGATTGGTAAGTATAAACGAAAACTTTATTTTAAGTGCTTTAATTGCCAAAGAGTAGGGCATTATGCCTCAAAATGTCCATTTAAAAAAGGAAGAGAACAAGTCAAAAGGTAAAGAAAAGAACAAATATTACAGAGTGAAGAATGAGAAAGGATTTAAATTTTTATACACAAGAATATAACAGCTTCTTTGAAGACACAAAAGAAACTTCTAATGAAAAGGGAATTAGTGAGTTCATTCTTATGGCCCTAGAGACTCAATATGGATAATATAATGAGTGTGAGTTGAGTGAACAAGAATAGAGTGAAATTAATCTAGAAGGATAATTAATTAGTGCTCTAGAAGAAATTAACAGACTCAAACGAAAGAACAGAAAACAAAAGGAATTTTTTATGAAATATGTTAAAGAAGAGCCCAAGTCTGAAAAGTTTATCCAGTTAAAAGTTTAAATATAAGAGGCCAAAATGGTTGAGCATATCTTATTACAACAGTTAATAAATAATGTGAGAAACTAGATTAAGAATTTGTTGTTCCTAGAGAGAAACTAGAGAAAACATGGGTGTTGGGCGAAAATATTGTGGTTTAATAATTTCCCAATCATTAATTGTCAACCTGAGGATTTCGTAGACTTACGAGGCACATGCACAATATATGCAGAATTGAAGCCAAATCATCCTAATCTAATGCTTGAAATTGAAGCACACAAATGAAATTGAATTTCATAAATTAAATTAATATAGAAATACGAAATTTCATAGAAGAAAAAACATGTGAAAAGCAACAAAGGATAAAAAACAAATAGAAAAAACAAACACGTGTGAGCTCACATTAAAAATAAAGAAATCTCAATATATTACATCATAATGACTTACAATCCTCTCCAACCATAAAATTACATAACATAACCTAACATTACATTCCTCCCCAATAGATAGAGAGATCACTCCTATTTATACATGAGTTGCTTTGAAAAGGAGATAAGAAACTCATAAATACAACTCCACTTTTCTCTCAACCAATTTGACACATATCCCTTTATCCATGATTTTTCTCCCATGAGATATGTTTGACTCCTATCCCAAATCTTCTTCCAATCTTGAAGAGAATTCGAAATTGAACCTTGGAGGCCACATAAGAGTGTCTTGGAAGCTTCGAAATCACCTACACATGTCACCAAAATTATTCCACCTTTAGGTATAAGTAAATGCATGTTATTTTTCTAACTTTTAATCAGAAATTCACTTAAAATGCATGAAAATAAATAATAAGGGAGACCCCTATTTAACATGAAAATGTATGATAAATGGTGAATGGAGAAATATAATATGGATACGTATGAGGAATAATGGAAGGAAAAGAGGATGAAAATATGAAAATTTGGAGACTCAACAATGGGTTGAGTTAAATATGAATCTTAAGCACATTAAAGGGTTTGAAAAGTTGGATGAGATACTAAATGCTCAGAGATGTCCTCTTATGAAATCTAGTTTAGGTTATGAAGGAGAAAACAATTAGAAGGAGATAGAAGATAAAAATACCATCAACTTCATCAAAGTTGTCATAGGAGATAATGACAATAATTGACAACTAAATAACAAGGAAGTCAGCGACACACCTCAACAACATCAAAGGAAAAACCATCCAACTCAAAAACAACAAAACATTAATCATACTTAGCAGCAACAGACAAGAAGATTTGATAAGTACGTAATAAGTTATCAGAAGCCTTATTTCTTCAAAAGAGAAAACTATCAAATTTAAATAAGACCATATTCACAAGCAATGTCTTTCCCCATGTATGAAATTTCATTTTTGGATATTGTTATCTATGGAAAAAATTTGGCCACAAGGATGTGGATTGCATAGCATATATCAGAAGGAATGAAATAAGAAGTCAAAAAATAAATGAAATCAACAACAAATTTGTAAATGCAAGAACAAACATAAGCAAGAACAATAATCCATTTGCCCCTCTCTTTGATGTCATTTAATGTTATTATTGCCACAACTTTGGACATAAATCTTATGAATGTCAATTCAGAAACTTCAGACCACTATCTTAAAATAATCATAGGATAGATGAGCACATGTTGTGGAAAAAGAAAAAGGAAGAGAATAAAAGTAATAATTGTGGCCTTGTTCAAAACCAAAACAGTTAGTGGTACGTAGAAAGTGATTGATCCAAGAATATGATAGAAGATAAGAGCATGATTTTGTCTCTAAATGAAGAAAAAAAAAAATTCTAAAAATGTCACCTTTGGCAATGATGCACTAGGGAAAATAATGGGAAAAGGTACATTAAGCTTGAATAATGACAGAGGAAAGGCACATAATGAATTGTTTATTCATGGACTGAAACATAAATTGTTCAGTGTGAGATAGATATGCAACAAAGGATATGATGTCATCTTTAAGGCTTAGGAATGTGAAATAAAGTCAACTACAACAGGAAAGATATTGGCCAAGGGAATCCAAAGAACGAACAATGTATATGTTCTAAAGGAAGACAGTGAAGAATGTCATTTGGGAAAAAAAGATGAGTGTTGGCTATGGCATAGAAGGATATGGAATCTAAACTTTGGTCATATCATTAGACTCAACAAAAATAGAGTTGTAAGATACCCACACAAAATCACAAAGCCACAAAATCTTATCTACAAGTCATGTTATTAAATGGGGAAACAAGCTTGTGTCCCTTTCAAGACTACCGAGTAGCTATCAACCAACAAACTAATTCAACTAGTACACATGGACCTATGTGGACCTTAAGCACCTAGAGGTGAGCGTTACTTCAAGTTAGGGATTGACGATTTTTCCATACTAACATGGGTAGCTTTCTTGAGAGATAAATTAAATGCATTTGAGAAATTCAATGTCTTCAAAGCACTGACAGATAATCAAACGGGTTGTAAGATAAAGTGCATACAGTTAGACAGAGGAGGATATTTTACATCAAATTAATTTTAATATTATTGTGATGAACATGGAATAAAGAGATAGTATACCATTGTAGACACCCCTGGAAAAATGGAGTTGTTGAAAGGAAAAATAGATCAGTACAACAAATGGCTAGAGCTATGATGCAAGAAAGAAACATATTGTAGACCTATTAGGTAGAATCCATTCATACAATAGTCCACATACTAAATAAAGCACATCCCAAGCCTCACTGTGACAAAACACCCTATGAGTTATGGCATGGAAAACCAACATCAATCGAATACTTCAAAGTGTTCGACAACAAATGTTATATTAAAAACAATGATGATAAATTGGGAAAGTTTGATCCTATAGAAAATGAAGGAATTTTCTTAGGCAATTCAACTAAAATAAATGGATACAAGTGCTATAATAAAACACTGCATAGGGTAGTTGATTGTATTGATGTGAAATTTGATGAGGAATTATCTCCCAAAAGTAAGCAAATAGGATTTATCAATCCCTCAGATCAGACAAATAGTGAAGAA